>JASVEL010002588.1:0-187717 GCA_032618575.1 Nicotiana noctiflora
ATTCACAGTCCAGTGCAATCTCCCTCTATTTTATTTCCTTTCCAATTCAGTTATATAGTAGTGGAGTAGACTCTCAAATGTCGGGCTGTATTGGTTTTTATTTCTGTAAATTATACTGTTAAATGCTTATTTTGGGATTTTAATTTCGATTAAAGACTTAGTATTTATCATTTTAATTTCTTAAAGTGAATTGGAGGTATGTCGGCAGGCCTTGTCTTCAAGAGAGGCACCATCACGACCAAGTCGGATCTAGGGTCGTGACAAGTTGGTATTAGAGCCTAGGTTACATAGGTCTCATGAACAGGTTTAGTAGAGTCTCGCGGATCAATATGGAGACATTTGTATTTATCCTCGAGAGGCTGCAGAACCTTTAGGAAAATTGCATGAGTGGTTGCGTTAGGGAGAGATGACTGTGACGCAGTATGAGATGAGATTTTTTGGGTTAGCTCGTCATGCGATCTGGTTGGTCCCGGCAGATAGAGAGAGGATTAGGAGGTTTGTTGATGGCCTCAGTTATCAGTTTCATATTCATATGGCCCGGGAAAGGGTGACTGGTGCTACGTTCGAGGAGGTTATGGATATTTCCCATGACATTGAGTTTGTTCATCACCAGAAGCGAGACGAGAGGGAGGCCAAGAGGCCTCGAGGATCTGGTAGTTATAGTGGTGCGCCATCGGGAGGTCAGTTTCAGCCCAGCAGAGGCCGTCCATTCAGGCAAGCTCGGCCAGCTCTCCCAGGTTATCGTAGGGAATCGTTGGTTCATGGTTATCATAGTTCTCAGTAGGGCCAGTCATCACTTAGTGCCCTTCTAGCTTAGAGTTCATCTCGGGCTCCATCAGTTCAGGGCTCCTCTATGCCAGGTGCATCCACTAGTCACTCTGGTGCGAGGGGTTCCATTCAGTCTCCTTCTCTAGTAGCTAGGAGTTATTATGAGTGCAGAGAGATAGGTCATATATGGAGGCAGTTCCCTCATCGTCTCACGAGTTCATCTCGGTAGATAGGCCAGTCATCGACTTTAGCGTCAGTTACTTCATAACCACCTGCCTAGCCATCAAGAGGTAGGGGTCAGTCATCTAGGGGTCGCCCTAGAGGGCAGGGCTGATCAGGTGGTGCTCAGGCTTGTTTCTATGCTCATCCAGCTAGACCCAATGTTATTGCTTCTGATGCTTTTATTATAGGTATTGTTTTAGTCTGCCACAGAGATGCCTCTGTATTATTTGATCCTAGTTCCAACTTTTCTTATGTGTCATCATACTTTGCTCGTTATTTGGGTATGCCCCATGAGTCTCTGGTTTCTCTTGTTCATGTATCTACCCGGGTGGGCGATACTACTATTATAGATCGTGTGTACCGGTCGTGTGTGGTGATTATTGGGGGTTTGGAGACCCATTTATTTCAATGTCATTGCATGGATTGGTTATTTTCGTGTCGTGCTATTCTGGGTGGTCATACCAAGACAATCACGTGGCTATATTGGGTGTGCCACAAATCGAGTGTGAGGCTTGACTGATTATGTTCTGAGTAGAGTGATCTCATTCTTGAAGACCCAGCGTATAGTTCGGAGCTGAGACTTCCAATATTGATTTTGTTCTAGTTGTGAGCGATTTTCCTGATGTGTTACCTGCACACCTGCCGGGCATTCCACCTGATAGGGACATTGATTTCGGTATTGACTTGACGCTGGGCACTCAACCCATTTCTATTCCGCTATACCGTATGACACCAGCGGAGCTGAAGGAGTTAAAGGAGCAATTTCAGGAACTCCTTGTGGCACTCCAGTTCTATTTATGAAAAATAAAGTGCTGGTGTGGTTGTAGCAGTAGGTGTGTTAGGTGCGTGGGCTCGAACTAGCACTGCTGGTGGCAGCTTACACACGTGCTCTGACTGTACCTCGTGCGCGTCCTCGACCTCTACCTGGGCCCCAGCCCCGACCTTTGACGACTACAGTAGGGGTGCGAGTGCCTGATCATCTTGGTAGCACGTGTCATCACCATCTGTGAGAGAATAAAAAGACAAAGTTTATAAATGTGATATTAAAAATCTCGCACGATAAGGAAATACAATGAAATGTAATTTGTCTAATAGTTACATAGCCTCTCGTACATAAGTACAGATGTTACCATATTGATCAGCGAGACCCTAATAAACTGGTTCATGATCCGTGACTCCTATAAACCTAGAGCTCTGATATCAACTTGTCATGACCCCAGTTTGCCCTCCATGAACTATCGTGACGGCACCTAGTCTCTATGACTAGGTAAGCCTAACAAATGCGAAAAATAAACTAAACTTGTGGAATAAATAATCAAAAGCCGAAAATAATTAAAGGGAACAATATTTAAATTCCACTCGGCATATACACGCATCTTCTCAAAATATGATGCCCTATCCCAAAACCCGGAAACTCACGGATCCACAACCTAAGAAAATACTACATAGGTCTAATCTCTGAAATGTCTAACAAGAAAAGAAAGTACAGAAGGGCTAAATGCTAAATGCAAGAATGGAAAGAGACTCCTCGGTCTGTGGACACGGAAGATATACGTCAAAGTCCCGTAGAATCGCCTCGTCTTAACAATGGTAATTCTGAGTAGAGGTATCTGGATCTGCATATGAAAACATGCGCAAAAAGTGCATGGGTACACCACAGCGGTACTCAGTAAGTGTCAAGCCTAACATTGGTTGAGTAGTGACGAGAAAGGTCAGGGCCCTACTGAGGTTATATAAAACATATAATTCGACTATACATAATAGAAAACAATATAAGTATGAATAACAGTGAAAGTAACACAAATATAAAGGAGAAACAACGTAAACACCGAAGGAAAATACAGCTCAACTCTAACAATATCAACTAGGGATCTTCCAGGATACCGTCCTCAAGTCCCAAATGTACATATCCAATAAGTCTCTCGGGATACCGTCTCATAGTCAAGATCATAGTACACAGGGATCTACCGAAATTTTATTCCATAGTCCCAAACATAAATACCCAATAATGGGGGAATCTACCTGGTGTATACTCGTAGTTCCATATCACTGTGCAGGGGAATCTACCAGAATCCCACATTTGTAATCCAAATGTAAACAGACAAGAGGGAGATACCGGAATCCCACATCTGTAGTCCCAATGTAAATACATAAACAACAGCATGAGAAATGCTCAGAAAATATCAAACATCATATTAAGGTAAACCAATAGTCTAGCCTAGCATGCTGCACATACTTCAAGTAAAGCAGTAAAACAAATAAGACAATTTGATCACTTAGGCATGGTTCTACTAAGCTAACACATGTTTAAATAGTACAAGAACTAAACATGAAAGTAAACTTACTAGTAGTACTTAATGAAAATCGAATTTTCAACAATTAGCACAAGTACGCACTTGTCACCTGACGTACAAAGGATTTCAATTAACATATATACCAATTTCTAAGGGAAAATCCCCCACACAAGCAAGCCACTTACCTCGAACAAGCACAAGTCAACCCGAAACCACGCTTTTACCACGAGTATCTGACTTCAAATGGCCCAAATCTATTTAATTCAATGGCATATTGTAAATAACACCTTAAGTAACTGATTCCACAATTAAATTCTAAGCTAATACGTGAAAGTAGGTAAAATGACAAAAATATACCTAATGCCCACATCTCGAAATCGGGTAAAATTTATATTTTCGGAATCATCATACTTTCATGAGTCTATTCATAACAAGAACACTAAAATCGGAGTTCAATTGGCCCTTCAAATACCCCGTTTTATGTTACGACCCGGATTTCCCATCCTCGGAGTCGTGATGATGCCTACTAATGAGAGCTAGGCAAGTCAATCCTTAACTACTTACTTCGGTAACCAAATAATTCTTTTTAGCAAATATAAAGCAGCAATTATAATAATAGCGGAAACTTAATAATTAAGCGGAAGATAACGACAAAATAACTGAAATTCTGGTATATTACATCAACTTAAGCCTTAACCACCCAAAACCTGGTATCACAGTGTCACAGACGATCTAAGAATGCTAAATACAAAGTCTAAAAGCAAAGACACACTGTCTCAAAAACAAAGAGATGAAACAGGAAGGTAAGGATAGAGGAGACGTCAGGCCTGCGGGCGCCAGCAGGGCTACCTCGGAGTCTTAGTTGACTGAAGGATAACTCCCGATCTACTACTAATGATCAAATGCTTCTCCATGATCTTCACATAGTGCAGAATGTAGCATCAGCACAACTGACCCCACGTGCTGGTAAGCGTCTGGACTAACACCGGCGAGGTAGTGACGAGGATAAGACCAGTGTCCATATAATCTTGTGCAGTTATATACATAACTTCAAGAGAAATTATAAGGAAAATCAACAATTTAATTCTAACACAGATAAGGGAAATAAAAGAAAATTTCACTGTCAGTACACATCTCGTTCAGCCGTGCAACCCGATCCCATTTCTCATATCTTTGTGGTAGGCGTACCACCCGCTCCCATTTCATCAAATCTCGTGGTAGGCATACCACTCGTTCCTATTTCATCAATAACTTGTGGTAGACGTACCACCCACTCCCATTTCATCAATAACTTATGTAGGCGTACCACCCACTCCCATTTCATCTATAACTTTCGTAGGCGTACCCCTCGCTCCCATTTTATCAAATCTCATGTTAGGTGTACCACCCGCTCCCATTTCATCAAATCGTGTGGTAGGCGCACTACCTGCTCCTTTTTCTCTATAACTTGTGGTAGGCGTATCACCCGTTCCCATTTCAATCCAACACAATATCACAATAAAATCCTGGCAAGGGAACAAAAGCAACATTGAAATTTTTCCCCAAGGGAAGACCAATATCAAACCAACCATCCCGACAAGGGAGAACTAGCTATAATCAATCCTAGCTCAACTCCTACGCAATCCAATCAATATCAATAATCAAGCATAAATAAAGTCCACGAGAATAAATTAAATATTTCCCAATACTAATTGTGATCAATTAAAACATCTGAAGTGTAATTTGAAAACATAACAACTTTCAAGTTAAGACTCACGGTCATGCTCGACACCAACATATAAATACTCGTCACCAAGCGTATACATCGTACTCGACAAGAAGAAAATATCAAATATGACTCAACTCCTAATCCCACAAGCTAGAGTTAGACCCGACACTTACCTCGATACCTTGAACACAACTCAAGTCTCAATTATAGCTTTACCCCTTGATTCCATCGCCAATTTGCTCGTATCTAATCACAAATTACTAAATTACTTTAATAAATGCTAATGAAACTAATGCATGAAAATAATTTTATCAAAGTTTTACCCAAAAAGTTAAAAATCACCTATGTGCCCACATGGTCAAAACCCAAGGTTCGAAACATAACCCAATTTCCCATTCCACCATGAACTCAAATATATAATTTATTTTGAATTCAAACCTCAAATCTTGGTCCAAATCCTCAATTTTTGAAAAATCTAGGTTCTACCCAAATCACTTAATTTCCCCCATGAAAATCTTTGATTTTAAGCTGAAATTATGTTAAAAGATTATAAGAATTAAAGAAAGTTGATTAAAAACAACTTACAACTGATCTGGAGAAGAAAGGATCTCGGAAAATCGCCTAAGTGTGTTTGGGTTTGAGAAAATATGAAAAATGGGGTTCAAAATCGATTAAGTGTAAAAAAATGCAGGTCTTTAATATGGAAAATGCGAATAGGGGTTCGCAATTGCGAACTCTGACCTCTCAGATGTGGGAATTACGAAACAGGGTTCGTATTTGCGAAACCTTTATAATTTCCCAGCTTTCGCATTTGCAATCACTAGTCGCAATTGCGACTTCGTATTTGCAGGTGAAATAACGCATTTGGGATGATAGAGGATTTAGTCGGGAATCTCTTTTGTGATGGAATCTACACATTTGTAAAGAAGGCTGCCGAGGCGTTGTCTCCCATTTGCGATGCATGGCTCGCATTTGCGAGACTGGCTTCGCAAATGCGAAGCTTGCTGCTCAGAACACACCAACTATAGTGCAAAGTCCAAAAATTCACCCGTGACCTATCCAAAACTCACCTGAGCCCTCGGGCTCCAAACCAAATATACACATAACCTCAAAATTATCATACAAACTTATTCGTGCAATCAAATTACCAAAATAACATCATAAACTCGAATTAAACCTAAAAATCCATAAATTCTTTACTTTGAAAAATATCAAATTTTCCAATTTAGGTCCAAATTATGTCAAACAACGTCCATTTTTCACCAAATTTCCAGAAAAATCTTAAATCATATATAAGACTTGTACCGGGCGTCGGAACTAAAATACGGGCCCGATACTAGCATGTTCTAATCAAATTTCATTTCAAATTTCCTTAAACAATTTTAGAAGACAGTTTGTTTGAAAATTTCATTTCTCGGGCTTGGGACTTCGAAATTCGATTTCGGGCATACACCTAAGTCCCATATTTTCTTACAGACCCTCCAGGACCATCAATTCACGGGTCCGGATTCGTTTGCCCAAAATATTAACCAAAGCTAAATTTATTCATATTAACATCAAAACTTAGCATTTTCACAGAATTTCATATTTACGCTTTCCTGCCATACGCCCGGATTGTGCACGCAAATCGAGGTCACTCTAAATGAAATTCTTAAGGCGTCAAAGTCATAGAATTTAATTTAAACTCAATCCCTAATTACCCATTTCTCTCAAAATTTTCACCACTAATTAGGTCTTTAATCACATAAAAATGAGTTATGAAGATAAAAATGTTACCTCCAATTGATTCCCCTTGAATCCATATTCAACCCTCTTCAAAACGCTTCAAAATCACCTAACAATGGAGGAACCTAAGCTAAGATTCGCGAAATAGACCCTTTAAAACATTTTGTCCAGGTATTTAATTCCTTCTTTGTGAACACGGTCAAAGCCTCGCGTTTGCGAAGCACAAAAATGAATTTTACTAAAAACCTCTTACACGAACGCGAAAAGGACCTCGCGAATGCGATGCTTTACCCTGACGAACCATTGTGAACGCGTTCCTCACATCGCAAATGCGATGAGTTAATTCTACTAGGCCAATTTTCCTCTTATGCGAACGTGAATCACAATCGCGAACGCGGTTCACAACTATCCAGCCCTTCGCGAATGCTCCGAATGCGAAGCCTTCCTCGTGAACACGGAGGCTAAAATTTCACTAACCTCCACTAACTCTTCGCGAACTGAGGGTCCACCCGCGAACACAAAGAGTAAATATCTGCAATAGCTAAACCTGCAATTCTGCAACTTTTTTACAACTTAAAATGATCTGTTAAGCATCTGAAACACACCGAGGCCCACGAAACCTCAACCAAAGGCACCAACATATCCTCAAACCTTATTCAAACTTGTGCCAATCTTCAAAACACCTCAAACTACATCAAGTTAATCAAAACACATCGGATTCAAGCCTAAGTTTTTTTAAAATCTTCTAAAATACGCTTTTGGTCAAAAACCCAACCAAACCACCTCCGAATGGCCTAAAATTTTGCACACACATACTAAATAACAACAGAACTATTTTATCTTTCGAAATTACATTTCTACCCTCTGATCAAAATCTCACTATCGAACCAGAAACTTTAGAAATTCAACTTTCAACATTTCAAGCCTAAATTAGCTATGGGCCTCCAAAACAATCTGTACACGCCCCTAAGTCTGAAATCACATAGTGGAGCTAACAGAACCATCTGATTTCTATTCTAAGATTATGTTCATATTGTTCTAACTACGATCAACTTTTCAACACTTAAGCTTTCCTTTAGGGACTAAGTGTCGCAAAACTATCCGAAACTTAAAGCCGAACATCCCGGTAAATCAAAATAGCAGAAATAAACTTGGGTAAAGCAGTAAATGAGAATCGGGACGTAAATTTTTAAGATGACCGGTCAGGTTGTGACAATCCCTCCCCAAAATTGGGCCCCTCCCTCCCCCCATCGAGGCTAGGGATCAAAATATATTAAAATAAATCTAAGTCTTGGAATACTCAGCTATATGCATGTTGCAGATATTGCATTTTTGACATGGGGTTCGCAAATGCGAACCCCGTAAAAGCGTGCATCATATCACAAAAGCGAACCATGAGAAGATATGCTTAAGTCGCATTTGTGACCCAAAATATCGCAAATATGAAGATGTAAGTCATGCAAATATGAACTTTTCCCTAGCAACCCAGTTTCGCAAATGCATGTGCTACTTCGCAAATGCGGTACTCGCATTTGTGACAAAAACATTGCAAATGCTATGGAACCAACAACAACACTTAAAAATTGAATAAAATCAATTCGAAACTTACTCGAGTCGCCGAGGCTCCAAACCTAACACCCCCATCAGTACAAAACATTAACTCGAACTCACTCGCGCGACCGAAACACTAAAATAATCTCTAGAAGCACAAGTCGGACGTTAAAGCGCCTGAAAATCTCAATGAACTTCAAGAACTTGTAGAATCACAACCAAGCGTTTGAACCATATCAAATCAATACAAATGACATCGAATTTTGTAGGCATGTTCCATATGACGAAACAGATCTATTCCAAGTCCTGAAACCAAAATCATATCCCGATAGCCTTAAAGTCAAACCATGTTCAAACTTAGGCAAATTCCAAAACTTTAAATTGTCAACTTCTGCCAAATGGTGCCGAAACTTTCAAGAAACCTCCAAATGCATATCCGGGCATACGCCCAAGTCAAAAATTATCATCTGAGCCTACCGAAATCATCGAAAATCCGATCCGAGGCCAAAACTTAAAGGTCAAACCTTGATCAATTCTTCCAACTTCGAGTCTCAAATGAGAGTCGCTCCCAAAAATCATTTCTGAACCACTCAAAAACCCGAGCATATGATGCACGCAAGGTATAATACATTATGTGAAGTTATTCATGATCTCAAATTGCCTAACTGGACGCTATTACTCAAAATGACCAGCCGATTCATTACAAATATTATTATTTTTAAAAAGAATACTGTATACAGGGGCGGACCCACGTGGAGAGGAGAGGGTCACGGGCACCCGGTAACTTCGGAGAAAAATATCGATATATGTGTTTATATACTTTCAAATTATGATATATATCTCTCTGTGACCACTCAAACTCAAAAGCACTTTGGGTGCACTAGTAGGTGCTGTTGCTTTCATGCCAAATACTTGAGTTCGAACCTCTGTAGCTACAAGGCTGTTTCCCACCCAAAGGCTAATATTTTTAGCTATTATCCCATTCCTTTTTTCTTTTACTTAGTGTATTAGATTAAACTACAGAAAGTCTCTCACAAGGATATAGCTCTAATTTTTTCTATTTGCTCTAGTGACAATGTGTGTTTCTGTTTTTGTTAAGCTTAGTGACAATTTGTATTTATGATTAGTTTTGTTGACGAACTCATGCTTTTGTAACCGTAAGATCGGTATAAATCTCTTCATTTTGTCACCTAAACTACTACTAGTAAAGATTACTATAATACTGTTAAGTTACTGTTACAGTGCACCCGCTACCTTTAAAACCTGGGTCCGCCTCTGACTGTATATTTTTATTTTACTTTTAGGGTGCAATATTATTTAGTTTTTTTGGATATCGTAGAAAGGACTTTATTTTCTCTTCCTCTCTCTCCCTTTAAAAAAATTGAACTAAAGAGATACCTTGACTTTTGTTTGAGTTGCTGGCTTATCAAGATTTTTCTTGTGTACGGGAAGAAAAGCCATTTCTTGCGAAATACTTCTCAAATGAGTGACTCAAAAACTAATTGGTGATGTAGGAAACGAAACTTTTAAATTTATTCCTTTGCTTTTTACATGGCTTTAAAGTTTTAAGTTTAAAGGCAATGTTCTTTCTCTAATTATATTTCGTTTTTCAAGATTTTGTCATTTATTCTATAAAAAAAAATTCATTATTCCACACCACACGTACAGCATATACAACATGTAGCAAGAATATTGACTTTCCAATAATCACCGTAACACGAGTCCTTATTGGGTATCTTTGAATGAATACCCAAATAGGAGTGAAATGTTTAATTATTTTTTAAAATTTTGTTTTGACCCACTGTTGATTGACTAAATTGCAAGCCGAATGCAATAACTCTTTATGAGAACGGTTGACTCTTAATAATGCACCTAACTAATGTTGGCAATATAACAAATATAATGCACAATCATGTCTAACTTCTAAATTTAAGGAAATCATTACGCAGCAAATATATCAAGAACTCCTCGCAAGTCGCAACGTGTACTTCTTCAATATGAACTGTCGCATGCAGATAGACCTTATTTTGATAACTTCAAATTGCGTGGATTGAGTGCAAGTTTCTTTTATACTATTAGCGTAAAATAAGTTTACAATTTTAAGTTATGAATCAATAATTATTAAATAAAAGTTACTTATTAATTTTTGTTAGTCCTATGATAATTGCAGTTACTTGTACATAAAAAAATACGAATCTATATTTATTACCCAAATCCATGCATGAACAAATACAACTCTCGTTGTTGTGGGATTTTGACATTTTTTGCCCTCTTGAAATAGGAATTCCTTTTTCTCCCTGTAATTGTTCCTCTTCTTGACCTTGGTTCAAGTGAGATTATGAAACACGGGATTTCAGAAACAAGCCACACGCTTCTCCTCGAAAAGAACAGTGTATAGTCATTATGGAGGAGAGAATGTAAACACTTAATGGCAAAGCAAAATATATATGGAATAGATGCTATTGCGGCTGTTAACATTCGATGCATTTGACCCTTAAAAAAAGTCTAAATATTTAAGTAATTGATGCACGATGCAAATATACTCCCATGTATCAATTTATGTGAATTTATTTGATTGGGCGCAGAGTTAAAAGAAAAAAAACTTTTGAATTAGTAGCGTAAAATGAGGCAAATATATTTTGTGTGGCTATAAATTATTACATAATGTTAAATTGTTTTCAAATAAGCAAAGAGATCATTCTTTTTGACACGGGCCAAAAATAAAATAGGTTCACATAAATTAAAACTGAGGGAGTAAGTTTTTGACTATTATATTTTGTAATTTGCTTTCATTATACTAGTATCTTTAATTTCCCTTTATTTTATTTTCAAAGAGAAGAACTCCGATTATACTCGATAGCAGAAAATATGAGCTTCAACAAATTGACAAAGTTTCATGTCCGTGCGGATAGGTCAATGGATTAATAATCCAACGTATTGACAAATTCATAAATAACATAGTGGTAATTCGGGCATCTCTATACAACAAGTACGCGCAAAATTGGCATCAATCGACTCTATACCTTCTTACTACTGTTTATAACTTAAAATCATGGGCGTATCTACATCAAAATGGTCCTAGCTAGGCATCAACAAAACAAAAATTAGTATTTACAAGGGATATTATCATAAAATTATCCAAAATGTGAAAATAACATGTTAGTTGTCAGGTTGTTATTAGGACTGAAGTGTAAATAGAGAAATTAAGATGTGTAGAAAAAAGTATAACCAACTTAGTCTATAAAAGAGACTAAGTCGATTATTACTCTGCCAATTGAAAAATATGAGCTTCAACTCATTTGTTCTCTCTTCTTCTTTTCGCTGAACTCTGTACTCCAAATCTGAGTGTGTGTTGCATGTGTGAATCGAGTGAATGTTTACTCAATTAGAGAAAATTAAAATGGTATCAGAGTAGAAATCGATCAATTTGAGTTGTTATCTGTACAAAATATGAGAAATAGTTAAGTTCAAAGCTCATGAAGTTGAAACAATGGCGGATGATGTAATTGGACAGCTTTCTCACAATCATCCACTATACATTAAGGATTCAGACTCATCGGGAACAGCGTTGATAGCTCTCAAACTCACAGTGCCAGAAAATTATGCCATGTGGAGTAGATATATGAAAGTAGCTCTCCTAGTGAATAACAGATTGGGGTTTGTGAATGGAACATGTCTCAAATCTTCATATAGAAGTGAATTAGTGGCGCAATAGGAAATGTGTAATGCAGTGGTCGTCTCATGGATTAGTAGAACTGTAGCGGCATAGTTGGTGTCAAGCATCATGTACGCATCAAGTGCGAGAAAAATCTAGGACGAGTTCAAGAAAAGGTTTGAGAAAGATGACCTAACCAGAATTAATCAATTTTCTACTCACATTGCAGCCCTAAAGCAAGGTACAAAATATGTGACCTCTTACTTCTCGAAATTGAAAGACCTATAGAATGAATTATACATCCTAGCACCTCTACCCTCATGTGATTGTGAAGAATCACACCCATATATAAATCATTTTGTAAGGCAAATGCTTCTATAATTCTTAATGGGGCTGAATGGGAGTTATAGCCATGTAAGAAGTGCAGCGTTGTTGAAGAGGTCAGTCCTTACTGTGAACCAAGCTTATGCAGTTGTAGTGCGGGAGGAGTTAGAGGGAATTAGGAGTAGTTAACACAAATAGGGAGCCAATGACTATGCTAGTAGGAAAAGGATACCAGTTCCCAAAGGAAAAAATCCATGTTTTGTCTGTGAACACTGTAGGTACAAAGGGCATTCGAAAAAATATTGCTACAAGATTGTTGGGTACCCTGCAGACTTCAAAAGCAATAAGAAGTGTCAATTAACTTCCAAATCGTATTCTAATAATGTCAATAGAGAAAAGGAAGTGACAATGAAAGATCAATCACAAGGGAACTACATGACTGAGGATCAGTACAAGCATCTCGTGAGTCTGTTCACAAAATCATCTATGGAAACGAGTTCCAACAACGCATCAAGCTCAACAAATATGGTAGGTATAAATTCATTGATATCTAATCCACGATCATATGATTGGATAGTATATTCAGGAGCATCACACCATATCACTTTTTGAAAAAACGTTATAGAAAAATTAAGGAGAATCAATAAAAGAAATAATAGAGGAGTTCAAATATCCACATGAGGCAGATCAAAAATACTATACACAAAAGATTCAACAATACTAGGAGGGCGGAAGATTAGGAGTATTTTACATGTTCTTGACTTTAAGCTCAATCTTATTTCAGTATCCAAGCTTACTAGAGATTTATGTTGTTCAACTTGCTTCTACCATGGTTATTGTATATTTCAGGGACTTTACAATCATAGGGCGCTGGGAATTGGTAGAGAAGATAAAAGGGTTGTACATAAAGTGAAGAGGATAAAGTAGTATTTGGATCAGTCAAGAAGAAAGAAATATATGTAGCATTATGGCATTAAAGAATGGGACATGCCTCCATAGGTTCCTTACAATGCTTGTCCGATTTGAAGAATAAAGTGAATCACGATGTGCAGAAGAATTGTGAGATTTTTCCATTAGCCAAGTAGAGTAGACTGAAGTTTCCTATTAGTAGTCATTAATCTGATTACATTTTTCAACATGTGAATATAGATTTCTGGGGACCATACAAAGTAGCTACTTGTGACAAGAGACATTATTTTGGTAACCATAGTAGATGACTATTGTAGGTGTACTTGGGTCTATTTTCTACAATCTAAATGTGAAGTAATAGTAGTCACGAAGGATTTCTTTTCTCATGTGAAGAATCAGTTATTGTTGTGGTTAAAGTGCTGAGATCTGATAATGGTAAAGCATTTTTTCAATAAAAACGGTAATGAATTGCTTTCATCCATGGGTATAATACACCAAATTAGTTTTCCTTATACTCCACAAAAAAATAAAGTAGTAGATAGGAAACATAGACACATATTAGAGGTGGCAAAGGCATTGATATTTGAAAGTAACATACCTACTAGATTTTGGAGGGATTGTGTCAAGACTGCAGTTTACATGATCGATAAGTTGCCCACAACAGTGCTGAATGGAAAATTCCCATATGAAAAGCTCTGTGGGAAACCAACAAAAATATATCATTTTAGAGTATTTGGGTGTCTATGTTATGCCAGCACATTGCCGGGGGAGATAAATTTGCAACCAGGGAAAAATCAGTCTTCATTGGTTATTCAGAAGTGTAGAAGGGATATATGCTATATGACCAGGAGTCTAATAAATTTCTTGTGAGTAGGGATGTGAATATTAGAGAAGATATCTTTCCTTTCAAGGCACTGCCCAGTCAACCTGAAAATTTGTTCATCCCTGATACTAATTGCTCAGCAACTACAAGGAATCAACCTACTTCAGCACATGAAGCACATGATGATCTTCGAATAGCCTCTTAGAATACAACTGAAGCTAACAACTCCAGTCCCTATGTAGCACTAGATATGACACTAAATGAGACAATAAATGATATGAAAGAACTTGGATCAGGTGAAAGCAACAAACAAAATTGCCCATAACAACAGGAGCATGAAGAGGTACAACAACACGAACATGAAGAGGTTATACTTGAGCAAGTGCCATCAGTTGTTCAACAACCTAAAAACAAAAAACCAACAGTGTGGCTTAAAGATTATGTGACTACATGTAAACCAAACGGAGATAGTCTCTATTAAGTTCCAAATTATGTGAGCTATGATCATCTATCAAAACACTACTAATGCTACTTGGGTTCATTTACGGTTCAAATAGAATCAAAGTCTTTTCAGGAAGCAACCCAAGATGACATATGGGTAGAAGCACTGAAGCAAGTGATTTTGGAACTTGAAGAAAACAAGACATGTGATATAGTGGATCTTCCTCTAGGAAATCAAACTATTGGATCAAAATAATTATACAAAATCAAACATAAAGCCAATGGTGAAGTAGAGAGATTCAAAGTCAGGCTTGTTGCAAAAGGATATATACAGCATGAGGGGTTTAGACTATCATGAAACCTTTTCACCTGTTTCCAATATGGTGACAGTCAGAACTGTGATAAACCCAACACTCTCTAAAGGTTGGGATTTATCTCAAATGGATGTCAACAATGCCTTCGTACAAGGTGATTTGTATAAGGAGGTTTACATAGACTCGCCTCAGGTATTCCATAGGCAGGGGGATCCAAGGTTTGCAAACTACTTATGGTCTCAAATAGGCATCGAGACAGTAGAACATTAAATTGACAGATGTACTAATAGGTCAAGGATATTCTCAAAGTGCATGTGATCATTCCATGTTCACAAAGAAGACAAATGCAGACCTAGTGATAATCCTTGTGTGGGTATATGATCTATTGATTACTGGCAGCAACACCACATTGGTGGAAGAAGAAAAAGCAACCCTACACAAACATTTCAAGTTGAAAGACCTAGGTGAACTTAGATACTTCCTAGGAACTACACTCATGACGCCAGCAACATGAGTTGTACTTAATCAAAGGAAGTATGCTCTTTAGCTAATTTCAGAAGTTGGGTTAAGTGGGGCAAAGCCAGCTAGATCACCATTGGAACAAAATCTCAAGTTGACAACTATTGAATATGATAAACATGCAGAAATTAAGGGAGGTTGGGAGTTGAAAGACATTGTAAGCTATCAAAAACGAATAGGAAAACTCATTTACCTCACTATTACCAGACCAGACATATGTTTTGCAGTCCAAATTTTAAGTTAATTCATGCAAAATCCAAAGCAATCACATTTAGATGTTGCATTAAGGGTAGTGAGATACATTAAATGATCATTATATCATTAGAAGATGTTGCAGCCTATTGTGATACAGATTGGGCAGTCTGCCCAAACACAAGGAGGTTTGTAACTGAATATGTGATGAAGCTAAGAGAATCACTTATCTCATGGAAGTCCAAGAAGAAGCACGAGCTCTAGGGGTGTTCAAAATTAAGTAGAAATTGAAAACCGAACCGAAACTAAATCTTAATGGCTTATTTGTATCGGGTTAACGGTTTAACGGACGGGGAACAAATTGAATTTTTTTATTAATGGCTTATCGGTTTGGAGGCGAATTATTTAATTCTCTTAACGGATAGTATAAAGAGAGAGAGAGAGAGAATAAAATTTGTATATATATATATATATATATATATATATATATATATATATATATATATATATATATATATATATATATATATATTAAATGTCAAAAACCCTTTCACTTTCAGTACTCTTTTTCTAACCCTAGTCTAGGGACAGTAACAACAGATGCTCATGCGATCTACTTATCAATGATAGAGTTTCCCACTTAGATTAAAGCTAAAAAGACATAGTCTTAGAGCTTTACGGTAACTTATTCTCACTCGGTCATCCTGTCATGTCTTTAACACTCAACTCATCTTCTCATAAGCTCATGTAATACTAAGCCTAGCCCCTCTCATGACAGTTGATAGATGTACACTTTAACCTTAGAGCAGTCATGTCACCTTGCTTGAACTATTCAAACTTTCTCTGTAACACACATATTCCACTAAATAGAAGGATACTTTTAGTAATTAGTACTTCATAAGAAGTCATATGCCATGTCCTATTTTCGCATTTATGATGTAGGTCTCGCATTTGCAAGCGAGGTTTGCATTTGTGAAGCCTACAGTTGTGCATATTAGCTGAAAACCTGCAAATTTTTAAGTTTGAAATGCATCTCGTGGCCTATCCAAAGCTCACTTGAGCCCTCAGGACTCCAAACCAAACATGCACACTACCGCAAAAATATCCTACGGACTTATTATTTTAATCAAATCACCAAAATAATATTATGAGTGTGAGCACGTGATTTTTGCCCTATAAGAGAAATACTCCCAAAGATTCAAAATAAAATAATTTTAGTTTTCTTGCAATTGTTGTGAATTTTGTGTTATTTTTCTTGTATTATTTGCATTTTTATCCGTGCATATTTGCTTGTTTAAATAAATAAAATATACAAAAAATATGTTGCATATGTATATAAATTTCAAGTTTACAATTAAGTTTATTTTACATAAATGAAAAGTCATAAAAAATATGTATTTTTGCATTTTTTAAGCATTTAATGTCCAAATCGTGCAATTTTATTTTTATTAATGTTTAATTTTGTGTGATAATTATTATTATGAGTTAATTAGTATTTCAAGATAATTTTTAGTTTTTATAAATTAATCTTAGTATTTTTGGGCTTTATTAATTAGGATGTTGAATAATGGAGAAGAACAAAATAGAAAAATTTGGATTGGGCCATCTTGCAAATTAAGTTACAAGCCCAATCCTAAGCACCCTTACCCAACCCAAAACCCCTTGGCCCAAAAAGAAAATTTCAGATTTTTAGCCAAAAAATAATCATAATCACATAACATAAAGTAGTGGGGGCAAGGAAATAAAGGAAGAAAACATGGAGAGGAAAACATGGATTAGTGGGTTTTCTTTAAATTAAAAAATATATTCTTTTAATAAAAAGATCTGAAAATTTTCAAAATTCTTGCCTATAAATAGAAGAGAAGATTTATGGAGAAAAGGAGGAGAGAAAAAAGAGAGGAAAAATAGGAAGAGAAGAAAAAATAAAAAAATTCTCTGCTGTGGTATACACTCGATATACACTCTGGACACAGAAGTATACACAGCAAAAAATTCAATTTTTGAGAGTTTCTTTTGAGAATTGAAAAGAGTCCAAAGCTAGAAAGCCAAAACAAAGAGAAAATCTGGAATATATTTTTCTTTTCTATTTTTTACTGGTTTTGTTTTTGTTTTTTCTCCGTATTGCTGGGATTTTCGGGATTGAGGTGTTGAAGCTACTGCTGGTTGTTACTGTTGTTGTTGCCGTATTTTCACCGCCCTGTTGATTTGCCATTTTCCCATTCCTTTCAAAACCAGGTACACATTCTAAAAACCATGTGTTGATGTAAGCTCGAATTGGAAGTTGAAGTTTTGAAATGAAATAGAAAAGCAAGTTGTTGATTAATATTTGTTGTTATTTTCTATCTTATTAGTTTTTTTTTTTGTCAAATTGTAGTTAGCTTTATAATTTGAAGAATAAATTTGTCATTCAAGGGAACACCTTTTGTATTAATATAGAGTAGCCTTTTAAGCATGTAATTATTTAGGACTTTTCTTTTCTTTTAGAGACAAACTAAATAGAAAAAATGTAGTCACTTTAGGATTATCTTTTTTTTAAATAAAAAATGTTACGAGCCTAGCTAAATAGAAGAAATAAAATTGCGGGGCCCCTCAATAACAATATTTTTTTTCTTTCTTAAAAATAACCAAACGCGGTAAATGATTTAAAATTGCATTATAGTATTGAACATTTTTTAAAAATCAGATATTTAGCCATTACAATAATTTAAGCGACCGTGCTAGAACCACGGGATCCGGGGGTGCCTAACACCTTCCCTCGGGTCAACAGAATTTCTTACTTAGAATTTCTGGTTCGCAGACTTCATTTGGAAAGTCGAAAATTTCCTCGATTTGGGATTTAAATAAATTGGTGACTTGGGACACCATAATTTATTCCAAGTGGCGACTCTGAAATAAATAAATAATCCCGTTTCGAATATTGTCACTTAAATTGGAAAAACTCCCTTGTACGTTTATCCCTCGGGGTAAGCGCGCCAAAAGGAGGTGTGGCGATTCTGCTGGGGAAACAAACCCAGAACCACTGGTTCAGGGTTTAAGAATTCGAGCTTTGAATAATTATTGTATTTGGCTTATTTATTATCTGATTTTATTACATGTTTATATTTAATATGCTAAATGTTGCTTTTACCGCTTTGATATTTTGTGAACTGTATATAAATTGTGCCGATACCCATTTTTCTCTTCCGAGTCTCGTTGAAATATAATATCGGGCATTTGCTGGACATAGCCCGTTTTTCTCAAGATAGCTGTGGTGCTTGGCACCCCGTGAAGGATTTTGTAGTCACACATGTTTAGGCGGAGAGTTTGTCAATTAAGCCGGAAAGCCATGCTACCGGTGCACTGACACTCTTCGGCTCGAGTTGTCCGCTCGAGTTAAAGCCAGTCTAGACACTTTTTCCAACATGATGATGACTTAGAATAACCAAACCTTATACCGGATCCCCGATAGGAACGTTTATTTGCATCATGTGCATATTTGACTTAGGAGGCTCAACACAGGGGTTGGGCCTGTCTAGGACAGGTGTACCCGAAACAAAAGACCAACTTGTTGCATCTTTCTGTGTGCATTTATTTGTTTCGATCTTACATGCCGACCGGTTTGTTAAAAAAATAGGGTAAGGAATGGAAGATGTCAATCGAATGGAAAACGAGATGCTTTTCTTGGAAAATAGTTAGTTCTTTGAAAATAAATTTTGAAAAAATGCAAAAAAAAAAATTTCCAAATAAATTTTCTTACGAAAATAGTTAGTTCTTTGAAAGTAATTTTTGAAAAATGCAAATAAATTTTCTTAATTTTACGAAAATAGTTTAGTTTCTTTGAAAATAATTTTGAAAAATGCAAAAATTCCAAATAAATTTTCTTAGTTCCTTTGAAAATAATTAGTTTTAGAAATGCTGTTTAAAAATAGTTTGTTTTCTTTTCTTAAAATGATTTAGTTCTTTTATATCCGAACTACGCGGGTCTGATTCTCACCGGATGTGAGATACGTAGGAAAACCTCATTGGTTCCGACCCCAATTTAAAAAAAATATATATATATAAAAAAAAAATATTCTCGTTTAGTTCCTTCATTAAAATCTTTTTTTTTATAAATTTCAAAAAAAAGGGTAAAAGTAGTTCAAAAAAAAAAAAACCAAAAAAAAATGGTTTCGTTCTTTCTACTGTTTTTCATGAAATAAAAAAGAAAAATCAATAAAAATCAAAATTTAAAAATATGGATTTTACTCCAAAGCAAATAAATTTTTATTTTTAGAAGTCTTTCTATCAAAAAGCAAAAAAAAAAGCAAAAATATGAATATATTTTCCTTTTTTCTTTTAAAGCATTTCTTTCAAGAATTAGTTGATTTACTCAATTCCCGGTTTTCCGAACTACGCCCGGTCTGATTCATGCGGGGACATGATACGTAGGCAATCCACATAAGATTCGACCATCACCAAAAGAAAAAGAAAAAATAACAAAAAAAAAAAGAAAATTGATAAAGGAAGAAAGAAGATGAAAGCAAAGGAAAGGATAAGCCGGAATAACGCATTACAATCGAATACAAGTAGCAACACGATCAAATGTAGAAGTGCATCACACCCAACGTGAGATTACTTATTTGTTATGTTGTTTCAGACTAACCGTTTGTTTGCCAAACTCCAGGTTTTAGAAAAGGGTGGTTGATTTTGTGGTACTCTTGCCTCACATTCATACTTCACGAGGTCCAAAGGAAAAGTTCAGCAACCCGTTGCTAAATCAAAAGAAAGTACCCATCCTTATTTCACAAGGTCGAAAAGAAGTGCCAACATGTCTTCAGAAATCCCTCTACCAACCATTCCCGTCCCAAATGTGACCAATAATCCGCTACCTGCTCACAATAACGGACCGATAATTGGGATGATTTGTGAAGACGAAGAATTCGATCTAGCGCTTAAGGCCATAATTGTTATTGCTGATGTGGAAAGGAAGTCCAAGGCGGCCCCGAAACAGGAGAAAAGGGAAAAGAAGAGTAAAATCACTTAGTTAGAACCAGAAAGGGAAATTGGTGCACCTAAGCAAGCCTATGTGGCATGGGGGGCAACTAAGACACCACGGTTGAATGAGCCAGTGTTTGTTGAGCGCGTACCACAAAAGCTTAAGGACCGTCAAGAGGAAGATAATGAGGATTTCATGACTGAAGAGAGTGAAGGAAAACATGAGGCAAAGCTCTGCGATACCCACATGGTCGAGCTAGGGAAAGGGACTATCACCGTTGAGATGGGACCGGACACTAAACTCCCAAACTGAAAGGCTAAGCCATTCTCGATCAGGCGAAAGCCCAGTAAACTTGTCCTGCCGCATTTTTCTGTATCCAAAATTATTTCAGGGTGTAAATTGGATGTTTCTTTTAGTTTTTGTCTTTAAATTTCCGAATGTTAACCCTGTTTATCCTTTCAATTCCAAGAAATGAAATTAATATTTCATCGTCCGTTTCCTTTTTTTTTTGTTATTTTTCTTTCAAATTTGTTTTAGTTTTCTTTTTCTCTTCTCTTTAGTTCAAATCATGCAGCTTTAAATAACATGACATGCTTGCGGACTTCATGCCTAGATCCCAAAACGCCGTCAGACTTCAGAATAATGAATCGAGAGTTGAAATGCACAAAAGTTTATCTTTGAGGAAATGAAACAATGAATTGGAATAACTGAAGGAAATTGGTTCACATACAAAAATGGTTGTGTTGTACTCAAGGAATACCCGAGTAGTTGTCCCAACAAAGAAAGGCCCATACTTGCAACAAGAAAATGCGCCCCAGAAATCTCGAAATAGAACAACCGACGTTAAGGCGCATTCCTCCTTATTACCAAGAAACAAAAAGAAAATTCCGCTCCTAATTGGAAGGCGCATTCCTCCTCATTACCAAGAAACAAAAAGAAAATTCCGCTCCTAATTGGAAGAATCCATGCATCATCCGGAAAATATCACTGAGAGGGACACTGTGTCTGGCAGACATGGAAGGAAAAGATCCTGAAACGGCTGTGAATGCGGATGCTGTGAAAAGGTATTATGTCTGAATTTGCTTCGATGATGTCCTTACAAGTCGAAATGATTGAAGGCTTTTATTCCCGCTACCCAAACACTACCAACCCTTTTGTAAACCCTTTTGAGCCGGTTACCTTTCTTTGGCTACCCTCTTTGGAATCCAAATAATAATAAAAAAAACCAAAAACAAAACAAAACAAAATAAAACAATGGTCCTGAACTACGTTCTGACTTGATTTCGAAAGGAAAAATCCCAATTTCCCCAAAAATTAAACTGGGGCAGATGATATGACGGTTCAGTTTAAATCTGTCAAGATGGTTCCAGAGTTGTAATTCCATTCAATTTCCTTTTTAACCAAAAAACCTTGTTCAAGTCCTTCGGATCAATTGGCAAAGGCAAGGAAGTGAAGAATGTCATTGACGGAAATCTGACACAGTCTGAATTGAGAGAAACAAAATGAGAGAGTCTTATCGGTGAAAACCTTCGGGCACCATAAGGCGATGGCGATTGGAAAAGCTAAAAATGAGAGAGTCCGTTTAGTGAAAACTCGCAAAGAGCACTATCAGGCGACAGGGAGAAGAGAAATGAGAGGGATCGATTGGCGGAAACCCGCAAAAGGCGCCACCGACCAAAAGAAAGACGTCCATTCACTAAAGAATTTTGGCAAGATTCCCTGGTTTTGAAATTGCGAATCAATGGGTTCATAAGAAGTTGGAAAGTTTATGTGGTTCAGGCGTCCAGTCCAAGAAGCATGTCATGTTTATTTGAAGTCAGCATGCATCCCAGATAAGTCCTTCTTTTTCCCCGAAAGGGACGCTTTTTTTTTAAACTCATTTCTTCGCTTTTTGTATAGTTATTCTTTGAATCCCTTTCGGTTTAATTTTAATTCTAAAACTATTACAAAGAAAGGCGGCAGGACCGGTTTTACAGGATTCCGTCTGGTGAAAAGGCAAAGAAAGTTACCCAGCCTCAGTGGTGTATTGATCCAATCCCGACCGATCATGATGGTCGATCATTTGCAAAGGAAAGGGCATTAAGAATGAAAAGGAAATCAAAGGCTAAGGTCTTAGAAGAAACGGAATGAGGCAGAAAGATAGAGCCCACACAGGCGAGTCCTCAAAGAATTTCGAGTTTGAACCCGGTCAGTGTGAAAAGAAGTCACCCCCAAAGACAATTGGTAGCAAAGTTCTCAATGGAAATGGGGCAATCAAGGCCATAAAGTCAACCACTTTTTCAACTAATAAAATGTTCTTTGTTCAAAGCAGGTCTATTTAATTGTGCAAAAAGAAGGTACAACTCAAAGAAGTGAAGTACCAAGCATTGAAATGGCTTTGGAACAAGGAAAGCGCATAAAAAGAGAAGTTTCTTTTCAAAAGCTTTATCTTATGCATCTGTTAAAAAAAAAAGAGAAAATACCTAATAGAAGGCCCAAAAGGAAGAACAAAAGAAGAGAAAATGAAAACTCCAAAAAAAAAGAGAATCAAATCATATCAGTCCAATATCCGTTTGGACCCCGGTCAGAAAACCGATTGTTTGAATTCCGGCCAGATGTCGTGAAACTTTTATCCCCGGTCGGAAAACCGAGGATCTCCTAGTCAGAAAAACTGCGGAGCCATTTACTTTTACCCCAGCCAAAAACCGAGGATCCGACGGCCAAAAACCGTTAGATATTGTTTGAATTCCGCCCAGAAAGCCGTGAAACTTTTATCCCCGGCCGAAAATCGAGGATCTCCCACCCAGAAAACTGCGGAGCTATTTACTTTAACCCCGACCAAAAACCGAGGATCCGACGGCCAAAACCGTTAGATATTGTTTGAATTCCGCCGAAAGCCGCGAAACTTTTATCCCTGTCGAAAACCGAGGATCTCCCGACCGAAAACCGCGGAGTCATTTACTTTTACCCCGCCAAAAAACCGAGGATCCGACGGCCAAAAACCGTTAGATAGTGTTTGAATTCCGGCCGTAAAGCCGCGAAACTTTCATCCCCGCCCGAAAACCGAGGATCTCCTCAGTCAAAAACTGCCGAACCATTTACTTTTACCCCGACTAAAAACCGAGGATCCGACGGCCAAAAACCGTTAGATATTGTTTGAATTCCGCCCAGAAAGCCGTGAAACTTTTATCCCCGGTCAGAAAACCGAGGATCTCCCAGTCAAAAAGCTGCGGAGCCATTTACTTTAACCCCGCCAAAAACCGAGGGTCTGGCGCCAAAAAACCGTTAGATATTGTTTGAATTCCGCGTAAAGCCGCGAAACTTTTATCCCCGTCGAAAACCGAGGATCTCCCGCCCAAAAACCGCGGAGCTATTTACTTTTACCCCGCCAAAAAACCGAGGATCCGACGCCAAAAACCGTTAGATGTTGTTTGAATTCCGTCCAGGAAAGCCTCGAAACTTTCATCCCCGGCCGAAAACCGAGGATCTCCCACCAAAAACCGCGGAACCATTTACTTTTACCCCGCCAAAAAACCGAGGATCCGACGGCCAAAAACCGTTAGATATTGTTTGAATTCCGCCCGAAAGCCGTGAAACTTTTATCCCTCGTCAGAAAACCGAGGATCTCCAGTCAGAAAACTGCAGAGCTATTTACTTTAACCCCGCCAAAAAACCGAGGATCCGACGGCCAAAAACCGTTAGATATTGTTTGAATTCCGGCCGAAAGCCGTGAAACTTTTATCCCGGTCAGAAAACCGAGGATCTCCTGCCCAGAAACTGCCGAGTCATTTACTTTTACCCCGCCAAAAACCGAGGATCCGACGGCCAAAAAACCGTTAAATGTTGTTTGAATTCCGGCCGTAAAGCCGCGAAACTTTCATCCCCGCCGAAAACCGAGGATCTCCCTAGCCAAAAACCGCGGAACCATTTACTTTTACCCCGCCAAAAACCGAGGATCCGACTGGCCAAAAACCGTTAGATATTGTTTGAATTCGGCCGTAAAGCCGTGAAACTTTTTATCCCTGGTCGAAAATCGAGGATCTCCCAGTCGAAAACTGCGAGCCATTTACTTTAACCCCGCCAAAAAACCGAGGATCCGACGGCCAAAAACCGTTAGATATTGTTTGAATTCCGGCCGAAAGCCGTGAAACTTTTATCCCGGTCAGAAAACCGAGGATCTCCCAGTTAGAAAACTGCTGAGTCATTTACTTTTACCCCGGCCAAAAAACCGAGGATCCGACGGCCAAAAACCGTTAGATGTTGTTTGAATTCCGGCCAGAAAGCCGTGAAACTTTTATCCCGGTCAGAAAACCGAGGATCTCCCCAGTCAAAAACGCAAGAAACCCGTGAAACTTTTATCCCCGGCCAAAAAACTGAGGATCTGACGGCCAAAAAACCGTTAGATATTGTTTGAATTCCGGCCGTGAAACATTTATCCCCGGTCAGAAAACCGAGGATCTCCCAGTCAAAAACTGCGGAGCCATTTACTTTAACCCCAGCCAAAAAACCGAGGATCCGACGGCCAAAAAACTGTTAGATATTGTTTGAATTTCGGCCAGAAAGCCGTGAAACTTTTTTTCCCCGGTCAGAAAACCGAGGATCTCCCAGTCAGAAAACTATGGAGCCATTTACTCTTACCCCGGCCAAAAAACCGAGGATCCGACGGCCAAAAACCGTTAGATGTTGTTTGAATTCCGGCCAGAAAGCCGTGAAACTTTTATCCCCGGTCAGAAAACCGAGGATCTCCCAGTCAGAAAACTGCGGAGCCATTTACTTTTACCCCGGCCAAAAAACCGAGGATCCGACGGCCAAAAACCGTTAGATATTGTTTGAATTCCGGCCAGAAAGCCGTGAAACTTTTATCCCGGTCAGAAAACCGAGGATCTCCCAGTCAGAAAACTGTGGAGCCATTTACTTTTACCCCGGCCAAAAAACCGAGGATCTGACGGCCAAAAACCGTTAGATATTGTTTGAATTCCGGCCAGAAAGCCGTGAAACTTTTATCCCGGTCAGAAAACCGAGGATCTCCCAGTCAGAAAACTGCGGAGTCATTTACTTTTACCCCGGCCATAAAACCGAGGATCTGACGGCCAAAAAACCGTTAGATGTTGTTTGAATTCCGGCCACAAAGCCGCAAAACTTTCATCCCCGGCCAGAAAACCGAGGATCTCCCCAGTCAAAAAACTGCGGAACCATTTACTTTTACCCCGGCCAAAAAACCGAGGATCTGACGGCCAAAAAACCGTTAGATATTGTTTGAATTCCGGCCAGAAAGCCGTGAAACTTTTATCCCGGTCAGAAAACCGAGGATCTCCCCAGTCAGAAAACTGCGGAGCCATTTACTTTTACCCCGACCAAAAAACCGAGGATCTGACGTCCAAAAACCGTTAGATATTGTTTGAATTCCGGCCAGAAAGCCGTGAAACTTTTATCCCCATTCAGAAAACTGAGAATCTCCCAGTCAGAAAACTGCGGAGCCATTTACTTTTACCCCGACCAAAAACCGAGGATCTGACGGCCCAAAATCGTTAGATATTGTTTGAATTCCGGCGAGAAAGCCGTGAAACGTTTCTTCAAAATCCCGGCCAGAAAGCCGTGGAACGTTTATTTGTGAAATTGTGATTTTCTTACCAATACCAAAGAGTCTTTTTTAATCGCTTTTTTTTGTGTCACAACTAACTCACGAAATTTTCCTAGCAAAACTGGGGCAGAAAAATTTCGTTCGTTTGTTTGTTTTGTTGTCTAAATAGGTTTGACCTCGGGACGCAAGGATCGAGATAACCTACAAATGGAACATCAATCCAGAATGAAGAAAATAAGAAAGGAACCAAAAGAAAAGAGTTCAAACGTTGGAGTAAACAAAGGCGCGGATTGCTCAGAAGATGATTGAAGTAACAAGCTCCGCCGACTCCGTTCCACTCAATGTTACAGAAATAAACAAAGCACATACAACTTGTTGAGCATCAAGATTCGGATCGAGGTCTACAACAAATCAGCTAAGATTCAAGATCAAGTTTCCAAGAGAATCATAGATAGGAATCTTGTAACTCATAGTTTGATAGCATAGTTAGTTCAGCTTTAATTTCTCTTTTTGGTGTAATAAGGAGATCAGTAAGCAGTAAGTAGTGGCATCAGCAGCAACAACAGTAACAGCAAGATTACAGCAGTCATGGTAGTCCCAGCTACCAAAATTTCCCGAACTACATTGACCTGATTCCTGTTTAGCCCAAGATATGTAGGAGGCCTCTCGAAGCAAAGGCTCGGTCAAGTCTTTCAAAAAATGCTTCACACGGAGTACTCAAACGGGCAAAAATCGCTCGTATCCGCTCACTTATCTTTGCACGAAAACTCTTCGTGTTTCCGAGTAAAGAGGGGCAACTGTGAGCACGTGATTTTTGCCCTATAAGAGAAATACTCCCAAAGATTCAAAATAAAATAATTTTAGTTTTCTTGCAATTGTTGTGAATTTTGTGTTATTTTTCTTGTATTATTTGCATTTTTATCCGTGCATATTTGCTTGTTTAAATAAATAAAATATACAAAAAATATGTTGCATATGTATATAAATTTCAAGTTTACAATTAAGTTTATTTTACATAAATGAAAAGTCATAAAAAATATGTATTTTTGCATTTTTTAAGCATTTAATGTCCAAATCGTGCAATTTTATTTTTATTAATGTTTAATTTTGTTTGATAATTATTATTATGAGTTAATTAGTATTTCAAGATAATTTTTAGTTTTTATAAATTAATCTTAGTATTTTTGGGCTTTATTAATTAGGATGTTGAATAATGGAGAAGAACAAAATAGAAAAAATTTGGATTGGGCCATCTTGCAAATTAAGTTACAAGCCCAATCCTAAGCACCCTTACCCAACCCAAAACCCCTTGGCCCAAAAAGAAAATTTCAGATTTTTAGCCAAAAAATAATCATAATCACATAACATAAAGTAGTGGGGGCAAGGAAATAAAGGAAGAAAACATGGAGAGAAAAACATGGAGAGGAAAACATGGATTAGTGGGTTTTCTTTAAATTAAAAAATATATTCTTTTTAATAAAAAGATCTGAAAATTTTCAAAATTCTTGCCTATAAATAGAAGAGAAGATTTATGGAGAAAAGGAGGAGAGAAAAAAGAGAGGAAAAATAGGAAGAGAAGAAAAAATAAAAAAATTCTCTGCTGTGGTATACACTCGATATACACTCTGGACACAGAAGTATACACAGCAAAAAATTCAATTTTTGAGAGTTTCTTTTGAGAATTGAAAAGAGTCCAAAGCTAGAAAGCCTAAACAAAGAGAAAATCTGGAATATATTTTTCTTTTCTATTTTTTACTGGTTTTGTTTTTGTTTTTTCTCCGTATTGCTGGGATTGAGGTGTCGAAGCTACTGCTGGTTGTTACTGTTGTTGTTGCTGTATTTTCACCGCCCTGTTGATTTGCCATTTTCCCATTCCTTTCAAAACCAGGTACACATTCTAAAAACCATGTGTTGATGTAAGCTCGAATTGGAAGTTGAAGTTTTGAAATGAAATAGAAAAGCAAGTTGTTGATTAATATTTGTTGTTATTTTCTATCTTATTAGTTTTTTTTTTTTGTCAAATTGTAGTTAGCTTTATAATTTGAAGAATAAATTTGTCATTCAAGGGAACACCTTTTGTATTAATATAGAGTAACCTTTTAAGCATGTAATTATTTAGGACTTTTCTTTTCTTTTAGAGACAAACTAAATAGAAAAAATATAGTCACTTTAGGATTATCTTTTTTTTAAATAAAAAATGTTACGAGCCTAGCTAAATAGAAGAAATAAAATTGCGGGGCCCCTCAATAACAATATTTTTTTTCTTTCTTAAAAATAACCAAACGCGGTAAATGATTTAAAATTGCATTATAGTATTGAACATTTTTTAAAATCAGATATTTAACCATTACAATAATTTAAGCGACCGTGCTAGAACCACGGGATCCGGGGGTGCCTAACACCTTCCCTCGGGTCAACAGAATTCCTTACTTAGAATTTCTGGTTCGCAGACTTCATTTGGAAAGTCGAAAATTTCCTCGATTTGGGGTTTAAATAAATTGGTGACTTGGGACACCATAATTTATTCCAAGTGGCGACTCTGAAATAAATAAATAATCCCATTTCGAATATTGTCACTTAAATTGGAAAAACTCCCTTGTACGTTTATCCCTCGGGGTAAGCGCGCCAAAAGGAGGTGTGACAATGAGCATCGAATTAAACCTCAAGATCATGAAATTTCTCAGTACTTCTTTAAACATCAAATTTGCATTTAAGGTCCGAATCACGTCAAATGGATTCCATTTCTTACCAAACTACACATAATTATCTTAAGTCATAAATAAGACCTGTAACAGACACCAAAACTAAAATATGGACCTGATACTATCAAGTTTTAATCAACATTCATTACCAAAACATTATAAACAATTTCAGAAAACAAATTTTTTCAAAGATACATTTCTCGGGCTTGGTACCTCGGAATTCGATTCCGGCATACGTAAAAATCTCATATTTTCCTATGGACCCTCCGGGGCCATCAAATTGGTTCATTTTATAGTCAAAATTCATCATTTTTCACAAATTTTGACATCTAGGCTTTCCAGCTACACGCAAATCCAGCTGATGCTAAAAGAGTGTTTTAAGGCCTCAAAACGCAGAATTCATTTTAAAAACAAGTGATGACCTTTTGAGTCATCACATTCTCAACCTATAAAACAATTGTTCATCCTCTAACGGACAGAAAAAGGAAGTACCTGAAGTCACACCTCCTTTTTACACTTATCCCGAAGGATAATACATAAGGGAGTTTTCCAGTTTAAGTGATAATATTCGAAATGGGATTATTTATTTATTTTAGAGTTGCCACTTGGAATAAATTATGGTGTCCCAAGTCACCGATTTATTTAAATCCCAAATCGAGGAAATTTTCGACTTTTCAAATGAAGTCTGCGAACCAGAAATTCTAAGTAAGGAATTCTGTTGACCCGAGGGAAGGTGTTAGGCGCCCTGGATCCCGTGGTTCTAGCACGGTCGCTTAAATTATTGTAATGGCTAAATATTTGATTTTAAACATGTTCAATACTATAATGCAATTTTAAATCATTTACCGCGTTTGGTTATTTTTTAAGAAAAAGTGAATATTGTTATTGAGGGGCCCCGCAATTTCATTTTCTATTTAGCAAGACTCGTAATATTTTTTATTTAAAAGGATAATCTTAAAGTGACTACATTTTTTCCATTTAGTTTATCTCTAAAAGAAAAAAGAAAAAGTCCTAATTAATTACATGCTTAAAATGCTACTCTATATTAGTACAAAAGGTGTTCCCTCACAAGCCGACTAAATGACAAGTTTGTTCTTCAAATTAGAGCTAACTACAATTTGACAAAACTAATAAAACGGAAAATAACAACAAATATTAATCAACAACTTACTTTTCTATTTCATTTTAAAACTTCAACTTCCAATTCGAGCTTACATCAACACATGATTTTTTAGAATGTGTACCTGGTATTGAAAGGAATGGGAAGATGGAAAGTCAACAGGGCGGTGAAAATAAAGCAACAACAACAGTAACAACCAACAGTAGCTTCAACACCTCAATCCAGAAATTCCCAGCAATACGGAGAAAAAAAATAGTAAAATGGAAAAGAAAAATATATTCCGGAATTTCTCTTTATTTGTCTCTCTAACTTTGAACTCTTTTCAATTATCAAAAGAAACTCTCAAAAATTAAATTTTGTCCGTGTATACCTCTGTATCCAGAGTGTATATGGAGTATATACTAATCTTTTTTTTCCTTATTTTTCCCTTATTTTTTCATAAATCTTCTCTTCTATTTATAGGCAAGAATTTCGAAAAGTTTTAGATTTTTCTATTAAAAAGAAAATATTTTTTATTTTAAAGAAAATCCACTAATCCATGTTTTGCTCTCCTTATTTTCTTCCTTAATTTTCTTGCCCCCACTACTTTATGTTATGTGATTATGATTATTTTTGGCTAAAAATCTGAAATTTACATTTTTTTGGGCCAAGGGGTTTTGGGTTGGGTAAGGGTGATTAGGTTTGGGCTTGTAACTTAATTTGTAAGATGGTCCAATCCAAAAAAAAATTCTATTTTGTTGTTCTCCATTGTTCAACTTCCTAATTAATAAATCCCAAAATACTAAGATTAATTTGTAAAAATTAAAATTATCTTAAAATATTAATTAACTCATAATAATAATTTTCACCTAAATTTATATGGTAATTAAAATACAATCACACAATTTGGACATTAAAGGCTAAAATGCAAAAGATGCCTATTTTTGTGATTTTCATTTTGTAAGATAAAATTAATTACTCCTAATTCTAGAATTAAATCCTAAATGCAAATGCAACATATATTTTTTTTATTATTAATTTAACAAATAAACATGCACAAAAAAATGACACTAAATTCACAGCAATTGCAAACAAACTAAAAAATTATTTTATTTTAAATTTTTTTGGAGTAATCCTCATAGGGCAAAACTTACGTGCTTACACGTGAGTCGGGGAAAAGATAGGGATAACGGCTCTGCATATCGGATTCTGACTCCCAGGTCGATGCCTCAGCAGGCTGACCTCTTCGCTAAACACGAATAGAAGGAAAACTCTTCGATCTTAACTGACGAACCTGCTAGTCTAAAATAGCTATCGACTCATCCTCATAAGACAATTCCTTGTCCAATTAAACATTGCTGAAATCTAACATGTGGGAGGGATCCCCGTGATATTTCTGAAGCATGGACACATGAAACACTGGATGCACGACTGATAATCTAGACATAAATGAAAGTATATAATCCACCTCTCCAACCTAATAGTAATATTAAAAAATACAACAAAAGTATAAGTAGCGAAAAAGACTTCTAGTACCATGTGATACCAATCACTACCTGAAATTGGGCCTATGGCAACGATTTATTTTGCAACGGTTCCATAACCGTTGCCATAGGTTGTCTTATGCAACGGTTTTAACCGTTGCATACGAATCTTTAAGCTAGCGGGACACTCTGCATATAAACCGTTGCATTACTATAACAACCGTTGCTGTAGAGAAATCTATTGAAACGGTTTTTTATAACCGTTGCGAGAGATATATCTAGGGCAACGATTCTGTGATTTTTTTCCAATTGCGACATTTTTCATTTCCCTCCTTGTTTTCCCTCGTCTAATTTTCCCCAAAACAGAACTTCTTCTAAGTGTTTCTTTTTTTAAATTTTCTATTTTCACTTTGTATGCTTTGCCAAACTAATCCCTCTAAAAGAGCACATCAAACCACTTCTAGAAACCCACCCATCGAGTAAAGACAAAATGCTGGCCCAGTTCTTATCGTGAAAATAGAGATCTCAGATCCAGATTTCATCTAGCATGCCAGAACTCCAACTATATCTCATTTTCAAGCTTCCTCAGCCGAGACCACATCTCCTATTTTGGTCCAAAATGAGAATCTAGAACTTGTAATCAGTCCTTTACACCAAAATCGTCATAGAAAATCGATTCAAAAATCCCCAAATTCATCTTAAAACAACTCTTCTGAAACTGTAGTTTGAATTCTTGGGGATTTAGAGAGGTGTTATAAAAATTAGGGTTTACAGATTTTTCGAGATTCCTGGTAGGTCAAAGTATTTGGTAAATTTTTCTCAATTCAAGGTTCATTTTCTCTCCCTTTTTGGTTTTTATATGTGATATTTCATGGGAATTCACAGTTATAATGCTCTTAGATTTTGGATTTCAGTATTATATTGTTTGGTTGTTATAGGTATGAACTTAATCAGGGTAATAAGATGTTCAATGAGTGAAGTTGGAAATTTATGGCAGGTTATAATTATTCCTACCACCTGGAGTTTCTTACAATTTATATGGTTGTCTATGCTCACTCTTCTCTGGTTTGAACTTAGATCAGTGGATGATTTTCTGAATAATTTTTGTCTTGAGCCACTAAAGTAGATTTAGATGAATTTTCTTTGGATTTTGTGGATATTTCCTTGGTTTTGCTTGTTTTTGGATGATAGTGTCTCAAAATGATGAAAATTGCAGATGACTATTATGTATTATTGTTTGAGTAAAAACTTAGAAGCTAAACAATTAATCAAACGACTTTATACTTCAATGGTTGTTCATTCACAAAGATGGCCTAGCTTTCTTAAGTAAGCTGGATACCACCATGATCAGAACACCTCACTCTATCTACAAATTATAGAATTCATTATGTTTTGGAAAAGCAGTGAGCTTTATTTACTCTATATGCCACAAATCATATCCATTACCACAAGCCCGTATTATTAAAAAATGTGGATATTTCCTTGGTTTTGTTTGTTTTTGGATGAAAGTGTCTCAAATGTTTACACTTGCAAAGGTATCTATAATTGACAATGCAGGAATGGAGTATGAGCAGCAGGAACATAGTTGCGAAAACAACCGGTCCATAAGCAGTTGCGTCACATGACCTAGTAGCCTGCTTTAATTTCTTATCAAGCAATGAAAGTTTGAAGCAAATGGAGGTCTATTTTATTGTATAGGCGATAAGTCACTATTGACTTTCTGAAGAAAAGAGAAGTCTTGGTTTTAGACTCATGTTCTAGCTCTATGTCGATTATTATTTGGTTATATTATTGTGAGTTCCTGATTATCTGCGCGTCATGACTTGTCTTGGCAGTAACAGGGCTGATAGAAGCTTCCGTCAAGAGGCAATATATTTGGAATTAAGCATTACATTAGCTGTTACTGGTCAGATCGGTTTTTCTAACAAGGTACATGTCTTAAAGACTATTATCCTTCAGTAGTATGTGCAAACTTTCTGCTATTGATATAGATCAATTGTATACCTTCTTCTCTATAAAAGGCATAATACTTTCATATTATCTAAGTAATTAGTATAAAAACCTAATGTGTGAGCACTTAAAGTCTTTAAATGAAAATAAGATCAATGATTACTGAAAAAGCAAAATAATAACCTTGGAATAAGCTGGTTATAGAAAGAATATTATGAGAAAGTCTATCCAGTTGCTTGAACTTGCACCTTCATTAATGAATTTGAAATTTTCATTCAATATGTTGTAAGTTCTAGAAAAACTGGAAAAAAAGTGTGTACATCAGAAAAGAACTTAAAATACTATATTAGAAGTGTCAAAATGATGAAAATCTCATATGACTATTATGTATTATTGTTTGAGTAAAAACTTAGAAGCTAAACAATTAATCAAACAACTTTATACTTCAAAGGTTGTTCATTCACAAAGATGGCCTAGCTTGCTTAAGTAATCTGGATACCACCATGATCAATACACCTCACTCTATCTACAAATTATAGAATTCATTATGTTTTGGAAAAGCAGTGAGCTTTATTTACTCTATATGCCACAAATCATATCCATTACCACAAGCCCGTATTATTCAACAATGGTAATGATCTTTTCTTCTTTTGTTTCAGACGCTTCATAGTTGGTCAACCTTTCTAATGCAATATCTTTTTTTTATACTTACATGTGACCTTGGTGCTTGGGTTGCTTTTAAAGTTGGAGATTGGAGTCATTTTGAGAACTATGCTTCCAAAGCTTAGAAAATAAAACTCTCGGCTTTTAAGAATGCTAAGATCATCACCAAGTTCTTCAACTAATTGATGAACATTTTCTTCTTACCAATTATTCAGCTTGTTGATACAACAAGACGACATTATCCTTGCTATTAGACTCTTATCATTCCCTATGTTGCTGTTCTACTACTTTGGAGTATCTCACCTGAAAATGGATCTACTAGACGAGGTCATGCAATAAATTTAATGGATAGATAATCTCTAAACCAACAAAAAAAATATATGTTGCACTAAAAGGGTGTAATTAATCTTCATTTAAAAGTATAGCAGGAAAATACAGTCTATTAGTAAGATTAAACTTCATTTAAAAGCTTTAGCTGCTCAAGATGTAACTAAGGTTGCCTCTGTAGTAGGAAAAGAGCAACCTGTAGTTATTGAAGCCAAGGAAAACCTCGAGTAAGTTTCTATTTTCTTGTAAGGTATACATGTTGATGTAGTGATTATTTTCCAACACAAAAAAACAGAGATAGGGTGGTAAAATCTTCAGAGATAGTGTTTAGTGATTTTATGTTTTATTATTTGGAGTGCATACAACATCAATTAATTGATGGCTCCTAGAAAAGATTGACTGTAATATTTGCATTTATAAGATGAAGAAGTTGGACTTTTAGATCTAAGAAAAAGTAAAATGTTTTTGGCTTAATATTGCTTGTGAAAATATTATTTTATGAAACTTCTAATTATTTATTTCAATTTTTTATAGGTGAAGCCAATGAATGAAGGATAAACAATAGCAATGAAGAACTTGGATGCATTGCTACAGTTTCTCAGAAGTTTCAAGAATAATTTATTTTTGAACTTTTTGAAAATTTATGTGCGCCAACACTTGAATTGTCAAACACTATTGTATATTTACTTTTGTATTTGGATATACAAATTGTATATTTTGGACTATGATCTTATTGATGGATAGTTTTCTTTTGTGATTTACGCAAATCTTAGTGCATTATATTTGATTATATAGATTAATTACTTATCACAACCAAATAAAAGGGCAAATCCTCACATTATTAAGTCGTTGCAATAGGTTCCAAAAACCGTCGCAATAGACTTCATAAAGTGTTGCAATACACTAGGAAACCGTTGCCATAGTCTTAACAAACTGTCGCAATAGCTCGATTAAGCGTTGCAATAGCCTCAACAACCGTTGCATGAAGTGATATTGGAACATGCTCTCAACCGACCCATTAGACTAAATAACCGTTACAATAGATGAGCCTATGGTAACGGTTCAAAACCCTTGCAATAGAAGTCCTACTTCAACGGTTGTAGAGCCGTTACAATAAACCGTTGCCATAGACCTATTGCCACGGGATCTGGTGGAACGGTCTTTAAATCGTTGCAACAGGGCTATCGCAACGGTTATGCTATCTATGGCAACGGTTTTGGAACCGTTACAATAGGTCAAAAGTGATATGGTATATATGTATACCAATAGAGTATATGATTTCGTTAGAATATTGCTATAACTATCTGCGACTATACTACTCTACCAAAACTTTAAAGGATGCAATAAAAGTATGTGAAAATTACATGCTTGTATTGCAAGCTAAATAATCGCAAAACAACTTGCTCGTTTCGTATACTAAGAGGGTATATAGCTGTATGGGATATAACTATAAACACTATTAATACACATAATTTATGTCCATCGGCACAAAAATTCCAATTATTGCAACTATATAAATAATTTCATAATAGAATACACTTAAAATACAACGAAAACAACCAAAATAATGTTCAAACTACCATATGATACCAATATGAGATATAACTATACTAACATGGTATATAGTTTTACTAGTTAATTCCCAGCAACTATATGACTATACTAATATTACATAGTACACATGCATAAAGAGGAAAAAAATAGTGTACCACATATTAATATAATAAGGCATACTATAATACTATTTTTAAAAGAAAATCAAATATCGTACCAATTAAATGTAGCTAATACAACCAAAAAATAATTCAACTTGCATATGATATTAATATAGTATATAGCTATACTAATATGGCATATAGTTGGAATACATTGTATATTACAATGGTATATTTGTATACTATTTGGGTATACAATACAAATTCGTCTTCTTCTCTCGTTCAACTATATTTCAATCCAAATTTCTAAAATTTACAATAAAATCTCCATCAAATAGACTAAAACTTTAGCTACAACCTCCAATCAACTTTTGAAACTAACCCATATAGTATCGGATCAAAATAATTAAAAACTCAAACAAACCAAGTTATGAGTTTCAAGCTTCAAGGTCCATCAATGGTGAATTTAAATGTGAGTATATGGATTTTGCTCTTCTGGTGGATGTTGTTAACACGGCGTCATCTTGTTCATCTATCGAAGCTTGCAGCAATTTCACACACACACACACACGTAATGTTTAGACATTTCTGTTGCTTATTCCTCTACTCACCAATCTTGAAAAAAGTTCCCTTTGACAACAACAATCAGAATTTGAAAAAATGGATGATAGAGAACATAAGCCCGGAGAAGAAGTTTCACAACATACTGCTCAGCGGAAGAAACAACAGTTACCTATTAAAACTTCATCTACACCTCGCGCCATAGTAGCATATGTTCCAAGGTCTCCAGTGAATCCTTTGGTAACTTTAACGGAGCTTTCATTCATTATTTATTCATTTTCTTTCTCGTGTTATTTGGAGGAGGCGTAGAGACTTCATTAGTTAGGATCTCTTGGCATTCCGTAGGTTCCACATTTATGTTAATGTCCTTATGCATTTTGGAAGTCAGAGGCTTGAGAGGAGGCAAGGAAAAAAACGGGTAAATAGTTTTATACCCATGGATATGAGTAGTAAATAATTTGGATCTAGGCATTAAAAGGTAAATAATTTAGGATTAATGGGTATAAAGTGAGACTTTCCCAGATTGTCCAGTTTCCTCATCATATATTGTCTTGTAAATTCGTAGATAGTAGATACTGCCACGTCAATTGTGCAGCGGAATAATGATAGATTAACTTGCACACAATTAAGTATAAAACAAAGAGAAAAAATGAAATAACACCAGAATTGAATGAGGTGCGGCCAAATTTACTTTCTCGAGACAAAAACAAGGAAAATTTTCTACTTATGGGAAAAAATAAAGAGCAGTATAAAAGATCCAAAATTATGACCACTTTATACACATCGAGATTGTGCTCGAACAACGGCTGCAACCTAAGAAGTTACAAACTCGCAATCTGGATCTACAGAATTCAAGACACAAAAGTGATTAGCAATTTCTTTCGTTCTTGTTTTCTTGTAAGATGTAAATAATTTGGTCTTCATTTGTCACCTGAGTATATATTTTGACTAAATACCCTTTTACATATACTACTTTCGGTCCAAAATAAATGATTTTTTTTAGGTATTTTTATACATATTAAAAAATTACCTTTTAGCATTAATTAGTAATAGAATTGACCATATTAACATTTACTATCTCACATAAATACTCCTAACACATATTCCAATATTATTTACTCCATTGACAATGTAGGAAAAAAATAATTTATTTATTCTTGAAATCTAAAAAAATTATTTATTTTGAACCACAAGAAAAAAGCCAAAAAATTACTTATTTTGGACCAGAGGGAGTAACAAGTAACGAACCATATGTATTCTAATTATTTGGAGAGAAAAAAATGGACAAAATATCAGCGTATAGCTAGTTTTCACACTGGTCAATCAAAAATAGTCAGCGTTTACCAAGTCAATAAAAAATAGTCACTATTTTCCTGCAACAACGACCGGTCCCGTATAATATACGGGAGTTCTGGTGCATTTGTGTACGAACTCCAGCATATTTTGTTGGACCGGTATACTTTGCTAACTCCTGTAAAATTTGTGGGAGACTGGAGCACAAGTGCTCCTAACTCCAGTATATTATACTAGACATTTATACTTGCTGAAACTCCCGTAAAATATGCGGGAGTTCCAGCATAATTATGCTTGAACTCCCGTAAAATTTGTGGGAGTTCTAGCATAGTTATCCTAGAACTCCCGTAAAATTTGCGGGAGTTCAAGCATACTTATGTTGGAACTCTCGTAAAATTTGCGGACGTATTTTTTGAATTTTGAATAGTATTTTCGGTCAAATTTATCTTTACATACAAAATGACTAAATTGTAGTAAATCTGACCATTTTTAAATTTCTCACAAAAAAAAATAGGAAGAAAAAAATAACGCGCGAAGCCAGAGTTCACTATAATCCAAAAGGTCAAAGCAAATGGGGATTTTGAATGCATCATTTCAATTAGATGAGACATCAATGATAAACACCCAAACAAAGGTCCACTGCAATTACTGCTCCTACACAAACTATTTGTTTTTATTATATATAATACACCAACCAATCAAAGCTCGTGGTCATCTCTTTGTCTTAGTAGTCCTTCACATAATATTGAACAAAAATGAAATCTTCTTGTATGTTTCTTCAAATAATGGTTATTATTTTCATAACCGTGACTAACATTGGTGCTCAAACTCAACCCTTCACCAACAAGAAGCTGCTTAGGCCCTTTAACAATACCATTTCAGCGCTCTTCGTTTTCGGAGACTCTACAGTTGACTCTGGCAACAACAACTATATAAGCACTGTTATAAAATGCAATTTTCCACCATATGGAAGGGACTTTTTGAACCACATTCCCAGTGGAAGATTCACCAATGGCCGCCTCGTCACAGATTTTGTGGGTACGTTCTAACTATATATACTGTAAGATAGTTGGTTTTCGCTTTGTGTATATAAGTATGTTTTCTCACAAAAAAGAACAAGAAACATATAATAAAATTAAAATGTATGTCCTTATTTTCGTTTGTCTTTTTATAACCATGTTGTCTTTTTTTTTTTGGGAACAGCGTCTTATATAGGAGTGAAAGAATTCGTGCCACCCTATCTTGATCCAAAGCTTAGCTTGGAGGAGATGATGACCGGCGTTAGTTTCGCCTCCGCTGGCTCCGGTTTCGACCCTATCACAGCTCAATTAAGCGTCTCTCTCTCTTCCCTTCTGTCCCTGTCACAATGACTTGTTCATTGTATTAGTATTTGTTTTAGCTTATATGCATTAATTAGTGCCAATAATTTTTTAAGTATTAATCTGATGTGTAAGTAAGTTAAACTCATTCAAGTTTAGAATTATCAACAGCTTTAAAATAAGTGTATTCTGCACGTAATCAACATTATGCGTGATACAAATACAATGTGTAGTAATTAGTGCAACAGACACACAGATGCATGGGATTTAGACTTGTTGAATGCTAGCTGACTTTTATTATTAAGGAAATTGCTCTATACAATACTAGTAAATAAGTAGCTGTATTAAAACGTCTATTAATTAATGCGTAAAATTCTTAAAGTGGTTTATATATATGTGGGGTTTTCCATTACAGATTAAAGTAGATAACGACAAAGAGTTTTATATAATTCTTCAGCTATCCGTTACAATAATCTTTTACGTAAACTTAAGTTATATATATTTTTTGAAAGAGATAAAAGCCTTTTATTTGAAGAGAAAGTTATTGAGAATATGGCGATTTGATTGCAGGGCGTAATATCGTTGCAAAAGCAGCTGGAATATTTCAAGGAATACAAAAGGAGACTCGAAAATGGTATTGGGGAGGAAAGAACGAAATTGGTAATAAGCAAAGCAGCATTCCTTATAAGCGCTGGGACAAATGACTTTGTTGTTAATTATTTTAGCACCCAATTTCGAAGAAAAACCTACACTGTTGATGCCTACCAGCAGTTCTTGCTGCAATACGTTCAACAATTTCTCCAGGTAATTCTCTTTAATTTCAACCATAAAAGAGTAAGTTTCAAGTACAAATCTCACTAACGAACGTTAAAATTAATTTCTTAAAAAAATAAAAAAATCAACGAGATTTAATACAATAGGAGTGTGTATGTGTGTGTACATATACGATACGATTTTTTTCTGGCGAAGGGGTGGTCTTCGTTAAAGGAGTCGCTGGTATAGATGGTGAAATACATTGATAATTTAGTTAAAATAATTATGAACATGCTATCACAATGTTAAACTATAGTTTTGCTAGTCTAGGTTTCAAAAAGGAAATGTTTAAAATGCTAACTAAGAGTTGGAAAAAAAATTACCAAAAAAACATATCTTTAATTACAAAAGCCTTTAAAAAAAAAAAAAAGAATAGAGCAGCAAGTTAGTCATTTTATGTAGAAAAGTGGAATCACTTGACATTTGATATAAGAATGTCTACCTTAATTAATACTACTCCAATAAATCTAATTACCATATCAAGGAAAGTCTATAGTTACTCCTAGCTAAAATGTAAAACTCGAAGATAAAATGTAAAACCCTTTTATATAAGTTGTTTAAGCAGCTTCTCTTAAAAAACAAAATAAAAATATTTCCACCTGTACGGCTTAAGTAAATTAGTAGTACTATATTGTTTCAGCACTATCTGTGATAATCAGAAGCTGCAGTAAATAATATTGGTATTAATTTATGAAGGGGGGCAGAGCTAATTTAAGTGTGTAATTACCAGGAAAAAGAGGAGTAAAGGCAAAGAAAGAAAGTTAGGTGTTGCAAATAGGAGTGCACATGGACCGGCTTGGTTCGGATATTACCAAAACCAAACTAAACCAGTTATATCGACTTAGATTGGTTTGATCTTGTGTTGAATTTTTTTGTTATATAAATATTATTTCAATCTTGCATTATTAAAGTTTTAGATAAAGTTTTGATAAGTGAATATATGTCTATTAAAAATTTAAAAAAAAAATTACAAGCATATGATCTATTAAAATTAAATGATCTTATGGGAGACTTGTTTCTGATAACACATAATAGTTTATTTCTTAGTCGTCTATCAATAATTTTTGGTTGATGTACGCTTTCAGGGTTAATCAAATTTAATAAGTAAATATAGAAATCAATATGATACCTAAATAATGATATGTTCTATGTAATTTTAGATTTTCGAAGTACACCTTCAAATTTGAAAAACATATAAGAAATCCTAACATATGAATATGAAAGAACAAAGAGATGATTTATGCATTTCAATAACACATAGTAATAAGAAAGTGATACAATCTATTATTTAAAGTAAATAAAAATAAATATACTTTATAGTTCTATTAAATATTATATCCCATGAGAGGATCTCAAATATTTCTAGACATCTTTCAAATAAAATTGTATATAAAGAATTGTATATTTATATGTCAGTTTGGTTTGAATTTTTTACTTCAAATCAAGTCAAATCAAGTCGGGTTTCTTAATCAATTTGATTTGACTTTTCGGTTTGGTGCGATTTTCCGGTTGGGTTTGTACACCCCTTACAACTTAATGGAAATAATTGATTTTTCTGACCAAAATTTAAATGATTGAAAATGCACATTTAAACCAAGACCTCGAGATCCGAATGAGTTTTCTCTAACTAAAAGGGGAAAAACACAAGCCATAAAAAAATTTTACCACTTTTTTTGAAGGACACTTGAATCTCAATTTATGTAGCACTAAGTTTCTTTTCTGTTTTTTTGGCTGCTCTTGATTTTATTTAATACATCACTTTATGATGGAAGCATCAAATCGTCATGTTACCTGCTGACTGGTGTTATCAATAAAATTCAGAAGCTTAAAAAGTAAAGGCCTACAATAAAACACACAACCACCAAAAGCTTGATTTTTATTTTAATTTCTATAACATTTGTTTTTTGAACGGCAGAAGTAATGAGTATATAAATTGTTTAATTAGCATGTGTTTTGGTCATATCATTAAACATAATTTGAGTGTTAATTGATTTAGGATTTATTGGCTGAAGGAGCTCGACTGATCGGAGTTGTAGGAGTACCGCCGCTTGGGTGCTTGCCGGTGCTCATCACCTTGAACCCCCACAGCCCATTGCAACCCCGTGAATGTATTGATTCATATTCCGCCGTCGGAAAACAGTATAATTGGCACCTACAATATTTGTTAAAGAATATGAGAATTCATGGCGTACAATTAGTCTATAGTGATATATACAATTCTTTAAATGACATGATACAAAATCCCAACCACTATGGTGCGTGATCAAATCTTTTATTTTAATTAAGTCCATTCATTTAATGCATTTTTTCTGATTAAAAATGTATTTGTACCATTTTTGTAGGTTTTGATGACGTTTCCTCAGGCTGTTGTGGAAGTGGGCTTTTCGAGGCTGCAATTTTCTGCAATCCAAACTCAATTGTTTGCAATAATGCTTCGGAATATATTTTTTGGGATGCAGTCCATCCAACTCAAGCTACTTATTATAATTTGTTCCGGTCATTGCTTCCCATCATTGATTCTGTTATCAAACAATTACAATTTTTGGGTTTTTAAAAAAAAGGAAAAGATGTGTTTGACTTTGATGAATGAAAAATTGTTTAAGAAATCTGTTTTCATGATTCTATCATTATGGTGGTATGATGTCTTGTGGTTTTTCTTCCCTACTTTTGCAAATACTTTTTAGTGTTTAATATTTCTTGGTTGACCAAAGATATATAGAAGTAGTTGATTGAGATCCATTTTCTGAAAGTTTTCCGTAATATTTTCAATTCCCTTTTGATGTCTGTAGTAGAATTGAATAGAATTAAATATGAGGGAAAAAGTACCAATCTATCCTATTAAGGGGTATCCATGAGCAATGACGGAACAAAAAATTAATACAACGGGATTAAAGAAAAAAAATTAGAATGTCACATTTGTTATTTAAAACTCCTTTACTACTACACTTTTTCTTTAATGTCAAGGGAATCCAACGTCTTACGAATAACTTAAAAAATTAATTATTCTATTTACAAAGTGTAATTTTCTGATAAATGAGGTTCAATTCATTCACTACATTTATATTCGCCAATGTCCATGAGCCCATGAAACATATCGAGATTGATTGTTATTTTGTGACGAGGGAAAGCCGATTGATAGGCTGGTTTCCTTGGATTTTGTCTATACCTTTTTTCAAATTGCGGATATATTGACCAAGTCCTCGGTTAGTGTCCGGCGACACGCGTTGATATATGAGGTTTTTGCATGGTATAATAAATTCATATAATCGGCAAAAAGTAGCCTTAGTTATAGATATTGGTATCAAATACCCAATAAATGTATATCACAATAATAATATGTATATCGTAACTTTTCTTCTTCTTTCACTACTGGAAAATGAACCTATGGCAACAACCGGAAAACCGTTGCAACAGACAGGTGAACCGTTGCCATAGAGGTATTGGAACGGTTTGGCAACCGTTACATCCGCTGCCGTGCCAATAGATCTAGAGTAACGGTTCTTGCAACGGTTAGCTAAACCGTTACTGTACGGTATCTATCGCAACGGTCTTCCCTCTGCCTAAAGCAACGAGTATTTCTTTCCAGTTGCAACGGTTAACAACCGTTACCATAGCTGTTACAGCAACGGTTGGCAACCGTTACCATACAATTTATTGCAATGGTTATAATCTATTGCAACGCTTATTTGCAGATATTTCATTACGATATTGCAACGGTCTTATTTCTTTTGCAATGGTTATAACTACTTATTGTATTTGTTTTTCGCACATTTTGGAACGCTTTGTAAGACCTATTGGGACGGTTTTAAAGACCTATTAGAACGGTTCTAACTACCTATTGTATCAATTTGTCACATTTTGGAACGGGTTGCAAGACCTATTGGAACGGTTCTATTAGACTATTATACCCTGGCTATATATATATATATATATATATATATAATAATTTGTAATAACCTGGAATTTATATAAAGAAAAAGATAAAACATTTCATAATCTATATTGTCTCCATAAAACCAAAATGTTTTAGCCAAATCACATAAGTTTTACATTTCTAACACTTCAAGAGTTAGAGTAAGTTTCAGATGTTTAAAACAAAAGATTCCTAGAACAACAACAACAACAACAACAACCCAGTATAATCCCACTTAGTGGGGTCTGGGGAGGGTAGTGTGTACGCAGACCTTACCCCTACCCTGGGGTAGAGAGGCTGTTTCCAAATAGACCCCCGGCATCCTTCCCTCCAAGAACTTCCCACCTTGCTTTTGGGGAGACTCGAACTCACAACCTCTCGATTGGAAGTGGGGGTTGCTTACCATCAGAGCAACCCCTCTTGTCAAAAGATTCCTAGAACATGAATAACAATTCAAAATTCTTAAGTAAGGTCTAGATCTTCACAATCTCCATGTGCTCTTTCTTCGGTTTCTCCGCCTACAAAAGAGCATAAATAAAATTATTATCCTTTAAGGGTTGGTGTATCATTATAAGAATAGTTAAGGTCCATAAACAATGCATAAAGCACAAAATTTTCAAATGTATTATATTCAGTAGCATGTAATAAATCCAACAGAGTGTCAAATGTACACAACAAGAGCTATAGCCAGAGCTACAAGGCATATTTAAAGAAATAAGATCCAACGTAGAAGTTTATACAAACCGGACTTAAAAGTTCAAATGGGGCCACGTAATAGTTTATCAACTAGGTAAAGTATATTTTTTTAAGCCTTTGGAAATTCCAAGCCATTGATTCCCAGTATTTAGTTTGTTAATTTACTGAGATTAATAAGCATCCACCAAATAACTAACATGATAATATGTCCAGATTCTAGAAACACTTTCTTCACAAGAATTAAAGAAACATGTAACAGAAGAGGTGATTAGTAAATGTCTGATTCACAATCTAAATATTAGCATTCACTAACACAAACTTTGACATCTACCCATGACTTTGTGCTAAACCATCCGTAAAGATCAATAAAGATATCATTATCTTTATTAACTATACATATGTTGCAAAATTACCACCTGCCAATTTACCTACTCACTCTTTGTTAGTCACTTCGCGTTTGTTTTAAAGAAATTTTCATTCCATTAGATTTGCTTCAGATTTTGAGTCTTTTTTTATTTTTTCATGTCAGTTCTTCCGAAACAACAAAAAATGTATTACTTTGAAATATTAGCAAGAACATTTCAAGCTACCAAACAACCCCAGGAGCAGTTGCAGTGATTTACCAAAATAAGCCAGTGAAAACATGTTGTCCTTCATATTAGTTTTAAGTATTTTGAATTTTAAGTTGCAATGTCACATCACATGATCTTTTCTAGTCTCCATCAGCTGTTTCAGATATAATTTTCTTGTGACTCCTTTCACAATGTCCATTTTGAATTGTTGCTTTCCAGTGTAAAGCATCCTTTTTTGACAGTAGATAGGTTGGTACTCTCTTTATCTATTAAAATAAAAGGTTGCCTGATGCTCCATCCTTCTTAGAATAACCTAATTTTCTACTGAAAATGCATGTCCACGGACAAAGCAGAGCTTCTATTCTCTTTCACTTTTGAGTTCTAGGGTAGTCTAATACAATATGTTCATAAGTAATAAAGTAAGGCATGAAATTACAAGAACAGAGTGTACCAGACCAACAGATTACACAACAAAGGAAAAGCAACAGCTGCGTGGGATTTGCATGAGTTATATCAATATGCAGGTTACTTCACAATTAGAAAGAGTAATCAAAATCTGGAGGATCACATGATATATACAATCATGAATGAAGGAGAAACATATGTCAATAAAGATATGCTGATCGAGGGAGCTTCAAATGGACTAGGATATGCTGGGCAGATATGGAACAAAATGATCAATTCACTAGGCAACATAAGACCACACTGGAAAAATGAGTTAAAGTGAAACCTTAGAAAACAAGCAGAAGGAGAAGAAGAAAGAAAGAAACAAAGAAAAGAAGGGTTGTAACATCTAGAGTACGTACTGACCTTGATTATTACTCCTAGTAGATAGACGATTGATTAGTTGCAGAACAACTTGTTGTACAGAGGAAGCTTCTCCCGGTGAACGAGCATTGAAAGCTAGCATTCTGGGATCAACCCGTAAATCTGGATTCAGATGCTTAAGTAGTGAAATGATGTTAACTACAACTTGTGTGGATATTTCAACTTTTTGCGATTTTCGGTATTGGTTTGGGACATTTTCTGCAAATCAGCCAATGAATACAAAGTTGTCCAGTTCAGTTCTCCCAACATATTCAAATCAAGCTTAAATTGTTACTAAGTTATATAACTTAAGTGCATTTGATGTATAAAGATAGTTCAGTCATTTCTAATTAAACATAAACCAGTCATTCTGTAGTGAATGTCCATGATAAGCGAGCTGATGTAGTTATTCAGGAAATGACAGCAGAATTTAAAGCTAATGATCAACAAATTCAAGGCGAGAAGGAGAAGGGAACTGAAATCCTTGAAGCAACTAGGCAACTGCTCACGTCTCCAGTGAAATCTATTAACACTCACACACGAAATTAAGAAACCTGCTGATGCAAATAAGGACGTAGATGCGACTACTGGGCTGCACCAGCCTACATCTACCACTCCATTAGAAGTTACGATGCAGTAACAACGAAAAACTACAACAAAGATGCATGAAAACACCTAAGGAGCAGCAGCCATATCAAATGCTAAGAAGCATAAAGCTGCAGCACCTTCAAGTGCTATGCAACAGCACCAATAATTGTTTCTAAACACAGTAGTTGTAGATGATTCAGAGACAGCAGTTGCAGGTACAATTTATGAACAACAGCAGCAGCAGAATGCAAGCTTTGTAGGACCTTCTGTAACACCTTCAGATGTTGGACAACAACAACAAAATGCAAGCACTTCAACTGTTTTAGTATTACAGTCAGATGATGCAAAGCAACAGCATGACACAAAGGCAACACTGATATGGTTAAACAACAACGCAATCTGGGCAGCAGCATTTAGATGTAAACAACTTGTTGCAAGTCATGAAAATAATCCAGAACAGCAGCATCAATTAAATGAAAACAACACTGCTCCCAGTTGTAAGGATCGACAGGAAGCAGCACTAAATCCAGAACAATTACATCATATTGAAAGCAATCCAAATTAGTTGAGCAAGCTCAAGAAAAGGGACAACAACTGTTCCATCAAACACAAAGCTACTGTTACATCAAGTTACAACATGACTTCTGCCACTTAAGTGGTTTATAAGTCGGAATTATATTAGTTGAGTTAATAAAAATAACCAAAACAAAAGAGAAAGGAAGAGACACAGAGAGCCAAAAAAATGGAAGAATTAGTGGTTTGTGATTAGTTTTCCATCTTGGATGAATTTCACATGGTCATCGAACTAAGCATTAATAGCTCGGTGGTTATAACACTAACTTTTTACCTCTTTTTTTGTATCTCAAATCATTTTTCATTATTAGCTAAGGTAGACTAAATATTTTCAAAATTTATTGGAAATTTTTCAAAACGTTCTAGCAAGAGGTAATGATATGGTATGATCTTAGACAAACTTTCAGCATGTATCACTAAGTACAACTCACATGAAGCAATCTTACAAGGGCCTATCATATTCAAGACTACAGCCTAACATGAAAGACACCAAAATCTTTTCCTTTTCGGGACGTACATGAAGAAAGTTATTGTTTATCGATGAAAGAAAGCTACTGAAAATTACACAAAGTATCATCGAAGTGCATGAACTTCTTAAGAGAGTAATGAGTAACCAAAGTGAAGCATGTCAAAATTCATCGAAGCGAACTTCTCAAAATATGAAACAAAGTGTAGTACACTGTTGGAGCCAATTGTGTTTTAACTTTTGTGTTTTACTAGATTTGTGACGGTCCTTATCGAGGTTTCATTGGTTTATTTTGCAGACTTCTGAATGGACACTAGATGCTCTGGATCTAGTCGATGGCTACTATCTGAATTTATTGGATTGGGGCAGCAGTAATGTTCTTTCTAGTGCTCAATTATGATTTCACTAAAAAGATAAACATGCTATAATTAGTTTATTTAAGTAGGTACGTGTGTTCATTAAAAAGTTAAACAAAGTCTAATACATGATCTTCACATATAGAGATTATTAGTACCATTCTATCAAGATGACATGGAAAAATGTTCAAGCCTTAGCATGAGAAACATCAACAAGTCCCTTAATTGAGATCATTCATTTGAGTGCAACATGACAGTATGGGAAGATTGGGATTACACATGGCTACGAGTATAGATCTTTGCAAGCAACATAGTGATCCAAGAACACAATTTGTTCAATCTAATAACATAGGAAGGGTTCATAAACATCATTGGACTAGACTTATAATGACAACCTCACTAATAAGCAGAAGGTTGTGACTTTGTCTAGAACCTTTACTTCTGAAGAACAGTGGATTAAGTACAACTAAAATCTTAATATAGTCAGCAAAAATGTGACTCTAGACCTTCTTGGCATACATTACTCTGCTTACTTCTTTCCCTATTTTTCACTACTTATAAAAGGAAGAAATACAACAACAATAAACACTAAACCAAGCACCGAACTAGCTAAACTAATTCCATAAAAATCTCAAACCAACTAATCCATTAACTCATTCAAACTCACGTATCGAAAAGGTTAAAAAAATTCAAATCGTTAATATTCCAACTTCCACTACTAGCAGAATTTCACATCTTTCTTCCTCCAACCACCAAAATATTAAATTCAAAAAAACCCCACAATAGAAAAAGAAGAAAAATTCTTTATCATCCCTTTAGCAACCCTTTTTATACAAACCCATTAAAAAAAGTAGGCGAAAAATTTGAGAGAAAGAAAGTTCATGTGATTTCACCCGCTCAAATCCTAACTCTTGAAATGATGTTAGTTTCTTTGTTTCGTTGGATCTTCAGACGCCAACAAATTTCAGCAGACGCCAACAATTTATCCGTTGAGCAGTCGGATATCACCAAAAAGGATTTATGCAATTTCGTTGTCTCTAATAGAGAGATTGAAATATTGGTTTTCTTTGAGCAATCGATGTTGGTTTAATAGGAGAAAAGGTGGCCTTTTCCATGGAGCTTTGGTAGAATTTTAATGGCAAAAAGATGGTAGAGATTTTGGTCAGAAATAGGCGGAGATGGGCGGATATGGGCGAAGACGCGCGATTAGGGCTTTTGGGACTTTGGGAATGTCAACACTGATGGACTAATTAAATTAGACACTTTATATTTTTATTTTTCTAATTAATTAAAAAAACAAAAAAACAAAATTGTTTGGCGGGTATCAGAAAATTATAGGAGGGAATAAGAAAAACCGTTCCATTATAACTTTTACCAAACTTCCATTCTAACAGTCCCGTCAAAATGTGCTATGGCAACGGTTGAATGTCAATGGTAACGGTTTTATATTAAAAGTGTGCTAATATCATCCACATTCTATGGGAACGATTATAACCGTTGCTATATGTGCTCTATAGCAACGGTTCTATAACCGTTACAAAACAACTGTAACAATAGGCTCATTTGCTGGTAGTGTTTGTCTATACCAACATGTATATTAAAGTTTTATTATCATTCTTTGTATATAAATAATATTATCCTTTGTATATCAATAATATAAAATTATATATAGTTATTGTTGCCTTTACATCAATATATATTACAATAAAAATATTATATTATTTATATATCACAGTGTATAGCACATCAGATATATGTATACCAAAATAGATATCATAAGTTTATTTTTCTTCGTTGTGTATATCAAAAATTAATTTCTTTCTATATTAACATATTATTTACTCTCACAATTGTATTTGTATTTTTGTTTTTACGTACATCAGTGATATCTCATGTATATTATATGTATCTGTGTATATCCATGAAAATTTATATTATATATACGAGATACAATGTGATATACACGGGCATCCAGAAATTGTGTTGTAAACCAATATATAAAGTGATATACACAAACGCCCTTAAAAACATGTGTGTGATATATACTAATACACAAGATATACAATGTGATATACATATATCACAATTGGATTTTTAGGTTTGATTTTTTGCCTAAAACCAGTCTAAATCACTTATATTCTTGCTCAACTTTTGTGTATAGCCACGTTTAGATACTTTCAATCAATTTCAAGCATACCCATTCATTCAAACAAACCAAAAGGGAAGAGAGAGAAAAGTCAAAGTTGAAATATATTTTCTCTCTCTTAGTTTTTGTTAATCTTGCTCAAACTGTGTATATAGACTCATTATATTTTATCAATTTCAATTACACTCACTTATTCATTCCTGCCAAAAAAAAAAAGAGAGAGAGAAGAAAAATAAAGTTAAAATATATTATTTCTCTCTTAGTATTTGCTTCTAGTTTTCTTTGATGTGAGATCAACCTTACCTTTTCATCCCACTGATTTTGTTTGCATAATGTGCAAGAATTTTTGCTAAACTATGAGTGCAGAAGAGGAACGATAGAAGAAGAAATACAAAGAAAAAAAGGGGGAGGAAAACCAAAATAAGCGTGTAGTTTCTTTTTTAGAGAAAATATAAAACAGAGTAGGTTATTTTAGGATTTAGCTATATAATGCCAATTGTTTAGGGCTATCTTTGCCAAACCTAATATAAGTCTAAAAAATTACCAATTCCTATTATGAATTATTATAGGATGCCAATTTTTCTTGATAGATATATCCGAGTTGGGGAATGGCACTCCCTTTCAGCTTCAACGAGGGTGTTGGGGGTGGATTTTCGGTCTGGCCCAAATGGTCTAACGTTAATAAACCCATTCAAGCCAGGGCATTTGCATCTATACCCGTTTTTTGTGCCAAATTTTAACTTGTACTCACTTTGCGGAAAAAATTACAAGCGTACCCGCTTTTTCGCAATACTTCAGCACACGAGGCTGGAATAGCAAAGGCAATCACACAAAACTTCAGCATTTTAGTAGTCGGACCTGAAGTTCAGCTCTAGAGCTGAAGTTTTAGTTGAACTTTAGCTAGAGCTGAAGTTTTATTTTACAAATTTTTGTTTAGTAGAGCTGAAGTTTTCCAATTATAAAATAAAAACTTCAGCTCTAGAGCTGAAGTTTATATGTTGTAAGGAAACTTCAGCTCTAGAACTGAATTTTCTATGTTGTAACTAGAAAACTTCAGCTCTGGAGCTGAAGTTTGCCAATTATAAAATAAAAACTTCAGCTCTAGAGTTGAAGTTTCTATGTTGTAACTAGAAAACTTCAGTCATAGAAATGTACAATTTTTTCTCACAAATACTAACAATCTCATTAATTGAGTCGCTTTCAATCAAGAATCCTGACTTATATTAGATCTTCTATGAACTGTGACATGATTTTCAATATCCTGACTTTTTATAACTGCTACTAGTTAATATTAGTGTCATTGCCATTTAGTATAAAAAATAACGTGTCGTAGGGGACTAAGCAGTGACCTCTAAATTAAATCATTAACGAAATAATGGAATATTTAAAATTCAATTGTACAGGTTCTTTAGCAGCACCAATAACATAAGAAGAAGTAGAAGAGGAGGAGGAGAAAGGGAAGCTGAAGTTTTTTTAAAAAGTGGGTACGAGTGCAAATAGAAGACAAAGCGGCTACATGTTAAAAAGGGACACATAAATAATTCCATAGGGCACCTCGTACAATTTTTACGTTCAACCCCAACATGAAGCCCATTCTAGAAGCAGTTCGCGTCTAATTATATGGGCTTTTCCCTATATATATATATATATATATATATATATATATATATATATATATATATATATATATATATATATGGGCTTTTCCCATATTCTCACTGTTATATTTCTTTTATGTAAATTGAAATACCTGAGATTTTTTTTAAAATCCGTGTTGATATTCATTTACAACTTAATTATTCTTTTAACATGCATGGTCTCTAAGGTTCTCTCAAGATTTCTCTCTTCCATTCATTGATGGTTTCAGTACTATCTTATCTCTCAAGCATTTTGGCCTTCAAATTTCCATAAATCACCAAGTACTGGATTTATTTCTTTTAATAAAAAAAAAAGGGAGCAAAAGTTGTGTGATGCTCACAACTATGGGATGATTTGATTTACATTTCTTCATTTTTCACGATGGAGCGGTATTTGAGCTGTTCATGTCTCTTGAGAATTTCAAACACATTATTATCCACTAACTCGTATATCAAAAATTTTAAGTCATTAAGAAAAAATAAGTATGGTTTCTTAATTTAATAAATTTATTCAATTGAATTCTACACTCAAAGGAGAGCCACAATTTCGGATCCATATTTCAGAAGCTAACTTTGCTGCTACCTTGAAAAATCCACAAGGCAAATATAGAACATGCACAATTACTATGTATGGGTAGGAAAATAACAATCATAACAAAATGATACTAATAAATAAGATGATTATCAGTTGAGTAAATCAGCATTTATAGCTTTAAGAGCTTCATCAGCCATAATCTTATGCATTTTCTCTGAGGGGTGAACTGCGTCCCAGAACACAAACTTTGTTCGATCAGCACAAGTTGTCAACCCTTTACAAGTCTCTCCATACTCAGTTGTTCCTGTCCCACAACAGCCTTTACTTGTTTCTTCAAAACCTGTTAGTAATTCATTTCATTAGTATCGTCCTTTTATATTACTCCCTCTGTTTTAATTTGAGGTTAATTTTACTAATGATCACTCAAATATTTTCAATTTCACTAAAGTCACTTAACTAATTTGTGTCACTTAAAAGTAATTAAACTTTCACATTGTCACTTAAAAGTCATTTCGACTTAACCCCTACTATAAATATGACATCGCATAAAATTTAAAAAGAAAAATTCAAAAATAAATGTCACATAAGCTTAAATGGTCCATATCTACTTTAGATCTATTTCTTCCTTAATGTGATTTGACCTATAACTCAGATAATAGGGGGAAAAACACACACCCCTAATAAAATTAAATCTTGTAATTTTTTTGTGGGGTTTTTATTGTACAAACAATATTTCTTTTGTCTAAACAATTGCAATAGGTTATCTGTAAGAGCATGTTTTGTCAATACTATTTTAATTTTACTAAAAAAAATTCATTATAAATGGGCATTATGTAATAGAAAAGGCAAGAATTTTATAGTATAGGATAAGTATTTTAAACTAATGTGAATTTTAATATATTTTTTATTGAAACTCATTTGGGTTATGTGTTAAATCACATTAAGGGATAAATGGATCTAAAGTGGGTATGGACCATTTAAGCTTATGTGCATTTATTTTTGATTTTTCTTATAAAATTTTATGCCATGTCATATTTATGGTAGGGGTTTGAGCCAAAATGACTTTTAAGTGACAATGTGAAAGTTTAGTTACTATTAAGTGACCAAAATTAGTTAAGTGACTTTAATGAAATTGAAACATAGTTGAGTGACCATTAGTGAAATTAATCTGTTTTAATTTAGATAAGATGGTTTGACTTGGCACCGAGTTTAAAAAAAATTGAAACTTGTGGTCTTAAAAGCTTAAATAGTAAAAGCTTTGTGGGGAAATGACGTTTGTGTGATATAAATATTTCGAAATTTGGAATTATATATGACAGAAATAAAACGGAAAGTACATCGTCTAATTTGAAACGGAATGAGTACCACTTTTCAGTGGATTATTAAAGTGAATCTTGATTTATTTAAACTTATTACTTGAAAATAATTAGATCTAGTAACGACTATATGAGAATACTATACAAGTTGGAAATTTCTTTTGTTTCAAAACGTCAATAATTTCCTTGTAAATCGTTGACCGAAATGGATATATAATTAGTTTCTTACCAAATTTATGGGGATTTTGGACTGCTTCTTGAATGATGCTATAGATGTCTATAAAGGAAGCTTTGATCCCAAATAATCTTTTTAGAGTTTGTAGCTCTCTTTTGAGTTTCAAATTGAAAGAGAAAGCAACTTTGTTTAAATCGTCGTCGCACTTAGTTTCATCATCTCGAATGGTTCTAATAAGTGGTTCACACCCAAGAGGAGGAACTCCTACCACTGCCAATCTTCTTGCTCCTACACCATGAATTATATCCTGCCAAACTTCTTCACGTCATCAATTTTATATACTAATATAGAAAAAGACATGCATCCCTAAGTAGAAACAGGAGAAATTTAAAAATTAGAGAAAATGATAGTAGTATTTGACTCGATCTTTAACTTACAATGCATGCTTCTAACGAAAATATTTAGGTTTAATAATACGTGGTCTAGCAGTTAATAAAAAGCGTAATCTGTGGAAAACCATGTTCAAATTCCAATAAAGTTAATGAAATAGTCGGACAAGTTAGCGTTTAGGTTTGTTTTTTACTTTGTATTCGGTACTCATATTAGGACCCGATTAAATCCAGATTCACAACTAAAAGTTCCACATTTGTGGTAAATCGCTCCCTAACAAAGAAGATTTTATACCCAAGGACTCGAACTCGAGACCTTTGGTTAACGATAAAGGAGTACTTATCACTCCATCACAACCCTTGTTGGTTTGATCACCATCATTATTATAACAAAAACGTATATATTCGTCTTTAAACATAAGAGGAGAGAATTAAAGAGGACCTTGACGTGAGTAAACATGGAATGGATCAAGAAGTTCTGGTATTGTTCCACGGAGTATTGCTTTGAACGTACAACTTCCACAAAGTAATTTTGGAGGAAGTCATTAGTGCCCATACTTAGTATATATAGTGCATTTTTCATTGTCTCTTTTGCTTTCTCAGCTCCCACCATTTGCCTCAAGTGGATTTCATAGTGCCTCAGATATTCCCTTTGCTTGGCTAGTGACATTGCATTCTGATTTTATCAGAAAAAAACATTTTAATCCAAAAAAAATAAAACTGAAATACAAAATTAAGGACCAACGAGTAGTTAGGAGAACATACAGACAAATTGGCAGTGAGATCATCATAACCAGAGCCAGCTGATGCAAAACTAATGCCATGTAGCATATCCATCTTGTTGATTTGTGGCTCCAGAAGTCCTCTTGTCATGTTCACGTAACCAAGTGCCTCCGCTGCAATACGAAAATTTTACTATGTTTTTTTTAAATTAAACAAAGGGTCAAGCATCTCAAACATAACAATAACAACAACAACAATAACCCAGTATAAACCCACTTAGTGGGGTCTGGGGAGGGTTAGAGACGGATTCAGGATTTCAAGATAATGGGTTCACAAGTGTGAAGAGGTGGATCTAGAATCACGTATTTTACTTTAGTCTCTTATCATGAACTCACTACCATTTAAAAATTATATATCAATGCCAGTTTTAAAAATTTTGGTTATTTTCACGTATATATCAATGCTCTTCGACGAAAATAAGTCTGTCTGAATTGGGATTTGAACCATCAATTTTACTCGAAAATGTGCACCCAATAATTATTGCACCATGTGAGTCTTTATGCATGAATGCACTCACATATATTTAAGTAATTTTAAAAAAATATATAACATAATTACACGTGATTTAGGGTGAAGAGTATTTGTTCACGTGAACCCAGACCTTTAGGCTTAGATACGCCCCTAGGGAGGGTAGTGTGTACGCAGACCTTATCCCTGCCCTGATGCAAAGAAATTGTTTTCAAATAGACCTCAGACATCCTTCCCTCCAAGAACTTCCTATCTTGCTCGTGGAAAGACTCGAACTCACAACCTCTTGGTTGGAAGTGAAGGTTGCTACCATCAGAGCAACCCTTCTCAAACATATACAACCAGAAAAACACCGAACGTAACTTGTAAAATTATCCATAGTATTTATTTCTTCTGTATCTTTAATTTTCTAATCACTAAGAAGTAGTAGCAAGGAAAAGAAGAGACTGAGAGTTACCAATGAAGTCAGTGGCAAGTTTGCCATTAGAGAACCTGCCAGTAGGTTGAGAATTGGAAAGGTCCAAACCATAAGGCAAATAATTGGCCTTGTTTAGAGTAGAAAGATGGTTGTTGTTTCCAGGATCTACACTTGAATCTCCAAACACCAACATACATGTCACATTGTTCTTAGCTGCCACTTTCCTCAGCTCACCTACTTCTATGGCTTCTACATGAAACCGCACCAGAGCCAGAAAAATAAGAATCGGTCTCAGCATTGTCAGGCTTTTCATTTCATTCAAACGAAGAAAAAAAAACTGAGTATATTATATTATGTTATATTATATTATATTATATTTATAAGTTTGCTGCTTCGGAATAGTCCTTTGGCAAAGCGAACTGTCTGTGTCTTAAATAGTGTAAAGGGACTTTAATATTGTTAGGTCAACAAGCAGCGACCTATTATGCGGTGGCAGACAATGGAAATTGAAGTCAGTAACAAGTTTGTGTGAACCATGTACGTAGCAAAGTAACTCTACTAGTTAATTTTACTCTGTGGTCACTAAATATCCACTATATATATATATAATAGTTGGGTAAATTTTAAAGGCCTTGTAATAATGCTAACTATTATTCTAACTACGTTAAGATCTTGCATTAGTTGATTAATTTAAGACGTTAATATTAAAACGGGGCATACGTCATTCGTCCCAATAAAAGCTAAGGAAGATGGAGATAATAGGAGGAAATATTGTGAAAAAGCCACATTCTTATTAACACTTTTTTTTTTTGTAATTTAAGATGTTAATATTAGAACGGGACATACGTTATTCGTCCCAATAAAAACTAACATTATGTTTGGATCGTTGTTATCCATCATTTTATAATGTACTGTATTATATTGTATCGTTTTATGGATACAATATTTGAATAGACTGTATCAATTTATTGTTAAATAACATTTTGTTGTTTGATTTGATTGTATTTATACTATAACTGATAAGTTTACTAAAATACCCTTAATTATTTTAAATAAAATTTATCAAGAACTACATATAAAGATAATTTAAGACAACCTCTTTCTACTAATTTATGATTAATTATGTAGCTTAAAAACAAGAGCAAAAAAACTGAAAAAAAGGTTAACTAATATTAACAACCAAAAAAATTAATTGTAACGATGGAAAGACACAAAAGATTTAACAAAGACTTGGATAATTAGAACGGGTTGAAGAAGATAAAGTATGTCATACGTTGGAGTTTTGGAGTTAAAATAAAATAAAAAAATAAAAAAATAGAATTATATAGAGTAATAAGCAAGGGCACAATTGAAAAAGAAAATAGGAAACTATCCCACCATACCAAATCGGTTGTTTCATAAAATGAGGCTATTGATTATTTCGGAACAATGGATTTAACGATACGATACAATCAATTTTAAATAAACAATCAAAACAAACTTTATTTTAAGATAATAATACAATACAATGGCTAACCACCATCCAAACAAGTTATAAGGAAGATGGAGATAATAGGAGGAGATATTGTGAAAAGCCACGTGCATATTTACACTTCTTTTTTAATCTGTTTGGTAAAAACATTCATAGACCATTACATTGTGATTCAAACTTTAAGTTGCTTTCATTGCATTTCATTATCAGCCTACTTTTAAGTAGGTTCTCATGTGGCAGTCTAGAAGATTTAGACATCTCGAATTGGTTTCAAGTCAGCCTGTAATTCACAGCAAAAAAAAAAACATTCTCTTATCTGAATTTATTTTATTTGAATAATTATCCTTGTTAATACTATTTCAAGAATGCAAAATCCACATTATTACATCTTTGAACTAATATTTTTCTAGAAAATTTTATTTTTTGTCTCGTACAACTGACACTAGTTGTATGAGACTCCTTTTTGTCTCACAAATTTATGGACCGAGAAGTGTAAAATTAGGATTCACAAATTTATAAGACAAAAAAGAGCCGCATACAACTAGTGTCAGTTGACGAAACTCAAAATAAAGCATTCTCTATTTTTCCCTATGAAACGAAAAGGAAGGAATTTGATAAATGATCTCGCCCTACAATCTCAAAATATCAAAGTCATTGACAAACATCTCATAAATTTGTAGCCGTACACACATTAATTTTCAGCCAACCTTGAGCAGCATCAATGAAACTGCTGGTCCGGCCTAATTATAGTGCATGTATGACAAAAGAGAAATAGTTGGAATTGGCCAATGGTCAAAGTGCGTGCAAGCAAATAATTCAGATTTTCTTAACATTGGCGGTTGCAGATTTTTCATTTACCATTGACCATTATAAACTCAGAGTCGTACGAGTAGTTGTAAAGTCTAGCGACATCATCAATCTGTCCGTTCATTTGCTAATCCAACCCAAAAAAAAAACAACTTTTTCAAAATCCTTTTGCGAAGAGTTCACATGCATAATTTATCTTTTTTTGCCTTCTATTATTCCTAATTCCCCACTATTTCCTTTGGCTATATGCTACCAAATTCTATATCCATTGTTAATAGAAAACTCTCGACATAATTTAATTCGTTGCTACCTAACTACTAGTATACAGTATACACATTCACGAAAATGATCTGAAATCCTGCAAATTCAAATCGAGAACTAGAAAAGCAACGCGTCTTGATGTCATTGTAACAGTAACTATGATCAATAGGACGGTAGGCAAATAAAAGCTTGAGAAAGTAGGTAAAATTCTAGTTCTAAAATTAATTTGATGATTATATATATATAACTGAGTGGATAAGCTAGCTAGGCCCAAGTACGTTTCACACTCCACTCAAACATAAATGAAACAAGTTGAAATCAACATGGGTAGTCAGAGCCAGAACCTTCATGAAAGGTGTTCAAAAAAAAAAAATTGTAGCTAGTGGGAATTGAACTCATGACCTTTATATAAATTTTGAACACCCTAGACCACTAAACTACACTTTTAGATAGTGTTAAGGGTGTTCAAAACTTAATATATAGAGGTAAAAAATAGATTTTACTTTATATATACAGTGTAATTTTTCGGCGAAGGGTGTTCAGGTGAACACCCTTGCGCCCCCTAAATCCGTCACTGTGTGTAGTATGAAGTTGTACATAATTAAGCATTGATATTTGTACATAGTTGATTAGTATCAGTTTAGCACTAATAGCTAGTTAAATGTATTGTTAGAGGAAGTTAGAATATGATTTATATATGTAAGGGTTACACACGTGTAATTCTCCAGAACTTTCCTTTCTCTTTCTCTCTCTGCTCTTTCTTTCTTAGCTCAAAGAACATATCTCTTCCTCCTTTCAATATTGTATCAGAGCCATAGATCTATAGCGATTTTCGAGCTGATTCTTTGAGGAATCTAAGATTAGTATAGAAATATTCACTCAATCTTGTGGGAGAAGTGAGAGATTAAGAGAGTTTATCAGAAACTTGGGGAATTCACCTCGGGTTTGCGATTGATCTCATAATTCACAAATTTCGGCAAAGTAAAAGGTTTTCCTTGAATATTGATGTAGATTCTACCTTCGAATCACTCGAGCCTCGACGATGACGAAAACAACTCTTGAGACCGGGAAGGACGACAGAGAAAAATTTACGGACATTCATCATAGGCATCCTATGTACTTACACCCCTCAGACAGTGCAGGTAGTGTGGTAATTCCTCAACAAACTAACAGGAATAGAAAACTATACAGCTTGGAGTAATTCTATGTGAGTAGCTTTAATAGCCAAAAATAAGCTAGTGATCATAGATGAAAAATGCTAGAAAGAACATTATAGTTATGATTTTGAGCATGAATGGGGAGATTTAATACCTTCGTATTATCCTGAACAATTAATTCAGTCTCTAAAGAGCTAGCAAATGGTATAATGTAATCAAGGAATGCTTATAGTGTTTGGACATGCCTAAAGAAATGTTTGATAAGAAAAATATCACTAGAGTTTATCAACTTCTCTGAGAAATTTGTACCACTAGTCAAGAAAGTTTATTAGTGTCAGAATATTACTCAAAACTAAAATGTGCATGGCATGAGTATTTGTCAATGGTACCATTGCCATGTGATTGCACTAAGCATAAGGAATAAGTTGATCACAAGGAGCAACAAAGACTAGTATAATTTTTTATATGCTTAAACGAGAGATATGTACAGGCAAGGAGTCAAGTCGTATTGACTGTCGGTATTCCCACTCTGAATTAGGCATACAACATGATAATGTAGGTAGCACCAACATTGCAACAACTTGATTTTGAATGATGCTACAGTTATAGCCTTCATTCAAAGTAACAGGTTTAGAAAGAACTATATAAATAGTGCATTGCAATGTGACTATTTTCAGACGAAGGGTCAAGTTCAACAAAAGGAGAACTTTTGGTAAGGGAAATTCAAGAGAAAGCAGGGGGCCTACAACCATTAATGTGAGCTGTATTGAGAAATTTGAAGGAACCAGCTCGGTATGTAGCTCATCAGGGCTTAGCAACATACCATTTTTCACTCCATAATAGTATCACCAACTATTGAAGTTAATTGACAAAGAGCCTACAACAACAGATGCAAGAGTAAATGTGGCATGTATAACTGATCTCCTTAATGCATGCTTCTCTTTAGGTTCTAAAACTAACTCCTAGGTCATAGATATTGGGGCTTCGAATCATATGGTTTCTATTTTGGACATCTTAATTGAATCCCATTTTGTTGCATCGAACTCTAGTTAAGTATATTTGCCTAATGACAACACCACTTCTGTAATACATACAGGGTCATTAACTCTTTCTAATGACCTAGAACTGTATAATGTACTTTATGTTCCAAATTTCAAATGCAATTTGTTATCTGTTTCAAAGTTAACTAAAGAACTGAAGTGTTATGCACTATTCTTCCTGAATTCTGCATTTTTTAGTACCTTTACAATTGCAGGGTGAGTGAAACTGATAAAGAGAATGATGGATTTTATATACTTCAACCTGCCAAGATACCACCACATGTCAAAGTATTTGAAACACCTTCAGCTCCTGCTTTCAACTCTTTTATACCTTCAGCAGTTCCAACTTCTACTATTCCAGTCTCATAGGCATCTAATGTCTCATCAAAGTCATGTTCACATTCTTCTATTTGGCACCGAAGGTTTGGTCATGCCCCACCAACAGTATTACAAAAGATTCCTTTATCAAAGAATCATTTGTTGAATAAAGACAGTCTAAACTCTATTGTGTCTTTTAGCAAGGCATACTAGATTTCCTTTTCCGACTAGTACAAAAAAGAGTATATGTTCTTTTGATCTTGCACACATAGATATTTGGGGTCCTTATAGACGATGCAATTACAATGAATACAAGTATTTCCTTACTATTATAGATGATTATTCTAGAATTACTTGGATCTACCTGATGAGAATGAAACGTGTTGTCTTCCTTTTAATCAAAACTTTTCTTATTCTTGTCAAAATCAATTTTCTCCCACAATTAAGATCATATGATCAAATAATGGTCTCGAATTCTTTAATTCTCAGTGTTCAACTCTTTTCTCATCAATTGGCATTTTAGATAAAGGTTCTTGTGTGTATGTTCCACAACAAAGTGGAGTAGTAGAAAGGAAACATAGACATTTACTTGAAATGGCAAGAGCCCTTCATTTTCAAGATCATGTACCATTAAAATTCTAGGGGGGAATATGTACTAACTGCAACCTTTCTTATTCACAGACTGCCATCTTCATATCCTATCTCGGAAATCTCTTTATGAGGTTTTTCATGGACATCCTCCCTCACTTGACATCATTAGAGTTTTCAGATGTCTTTCTTATGTACCACCTTACATAACACTGACAAGTTCTCACAAAGAGTGTTACCTGCTATCTTCATGGGTTATTCAACTTCTCAACAGAGTTATAGATTATACAACATCTTCACTGTCACTTTCTTTGTCAGTAGGAATTTTTTTTAGAGAAACGGTGTTTCCCTTTAAGTATTCTAAATCCACCTTCCTACATACTCTATCTTCAAGCTTATCACCTATCTTTACTGTCAGTGTTCCAACTTTCCCTTGTGATGATTCTTTTCATGCTTTTATGGATCCCTCACCACCTGCAAATATAGACTTTGATTCTTCTTCAACTTTTTCTGAACATCCTTTATCTCCACCTACCTCATTTCCTATACCCTCTTCACTTCACTCACTTTCCTCTACTTCTCTTATTCCTTCTCCTACTCTAACATCCTCTCTTATCATGTCCGATCCTCCTCCAATCTTATCTTTAACTCCACAGCACCAGGATCTGCCTGCTACTCCTGCATCTCCTTTAAGGAAGTCTGAAAGGTCATCTAAACCACCCTTGTGGCTTATAGACTTTATCCATCAATTCAAACATTCATCCTCCACTCCTTATTCCATTAATTACTGTTCTTTATCATCTTCTTATCAAACGTGTTTGTCTTCCTATTCATCTATCATTAAACAAATATGGCACTAACAATAATTGGGTTCAAGCTATGAAACTTGAGATTCAAGCACCTATAGACAATAACACCTAGGAGTTAGTGACCTTGCCTGCATGAAAGTCTCCCATAGGTTGTAAGTGGGTTTACAAGGTCAAGTACAAAGATGATGGATCTATAGAGACGTATGATCACGCTCAATTATGCCTTATAAAAAGGACTAAGCGGTCGCTGCAAATATATAATCTGGTTTAGTCTGAAGTTGAATCCCACATGGAACTAGCCTATTTACTACAACTTTTAACACTGCTAATGAATAGCTTAAACAATCCCTAGATGCCAGATTTTTAATGGATAATGAATAGAATTTAGCTAACTAATGAAAAATAATAATAAAACTAGCAATAAACAAGATTAGAGTTGAATTCAATAGTAAAATGGTCTAAGGTTATTGATTCCCCCAATTGTCGGATTAATTCCTGACACGTTAGTTATAATCTCGTCGTAATACTCTATACGAAATATGAGTTCTAGGTTACCGCAATTATCTCTCAACCATTTACGATAATTTACCAGAAGCATTCTCTCGAACTACTCTAGTTAACAATTTATGCAACTCAGAGTTATTCTACCAAAGCTTCGTTATCTCTAACCCTGCTTTTAAATTCAAATAATTATTCTCTTAACTTACCCGAAAGTATTATTGTTCAACAATAATCTAACCTAATATTCTTTTTTGAAACAACACAAGATAACTAGAAACGATTAATCAGGGACTCTTTCAATTAATCATAGGAAAACACATAGCTGAAAAATTATAGAATAAGAATAACTTAATTATATCAAAATGTGATCAAAATTTCATCCAACAATTGGTTCCATCAACCCTAGATTAAATGTTGGGGTACTCGTTGTAAAACAAGATAAAGCCATAAAATAATTCATAATTCACAAAATAATAATAAGAGGAAGAAGAATGAAAAACTCTAATGGTATCTTGATCTTTTCACATTTGTTCTTGCCTCCATTTGAGTCTTGAAACCAGCTTAACTTTAACTTGGGCGAGTTTGTTGAGTATATATAGGGTTAGGATTGGTTTCACACGCTTTACACTTTGACCCCTGGACTTCCTTGTCATTATCCAAATCGACTGCGGTTGGGGGCCAACTGCGGTCCGACCATGGTCGTTTTAGACCATTATGTTTTGTGACTTTTTTCATTGCATTCTAGTCGTGGCCCAACCATGGTCGTGGTGGACTGTTGCCCATTTTTTTCTTCGCCTTTTCTTGCTCTTTTTCATTCGGGCTCTTCTCGATTGGCCTTGTATCTACTAATTTGACCCCAAAACACTCTATATCCTCCTCCTAACTCGGAGTAGCTCTTGTAAAGCATACAAACCTCAATTAGAGATTTTCTTATCAGTTAGCACTTAAAATATTAATAAAGTATGGTTAACTTAGAGCACAAATAGCATCTACATCACATAATATATGCTACTATCAACACCCCACACTTAAACTGTTATTATCCTTCTATCAACAAAACCACACTATATGTGCCTACTCATCACACGGTCACTTTTCTACTCCTTATACCAATAATAGTTCACATGGGTAGATTACCTTAGCGTAACATCCTAACCTCAAGAGTGGACTCTCTATCTCTAGCCATGTAATGTCCCTAATCGGCTTTCATACTTTCAGTTAGAGGTCCAGACTTCCTTTCCCTTTATGAATCACGTGCCTACTCACCACAAAAGAGACTTGTGTCATGGTCATTATAATTCACACACCGAGGAATCCAAATATGTAAGATTTCACTTACCCTTAAAATAAATTCTTATGCCACAAAAAATGTATCATAGTCTTGCCCGTAGTGTAATACTCGACTAATCGAGCTCATTTGATCTAGAATCAAGTAGGACTTTATTTGGTTGTAACGTTGGGTGCGGGACAGGTAGGATTCATATAGGTATAGTGACTTCAAGTCCCTAAGCACTTCGATATATTTTTTTTACTTTTAAGCCCCTACCTTTGTCAAACCTTCATTCCACCTTCACATCATTGAGTTACACCCTCCCCCCTTCTTTAAGCACACTTTCTCTTTTGAAGACCACCACCATTTTGAGACTTAGGGTGTGTTTGGTATGACTGAAATGTTTTCTGTGAAAAATGTATCCAAAAAAATATTTCTTGGAAAACAAGTAGTTATCTTATTCATTTTCCGGTGTTTGATACACAAATTAAGGAAAATGAATTTTCAAGAGTATTCATAATAATTTAGATATAATAAACATGAAGACATAAACTTTCAAACCAACAACTCTCTAGAACCACTAATTTCATAAACTTTCGAACCGCTAAATTTTTAAAATCGCGAAATTATGAACCCGTAAACTTTATAATTTCTAAACCCGTAAACTTCCAAATACATAAACCTCTGAATTCATAATTTTGGAACTTGTAAAATTTTGAGTCTATAAATCGATAAATAATAAAATTAAAACTAAAAAAATATATTTAAATTGTTTTTCCGGGAGGGGGAGGGAGGGGTTGGGGGCAGTAAAATGAAAAAAATAGAAATTTAAATTATAAAAACTTTTTTTGTGTGGGGAGGGGGGTGGGGCGGGGCTAGGGACGGTGGATGGGGGCAGTAAAACGAAAAAAATATATATATTTAAATATTTTTTAAAAATAATTTTCTTTGGGGGGGGGGAGGGGGGAGGCAGGTGGAGGGTTGAGGTGGATGGTGCTGAAAAATGAAAAAATAAAAATTTAAATTTATAAAAAACAACGAAATTAAGGTTGCGGAGGGGGAATGGGGTGATCGAGGGGTAGTAGGTTGGGTGATAACGAAGAAACTAAAATTTGAAAAAAAAAAATTTAAGAGGGGGTGGGGTGGATTGGTTAGGGTAGGGACGGCTGAGAAGGAGTTTTGGAAAATATTTTTTCGACCCTTGATAAGGAAAATGTTTACTTGAAGAGATAAGTATGAAGGTTGATTTGCCCATGGAGTGATACTCTGACAATAAAGCATCAATGCAGCTTCCCTCTAATCCTATGTATCATAAACATACAAAGTTTATTGAAATTGATCGTTATTTTATTAGAGAAAAGTTGCAAGCAGGAATGATAAAAATAGCTTATGTGCCCAGTAATGAGCAGATAACAGACATGTTGAAAGGTAGTTGGGAAGCAATTGCAGAGTGAATTAGCAAGTTGGGTATGATAAATACTTTTCATCACCCAACTTGAGGGGAGTGTTGAAATCAATATGTGTAGTATGAAGTTGTACATAAGCAATAATATTTGTACATATTTGATTAGTATTATTTTAGCACTAATAGTTGTTATATGTATTGTTAGAGGAAGTTAGAATAGGGGTTATATCTGTAAGGGTTACACACGTGTACATTGAGGTGTAATAATAGAGTGAAAATTTTCCAGAACTTTTCTTTTTCTTTCTCTGCTATCTGCCTTTTCTTTCTTACCTTAAAGAACAGATCTCTTCCTCCTTTCTATAAAACATAAACTGCTACTCCATGAATCTCTCAAAGAATGACTTTTGATGTGAATGTGGTTGCTTTTAATACAACAAGATATATCTTGATGTTTTAATGTTGTCCATTACATTATCAACTATACTGTAAATGTATCTCTCATTACCCTAAAGGTAAACATCATATGTAGGGATCCAAAAGAAAATTTGTGGATCTAAGTTTCAATAATGGATTTATCACACCGTTCTTGAATATTAACTAAACAATTTGGATGTCTAATTAAGGTTATAAAAAAATGGACGATGAAGTGTATAATTTAGATTTGAAAAATGAAATATGAAAAAGATATTTGGTTTTCACAAATATATGAATAAGAACATATAACGTAAAACTTACAGCAACAGCGTGTTCAAAAAATCAAAATTTCGATTTTAGGCCTATGAGGATGATGAAATGTCTCTTATTACTAGTTGTAATATCCTTGCTTTTTTATAACCAAAACCTTTATTGAACAATTATATTAATTGTATTAACTAAGTAGCCTCCTAACAAATCCGTTGTAGTCTAGTCGGTTAGGATATTCGGCTCTCACCCGAAAGACCCGGGTTCAATTCCCGGCAACGGAATTTTATATATATTTTTTCAAATCCTGTTTCTCGCTGACAAAGCCTGTGAAGACCATTATAACACTCGAATCAAAGCATCACAGTGGCGGGAAAAAAACCAGAGAGACACCAGGAGTTAGTGAGTCAACTCGTTACGTCCTAGGGTTTTTGAGAAAACGAAAAAGTTGGAGAGGAAATCGAAGAGAGAATGGAAAAGAGAAAGTGCGGAGGAGGGCGAGGAAGGAATAATGGAGGAATTGAGGAGAACACAATGGCAATTCTCGATTCTTATGGTTTTAACCGGCACTCTCACCACCGCCTTGACGATAGTAAGCCCTTTTCATTTTTCTTATTTCTTTCATTTGTTCATCCGTTAATTATTTCTTGGATTCTTTTTTTTTTTTTTTTTTGATAGGGCTTGTTTTTCTGGAAGCTGTTCGCTCTGCTTCGTTACTTCCTGATAATGGAACTCCGCCTACTAGGTGAGTAATTATTTCCCCTCTCTATTTTGTCATTTTTCTGTTAGTATTAGTGTATATAGTACATACTAGTCTTTATAAGTTCTTAATCTGAAATTTGAGATGTTATGATTCTGACCATCCAATTAAATGGATATACTGGAACAGCACGATGTGGCAGGCAATTTTCCAAATTTTGAAGGAAGAGACTTCCCTTGAACTAATAATGGGAAGTTATCAACTTCTAAATGACTTGGATAAGGTACATACTTGCTTTATTCATTACGTTTTTTTGTTTAAAAGAGCTGTGGGATCAGTCACTATGCCATCAGGGTAGGCCGCATACATCACACCCTTGCGGCCTTCCCTGGACCATGCATGAATGCGGTATGTTTGGTGCACTAGGCTGCCAATTCTTTTTATTACCGCATTTGACTTTTTACTTGGATGAAATTTCTTGTGAATGTAGCGCTATCCTAGGTTGTGCTTGCCCAAAATGGAGAAGTTAGAATCATGTCTGCCACCAATTATTTCGAATGAACCTGTTGTGGTTGAAGAGGTATCTCCATCCTCTCATAGTTGACAACTCCGTGGTTCCCAGACAGAGCTGTTTTGTCAAAAGTAACAATTGGGTACTTTATTTCAGGCCTGGTGTCCATTTACCCTTGGATTGGATAGGGATGATGAAACAAATAAAGGTTCGAGTGGATCAATTGACTCCTTGGTGAGTCAGATTGTATTTAATGGCTATATCACACATACACATAAATTTCTTATGTATATTTCTCCATTCTACTAATCTTGTTATTCCTCTCACCTGTATCTTGGTGATGGTAATCTTTCTGGTGATTTTAGGTCTTTCACTCACTGATACAAGAGCTTGGGAAAATGGTCAACCAGAAATCAAAAGCATTAGAAAGTGAGGTCGGATACCACATTGAAGCTTTCTTTCCATTTCTGCGACTTGTAATATTATATGTTTTCCTTTAATTTCATATAGCTTGTGAGTTCAGATACTAGTAGTAATTGCAATTTCAGCTATATTTATAGCCCGTTTGGCCAAGCTGCAAAAATTAGCTTATTTTGAAAAGCACTTTTTTTTACTTTTGATAAGAAGCAGTTTGTGTTTGGATAATTAGTTTGAAAAGCACTTATGAGCAGCAATTAGTGTTTGGCCAAGCTCTTAAGAACTGCTTCTAAGTGTATTTTTCTCAAAAGTGCTTCTCAAAAAAGTGTTTTTGGAAAGAAGCTACTTCTTTCTGCTTCTCTAAAACTGCTTCTGCTTCTCCTCAAAAGTACTTTTTTTCCTTCCATAAGCTTGGCCAAACACTTCAATTTTTGGCCAAAAGTGCTTTTGGCAAAAAAAAAAGCACTTTTGGCCAAAAATAAGCTTGGCCAAACAGGCTATTAGTCCGGTACCCGGGTTCTTTTCACATTTTTCCTGATTTATGAGCAGATGTTGCATTTCCTTGAGCATGTAAGAAGTATATAAGTTGTTATTTGTTTTTCACATTTTTCCATTGGAGCAGTATCTCAGGGTGAGCATGTATCAATTAACCAAGTGCTATTACAGTTAGCTTCTGACAGTTCTTTTTCACCAATAGTGTGTATTTTAGGTTTTACTTTAGATATATAGTTATGTTGAATTCCTTTGTCGCTATACATTTAGTTGAACATGCCTTTCTGACAATCTTGACTAATAAGATAATTTCACCGGTCAATTTTATACTTATTTCTTTTTGATTAGTAATATAGTTCACAGGTCAAATTTGTACTTCAATTTTTTGTCAGCCATTTAGTTCGTCAGTTTGTGCATAGTGTCATCATTGAAGAATTACCTTGTCTTTCATCTTTGATCAAATAGTCTGACAAGATCAATTGCAGATTTTAAGGAAGATGTTACTACTTCACTATCTTGTCAGTGTGCTTGAAGCAGACTTTGTGCCTCGTAATTATGCATTTAAAGGTAATGATTTTCAGAGGATTCTATTTCTAATGAAGTGTTATGCACCTTGAGAAATCTTCTTGAAAAGTTAAGAGGTTCATCTTGCAGAAAAGATGAGGTGGACCCTTTTGCGGGATTCGTTGCTCAACATGCTTCTGGTATATTCTTCGTTTTCAAATGCTACCGTTATTTATTTGTCTGTAATATTGCTACTTAGAAGTTTTAGTTACTGAGGTAGGCATAGGATGCCATTACTTATTTGTCTTCCGCTCATTGTTCAGGGGTCAAGAAAAATAATCTACAAAAGCTTAGTCAAGGACTGCCTGTCGGTTATATGTGATGTATTCTCTGACTTATCTGACCAATCGGAGTCCATCTCTGATCTGGATTCAGTGGCACCTCCCTCAAAGGAGACATCATGTATTAACACTTCCGCTTTTGCTCTAGCTTTACCTGAACTCAAACGATCTACTTGTATCTATCTGAAGAAGCTCCTCATAATGGTAAATTCTTGTGCATTCTATTCCTTCAAATATGTATTTGACCAATTCTAACTGTGACTTGTTTCACATTTAGATGATGGAGCTGGATACATCACGGGGCGTAGCAGATGTTCAAGGCCTTACCACCAGAGCTGATGGTGTGAGGTATTTCCTTCAATGAATTATTTTACTTTAAATAAAACCATCAGATTATGAAATATAATTGATATCGGAGATGGTGCAGAACACCTACTGCAGAGATCATTTTGGATGAACTCACTTACAATTCTGACATGCTCTCCCCCTTTTTTCAGGTAACATCCTTCTTTCCTCTTTTAGTAGGACAATGAGATTATACTCTTTATTGGGAAGATAATAACATTTTCCCTACATGGTTCTTGGAAATTTTACATAACAAATGTTCAATGAAACTTTGAGCATTGTACATGTTTCTTTGTCATTCTGACATAACCTTGGTTGTCAAGGAGAATGTTACCTAAAATGATTAAATAAATTTCTACAGGTCTTGGATGACCCCAGGTGGAAGCTAAAAATGATCATGCCGTATTTTCAGAAGTACATTCCTAAGGTAAATGGATTCTTCTGTCATCATGACAGATCTTCAGAAATGTAAAAACAGACACTGGATGTAGTTCCAATTCACCTGGTAGGAATTATGTAGTGGAAGGTAAGCTAGATACAAGAATTGGGGCAATGTTTTAGTTTATCAAATGTAGTTTCATTATGAAGCTTAGGATTTTTTAAATTGGCATTCTGTTGTTATTGTTGTTCTTTCCTTGTTTTATTTCCATCTTCCTGAGCTGAGGGTCTATCGGAAACAGCCTCTCTGCCCTATCGGGGGTAGGGGTAAGGTCTGCATACACACTACCCTCTCCAGACCCCACGGAGTGGGACTTTACTGGGTCGTTGTTGTTGTTGTTATTGTTGCTCTGTTTTGTTTGCTTTGGTCTTTGGAGTCTTTATAACTTTTTGGTGATAGAATACATGTAATATGTTGGGATGTTAGACAATATGCTCTTGGTACATACCTCCTTTTCTGCTTTTAAAAAAAACACTTCTTTGAACCTTTTCTACTAACTTCTTCTATCCTGCTAACCTTTCCGCTTTTTTGGTTACTGGGTTCATGCTGCAATCTTTATGTGGTGCTTCTAATGGCAGGCTTACGTCATAGGAAGTGTCCTACCCTATTGAACAGTTATGCTATTTGTTCAATGCTGTCCAACTAGCCCACTGGGATAATCCACACTTCTTTAAATTGATCTGCTGCTGGAAAAGCATAAAAAAAGGGTCCTCTTTCTCCATCTTGTAGGACATTTTGCGTGTTTTCATGAGATGAGGACGTGAACATATTTTGATTTTTGCTACAACATAAACTCAATTTCTAGTGACTTGGTACTTGTACATGTTCGAATGACAGTTAGACTTGTTTGTAGTGACATTTTTCTGGAAGCTATCTAGATGTTCTCAGTCCTATTTTTGTTGCACTGCATGACGCATTCAGTATATAAATACAGGGCTGAGTTATTAGTTATTTGTAAGACAGCAATGTTCGCTAGATGTCCAAGCCACCAGATATTATCTACATTCTAGACAAAGACTCATAACCTTGTTTGAGAAGTCCTTGGACTCTGTAGATAATAACCATGGATTTTTTTTTAGAGGCATTAGCATATAGGAGATGACCTCTTTCTCATTCTAACATTTCTTATATTTTGTAAACACAACTTACCTTTTGTGCTGTCTTAGTCCATGTTGAGCCGGTCTCTTCATTTTAGTTTGATGGTAGACATGTTAAGTTGTTCATGAATGCATAAGATAATCCTTGACAAGATGTTTACCTAACCACATTTGTCGTAAAAGATTTATCTTTAACCCAATCTCTTTTGAATTTAACCACGAATTCCCTACAGATATTTTAGACTCTGGTCGATACGTTGCTGAAATACTTGTGCATGGATTGTCGAACCATTCTGTTGCTTAGTTTCTTGATAATGATATTCAGGAACTTTTCTTTCAATCCTATCACATTCAAGGAGTAGAGATAGAGTTTGCCGGCTACTTTATGGAAGATATTTACTGTGAGTTGGGAAATCTGGGGCATAATTTCCCTAATCTCCTATATGTGAAATGATGTTCAAGCAAGTTCCTTAGAGTTCATAAGTCCTTAGTTGTGACTCTTACTTTTTCAACAAATGAATCGTTTGCATTTCCTTTTTTAGGGAATTTCAAAAGGCTTGTCGTTTTTGGTTCTGTTGGTGGTTTTCCTGTACATTATAGTGTTGAGGTGTCATCTCAAAAAGCTTGGCCTGATATGATACAAAGGTTACAAGCTAAAATTTTGAGAACCACTTTAATGTACTCTATGTTGCAGTCTTATTAAAACTACTTTAATTTAATTGATATTGCAGTCTTCTGTTCGTACTAGGACATCAAATAGTCCAGGGAACGGTTCCACATTTGAAGGTGTTCTGAAGTGCTTCTCAAACAGCAGCAGCACAAAGAATATCATCAAAAAAATTGGAGCTGATGTTGCTCAGCTGCTTCTAGGACATGCCTTTTTGGTGATTATTCTTACTAGCAAACAGATTCGTTTAATATCCTATTTTGATTCCTAGAATAGTTCTTTCACTTGCAGAATTTCCAGAAGACGTTGCTGCAAAAGGGCTTTGAGTTCATTCACAGATAATCATTTTGTTCTATTCTGACCAGGATAAGTATTTCATTCTGTTATAGGCTTACTTGTCAGTATCAGTGGAATCTTCTGCTGAACATGTTGATGATCCCGAAGAGAAAGTGAAAGGAAGCTCTCTCCCTGAAATCTGCAAGCACATAATAGCCGCTTTTACTTCTATCAGAAAAGAAGACAAGTAAGATTTACTAATGTGTTGATTGGTCGCTCTCGCCTACAGATAAATTTGCTTAATTTCTTCAAAGATTTTCGGTCGCCTTCGTATATTATTTTTGAACCAGCCATTGCACAAGCTTCAAATTAGGCACCTACTGGCTTTTAGATTCCCCGAATATCTGGGTAGAGATGAAGAGCATAAGAGTCTGCAACATGACAATTGAAGTAGCATATTTTGTCATTTTTTCGTGAATTTTATATGTATCATGTTCATATTAGGGTTCAGCTTAAACACGTTACCCGAGTTACGCAATTCCATGTAGAAGCTAAACTGGATGAGGTAAAATGTATTCGGGAATAAGAGCAGAAAGGCACATTTGGCCCAGATAATTATGATTAAAATGAACCTTTGAGTTGGATTAGTGCTAGTGTTGCTAGAATAGCAAATGGATGAACAGAAGTCCCACTAAGAAATAAGATTTCCTAGTATATTTTATAATTTTTAGAGCTAGAAAAGAAAATAATAATTACAGGGTTAATCTGTCAGCTATTCCTTCTGTATCATCTGACAAAGTGTTGAGAAATCCATTTTAGCCAACAAGTGTGTTCGAGTCTCTTTTCTGCACTCCAGGATTTCGTCTCCTTATTTAGAAGGCAACTTTTGTTGATGCCTCAACATATGATATACTAATGTGGTAATAGACTGTTGAAGCAATTTCTTCATTTCCTTGTAAAAGCTTTTCCGGTGTCTAGCTCTGATCTGTTAATAAGCTGGCATATGATGCAGGAACACAGAAATCCTATCTTTTGGTAAAGAAGCGGTGTTTACAGCAGCAACCATTCTCTCAACCAAGTCATAGGAGAAATGGCAGTTAATATTTGTCGCTGGTAATGTATATTTTGTTCAAATCGATGCAATTAGCATCCTGTGGTGCTTCGCACACAAGGGATAGGGGTAAAAGGTTTTGGTCAAGGAAACCTCAGTGGAAGGCACAATTTTTGTGCCTTCCTTCTATGATGATAGATGGTACTTAATTTTGTGTCGGCCCTAACAGTATGTATGGATCATTGTTCCCCGTCGTTTTATAATGTATTGTATTGTACTGTATTATATTGTACTGTATCGTTTTATGAATACAATATTTGAATAGATTGTATTGTTTGTTATTGTTAAATAATATTTTGCTGTTTGGTTTGATTGTATCGTACTGTACTGTAATTGATAAGTTTATTACAATACCCTCAATTATTTAAATATTGACTTTATAAAAAATTATGCATAAATAATTTTTTAAAAGTGAAACAGAAGAAGATAAAACACCTTAAGAAAGCAGAACATAAGAAGGCAAAACAAAGGAGTACAACTAATTAGAATTGAGTTAAGAGCAAATTAGGAGAGAAAGTAAAATTGAAGGTGGCAAAACCCTTTTAATGTTGGCGGTAGAAGTACTGGAAAAAAATAAAGTAGGTTAGAAGTTGGAGATTTGGAGTTAAAATAGAAAAAAAGGTAAAGGGTAAAATAGAATTGTGGAGTAATAAGTTAGGGCATAATTGGAAAGAGGAATATGAAACGATTCCACCACAATAAATTTGTTGTTTCAAAAAAAGGGATTTTTCATTGTTCCGGAACAATGAATTTAACAGTACAATACAATCAATTTTAATGAAACAATCAAAACAAAGTATCGTTTTGGGATAACAATACAAAACGATACAACGAAGAATAAACATCCAAACAAGCTGTAAATGACAGCATAGTAGTTTTGAAATATTGTAATCCGACATCTTCTGGCTGGTCTGATTAAGGTCTTTAATAGCAGAAGGAACTGATGGAGGCACTCTTGTATAGTTTGAGGAAAACCTAAAAGGGTCACTGTTTAAGGAAATTGTCGTATGAATATCATAGCTTTAAACTACGTCATATGCACTAGTAAACAAGTGGGAACACGCTAGTGTTGTTAAATCCTATCCAATGATAGTCATGAAAAACACAAAAAAAAAAAAAAAAAATGGACAATGATGAAATAGCTGAAGGTGGCGACGTGCTATGTTATACTCGATCCACGGGAATGTTTTTCAAAGTGGCAACTGTGATCTTCATCAACCACCGTCAAATGCGACTTAATCCATGGGAATGTTTTTCAAAGTGGCAACTGTGAGTGCAAGACACGCACCACTCTCTGTAGACATACGCTTAATTAACGAATATTATCTTTTGCACCAAAGAAAAAATGTTAGCCAAATTTGCGGGATGTTCTCCATTATTTTGGTGCAATGTATTATCCAATTAGGCTTCCAGCTATTCAAACAAGTGATAACAGCCATAAACTGTAAATTCATATCAATGACACTTTAATCCAAATGAAAGATATTGGAGTATAAATATGTATGAATAATAAAATTCCACCTGGGTACTTACTTTACATTTCTTCTCCTAAAGGTAGGGGAAGAAACTGTTCTTTCCCTCCTTTTGACTCCTTTCGAGATTTCAGGTTACAAAAATGTATGAATGAAAAACCCAACAGTTCTCGTTGCCTTTCAGAATATGAGATTTATAATCCAAACTGCTAAAAAAAAAAAAAAAATCAATTGTCTCATGTCTCATTTTGACGGTTGTGCCGAATCAAGATGCATCGTAACAGGACCATCATTAACCAAGTTGACCTGCCAAATTGAACACACACAAGTATCAGCACAGCTGCCCGGTTCAACAGAGATTTTAAAGCTAAAAGTCGTACTAATCTTTTCAGGGAATCTAACCTTCATCATTGCTCCAAATATTCCATCTGCAATAAAACACAAAAAAGAAATAAAAAATTATTATAGTTGGGCACCTCGTATATACAGTTTCTTTCTCAAAAAGAAAAAAGAAAAGAGGGCAGAAGTTTCTCCTGTGGATTCGTTATTCACCAACGCATTTTGGGACCCATACCATTAAGCATTTTAGTCAAGTAGCTATGTTCTGGACCTTACTAAGGTTACTAAACTAATAAGACAAGAAAAAAAGAGGATGCAATATATAGGCCTCATCAGTCTTAACAATAGCATCAAAGCCAGTCAATTTTTTGACCACTGTCGAGAGAACTATAACTTCTTTGTGCATACACAAGAAGCCAGAAAACCATCTCAAGAGAACAGTGATACCAATGAAGAATTATGTTGTTGCTTACAGACACTAGAATCTTTTCAAGAATTGGAGTTATTAAAAGGAAGCAGATAATTGTTCAGCTTTAAGATCTATATGGATCCATGCATTTCATGATTTTCAACATCGAGCAAATGTAAGAGCCTCAACAATGAGATAGTTCACAGGGGAAAACCACAGATGCAAAACCAACAGCCTTACTCCAGAGTAGTTATCAGATGTCATTACTATGACTGCATGGATGATGTTGAACGCAACAAGCGAAAAGCTTAGGCATTAAATACTCATCCAAACACTTCAAATACATAGCAGAGCACCTCATAATGGCTGGAGAAGTTTGGTCTTACATTCCAGATACAATGATATAAGTATTTTAGTCTGAGGAAATTATTCTTCAATGCTTTTTCTCAAAGCAGGGGCAAGATACTATATCACGCCATTACGGATTAAAACATATTTAAGCAAATCCACACAAAAGTTCTTTAGTTTAAAAGGGAAATTCCCCTCTAAATTTCTGCTACCTCCTTCTTTCTACATCCATGGACCATCACCACCAAAAAAGGAGATCAAAACTGAGAATTTACTGAAAGAAAATTATTCACCTTTGACTGCATCCTGTTTGTAAGCTTTCTGGAATTTCTCAACCAAAGAGGCATAGAAGAGTTTTGCTTTTTCAGGAGGCATTGCAACGTGAAAATCTGGCTTGTTTCCCTTCAAAATTCCATATAGTGTAAATTGACTCACTGCATCATCCAACAGTATTAGACAAGTAAACCACCCTGATCAAAGTTTAACTCATTTTCCAGTCATAGAAACTTGCGAAGCATCATTGGAAAGACTTTGAACATTGTGACAACTTGTAAAGAAAAGCAGTTCCTAATAGAATTTCATCACTCTTCTGAACTACCTGCCAATGGACAATAGAAGGCAATAAACTTAATACTGAAGCAATGACGTTAAAGTAAGTGATAATTTGAACAGTAAATAATGACATTCCATACTCCTTATAATCCCCAAACCCAGAATAACCCATATGGTAAAATATCCAAATTAATCTTCGTGCAAGAGTATAAACCAAATTGGGGTTGGTGATATGAATTCTCTACACATTCCGCTCTTTCCTTTCCTGTAATAAATTGGAAATGGTACTCTTTTGACTCAGCCAACTGTTCATGTCATGAGATGAAATCTTCTGTACCGATGCTTATCAATGGTATACTTCTAAGATTCAATTAGCTTAGGAGGTCCATTTTTGAAAGGAAATCTTTTTCACTGAGCAAAAATTTTTGATTCCAAATCAGATAGTCAGTATTTAGTAATGCTTACCTAACAGAAGCTGACAGCACTAAAGTCAGCACTTGGAAACCACATATATTATTTGAGGCATGAAATAGATATGCATTCCGTCATACAGTAATATAAGCTCATAATTCAGGTGTTCACTCTACAGCGAGAACTTTCGCGACTACATGGAATGAATAAATGAATTGATCATAAAATATAAACTACTCCATCCGTTTCAAGATATATAACACTCTTTCCATTGTGAAATGCTGAAAAATCTTTGACATCACGAAATTGAACTTTTACAACTTGTCAGAGATCAACTTCATTTAACTATTAATGTTTTAAATTTTGACGTGAATATATCCTATCAAATGACTATTCAAAGGAATAAATATAGTGATAATTTGATTCTTCGTCGCCGTAATAAATAGGAGAGAAATCAAATTAAATTCTTCGTTTTTACAAAAACTTCACAAAAAAAAATAAAAAAATTAAAAAAATAGGTGTAAGCTTGTGATACGTTCACTAAAAAACAATCCCTTTGTAGCCAATCATTTATTAAAAAAAATTGATAAGCTTAACACAAAAGCTGAATAAGAAATAATAGTAACTTGGTCCCAGGCATCTACCATTATACCCACAATGATCGGTCATACTATTGCCATCCATAATGGAAAAGAGAATTTGCCTATTATATAACAGATAGTATGGTAGGCCACAAATTGGGAGAATTTGCACCTATATTAAATTTTAGAGAACATGCAAAAGGCGATAATAAATCTCGTCGTTAATAGTAATAAAAAAAAATTTAGATGCTTATGATTCCAAAAATGGAAAGTTCGACACAATTGTGATTTTTTTTGGAAACTGAAGAGAATTTTTATGAAAGCCTTTCATTTGCTTCTCTTCGATGGAAGTTTCACTTTCCCAGAATGTAGCCTAATTTTTTGCCTAATTTTTCTTCTGATGATCGATTCAACCTTTGGTAAAAAAGATATACCTAATTATTCTTCTGATGATCGATTCAACCTTTGGTAAAAAAGATATACCTTGGTTATATATTTCATCTCTTCAACAAGTTTAATAATGAACATAACGGTCCTATTGTTTCCATGGAGAGAAGAACCTATAATTAACTTTTTGGAAAATTTCTTGCCCTATCTAAATAAAGCTTCCTTTGCTATTTTTCCGGCCCCAGGGGAGTTTATTCGACCCATTCCCCAGTCTCCTGCACTGCTCAATTAAGTGTGCGACACCGTATGAGACCTCCCTTCTCGTCTGCCCACTTTCCGTTCACATGGTTCTCAAAGCAGAGGAGGAAGGGTGGGCAACAAGTACCACGAGCCCTCTGTCCCACACATCTATCCAGAAGCAAGTGTAGTTCACCGGTTCCACCGAATGCTCTTATCTCTCGGCAAAGATCGTGTGAGTGTGCAGTTATGCTTCGGCTGCTTCACCATAGAATAGTTCGATCCAGTTCCCGTTCTTTTCCGCTGCACTCCCTTCATATAAGGCTATCGAATGTCCCTTCCTTTTCAAAATGTTTTTACGAATACGCCTTTTTATGTCGAAGTGCATTTTTTTGGACTGCCATTTAGAAATTAAAAAATTATTCATTGTTATAGCTGTATGTGAAAGACATCTATTGTTCAAAGCGAATTTTTTTTACTACTATTTATTCTCGAGATTACTTCACTATTATTCTTCCGCAATTACTATATAATACACAGGTCAAAATAACATTTTAAACTACTTGCCAGACCTCACCTTGTGAGAATATACTGGGTTGTTGTTGTTTGTCCCGTCAAACAACTCCATACAAAATGAATCAGAAGGAGTAAATTGTTGTAAATATTATTTAACAAGCACAACGGAGAATAAAATAGAGAGAAGATTACACTGAGATCCCATGTCTTTCCAGTTTCCTCATTTGGGAACAATCTCATATTCAACACTTTGCGACATCTGCAGATTACAAACATTAACGGTAGTTTCCCACGTAGACAAACAACAACAACAAAAACCCAGTAGTTTCCCACGACCAAGTAGACAAAACGAAAGGAAAATATAAATTCGCGTTTAGAAAATATTTCCTACTATTAAGCATTTCAAAGTACCAATATTTACTGTCACCGTTAACTTACATGTAGTCAGCGTCAGAGCCAACGTCAGATTCATGAAGCCCGACCAGAACCAGCAAGCCCGGCCCGATTGCTGATACTATACGCCCTTCTACCTGCAAAATTGCTATTATGCGCTAGGTGAGTAGTGAGCGCCATTGTTCCTAGCTATATAAATAGAAAAAAATTATTCAAGGGTTCACCTCTACACTGGCTGAAACAACACGCTGAACTACCGCCCTCATTTTGGATCTCCGTCGCCGGCGACAAGTGAGGCGTCCGATTACGGCGCAATATTCGGGTTATTTCAGTTTTCCTTCTTATATTAGTTCAAACTTAAGGAAGGAGCAAAATGGTTTTGACATTTTGACTTTCACTAACCAATGCGGATATACTAATTTGGTTGCCAAGAAAAGAAAATTAAAGATATTAGAAAGTTTACTATTTTATTTTATCTTTTTGTGCCACAAGAAAATTGTAACAAAAAACTAACTAAATCTCATGTATATCACGAAAATTATTAGTTTATCTTTTTAACAAAAAAGTCTTTCACCTTTGCCTAATTATTAACTTCTCTCCTAATAACTTTCTATGGTATTTAAGTATACATGAGTGTTTTTTCAGTTACAAAAATGATTTAGTGATTTTTGCGACCAAATTAGCAACTTTAATGCAATAATGTAAAAATTGAGTGATCCTCATTAAAATTAACCTAATTTGTTTCCATACTAATACCAAGGATTAAATTGGGTAAATATAGCACGGGCTAGCCAGTTTTCGAACTGGTCATTAAAAATTTGCCAGTATTTCCAAAGTCATAGAATATAGCCACTACTTTGCCGCAACACGGAAAGTTCAAGCATAATATATAGGGGATCAGTGTACTTGTGTATGAACTTCCAGCATATTATATTTGTTTGACTCAAAAGATTTTTGATTCTTCTTTTAAGCAAATCAATCAAAGATGAAGGGGTAAATCTTAGCCGAAGATAATAAACTCTAGGGTGATACTGGTAATATATATATATATATATATATATATATATATATATATAAAGAGATAACAAGGAAGATAATAATGTTGTATATTCCAAAAAACTGTCCATTTAGAATACTCGAATCCCTCTTATATATAGAGATATTTTCCTTGGTCATGGAAATGACGAATTAGGGACTACCTACTGCGCCAAATCCAACACTACTACGATGGCGTCACTCTTTACACCTTTGGGTCATATTCTTGTCCGACTCGTAGATTTTAGGTCGTTGGTCATATTCACTACAGGTCGTGGTCGATCAAATTCGAACCTATACAGTTAGTCCCTCCGCTCTCGAGGTCGCAATGGGAAGTGTCCTTGATGTGCGGACTTGATGCCCCATTTAGGAGGAATTTGACTCACTCAGATACTACGACGTGATTAGTGAGAGGTGGTAGTCATATATGGCAGGAAACCTAAGAGTGCACGCTACCCCGGGTGACGTCAACCTTCATATGCGTCATCATTATGCGAATCTTGGTTTCCTGCGCGGATTTGAAACCTGTCGCCTCGATTCTGGCGCCACTCAACCCTATAAATAGATGAAGGCTTCAATTCCTTTGGAAAACTTTGGCCATTCTTGACAATTTTCTGGTCTTCTTCTTCTGCTTTCATATCTTCTTCGTTCACATTCCTGGCCGACTTTCTCACTCCATTTTCATAGCTTGCTCCCTTTAAGCAAAATCATGCCGAGATTTCGTCATGTTAATGAAGGGGTTCCTAAGGCCGCTCCGTCGAATGCCGTCCTTCTTTCTAACAGTGGATAAGTGGAGGCAGAAGAGGGTGACAACCCTCTTATAGTGGAGGCGCTACTACCAAGGCATCCCCTGTCTCGGAATGACTTCCCCAAGGATCCTCCTCCTACTCCGAACCTTGTGCTCTCTGAGACGGATCAGACTCACCTCGATGCCCTCCACATAAAATACGGTATTCCCACCCATGTAGATATGACTTTGGCGGAGGGAGACTATGTCGACGTCCATAGGCCTGGGTACTGTGTCTTTTATGAATACCCTTTTATGATCGGCTACACCTTTCCTGTCTTTCCTCTAGCAGACGAGTTCTACATGTTTTATCATGTTTTCCCGGCTAAGCTTACGCCGTACACACTAAAGGTGCTTCTACTGCTGGCTAAGGACGCAGAATTTGCAGAGTGCGGCATTTTTGTGCGTGGTGGTGAACTTCACATGGTTTATTACCTAATCGTCGCCAACGCCAATGATTATCTGTATGGTACACGCCAGTGATGGTGTCTTTCGAAGTCCTTGAGATGGGTCACGTCCTCTAGCGAAGTTGGCCATTCCTTTATCGCTGAGCAGTTATTTCAGATACCCCTAGTTCAGTATCCTGACCACTTCTTGTCGCATACCCATGCAATCTTCGGTCTTGTGTCCTATTTTCTGATGGAAGTCGTAAAGGATATTTGACCTTCTCGCGCGTGGGTTCGATTTCATTTTTTATGGCCATTGCACCTTCGTGCCCAACTTTTTTTGGCGCGTACACTATCTCTGTAGGGGAAACACAAAAGTTATGAACATATAACAATTGAGGCATATCTCTTTCGTTTCTAAGGGGTGCGATGAGTCGTAACACGACATTCATATGACTTGGAGGAGGCAGATTAGATGTTCTGACATAAGGCTGATGCGTTTCTCGATTGAAATGCGGGGTTTGGTCCCTTCGCCCCTCGTTATGAAAGTCCCTCACATGCTTTTTTCCTGATTGCGAAAATATTGTTGACCCTAGCTTCAACTTTCTTCGCTCATGCATGAGTGGTAGCGAATTTATCTGCCATTTCCTCGAACGTTGATATCGATCGTGCCGGTAACTATGAATACCATGCCAAGGCTCCCCCTGTTAGAGTTTCGCCAAACTATTTCAGTAGTATGGATGGTACTTGTTCTTTTGATAGATCGTTGCCTTTTACCGCAGTGACATAATTGATCAGATGATCCTCGAGGGTCCACAGTTCCGTCGTATATCTTCAAGTATGGTGGCATCTTGAAGGTTTTAGAAATGGGATGAAGAGCGCTCCATCGCTATATGGTTGTTCAACGATGGTCCACATCGCGTTTTGGCAGCAGTTTGGGGGCGCCAGGTATTTTATCCACTCTTTCCTGGTGCTCCTTCGTTTGGTCGCGGAGTGATTTATTTTTTGTTTCCATTTCTTCCATTTTCTTTAAAATGGCCATGATTGCATCATCACCTTCAATAGAGGAGCAGTGAGTGTTGCTCGTTTATGCGATACTTGGCTCATTGGTGTTAACTGTGAGTTCTGCAGTTGGTAACTCTTTGACGTTTCCTTGAGGGGATTTTTCGAGCATGTTGTTCAGAGTGCTCGTCAACCATTCCTCTAGCAATTTTTTGACCGGCGGTGGTGTTTCTTTCACTGTAGATGTGGAAGCTTCTCTTTCGCGCAAGTCTGTCATGTCCTCGTGTGGAGAGAGCGAGATTTCCACCTCCAGTGTATCTTTTGGTATTGTATTCTCGGTGTCCTCTCTACCAGCTTCGTTGAGGGAGTTTAAGAGGTTGTTTGAGACATCTACTATCCTCTTCAACCTTGCTTCTTTCTCCGCCATAGATAATTTTTTGCAGGATTTGAAACAATAGTCGTTTCTTTAAAAAACCTAGATGAGAACTATGATTTCGGCTATGGAAATCCCCTCAGACGACGTCAAATTGTTTGACACAAAAGATTTTTGATTCTTCTTTTAAGTAAATCAATCAAAGATGAAGGGGTAACTCTTAACCGAAGAAAATTAACTCTAGGATGATACTGGTAATATATATAACAAGGTAGATAATAATGTTGTGTATTCCAAAAAACTGTCCCTTTACAAGACTCGAATCCCTCTTATATATAGAGAGATTTTCCTTAGTTGTGGAAACGACGAATTAGGGATTACCTACTGCGCCAAAATCCAACGCTACTACGATGGCATCACTCTTTCCGCCTCCCGGTCGTATCCTTGTCCGACTCGTATATTTTAGGTCGCTGGTCATATTCGCTACAGGCCGTGGTCGATCAAATTCGGACCTATACAATGTTGGAACTCCAACACGCAAAAAGTTTCAGTATATTATGCTGGACCGATATATTATACTGCAGTTCAGTTTATCATACTGGAGTATTTTTTCGGATTTTGAACAGTGTTTACGTTTAGATTTATTTTTACATGAAAAGTGAATATATTTTAATTACTTTTAAAATTATGGCTATTTTTGAATCATCACTTGTGATTATGATTAATTTTGAATTTCTCCCTTAAATCGGGGAACCCAGTTGGATGCATTAATAGGAAAAATAGAAGGAGAGAAAATCATCATCAATTTATAGAAGACTGAAAAGGATTATTCCAATCATCCGTTAATAACTGAAATAAAATCACCCTTTAATATTTTGAGGGAGGGCGAAAAAAATAAGGGGTAAAAAAGATCTTTGTTTTTTTTTTGTTGCATTTACACTGTTTGAATTATTGTTCTCCATCGTTTTATAATGTATTATATCGTATTGTATTGTATCGTATCATTTTATGAATACAATATTTGAATAGATTGTATTGTTTGTTATTGTTAAATAATTTTTTGCTGTTTGTTTGACTGTATTTTTACTGTAACTGATAAGTTTACGAAAATACCCTCAATTGTTTAAATATTAAATTTAGCAAAAATTATGCATAAATATAGTTTTAAACAACAAAACAGAAGAAGACAAAACACCTTAAGAAAGCAAAACAAAGGAGTGAGGCTGAAGAAGGCAAAACAAAAGAGCACAACTAATTAGAATTGAGTTAAAAGCAAATTAGGAGAAAAATAAAATAGAAGGTGGCAAAACACTTTTAACATTGGCGGAAGGTTATGGAAAAAAATAAAGTAGGTTATAGGTTGGAGATTTGGAGTTAACATAGCAAAAAAAAAAAGATAAAACATAATTGTGGAGTAATAAATTAGGGCATAATTTAAAAGAAAATAGGAAATAATCCCACCACATCAAATCGATTGTTTTAAAAAAGGGGGCTATTTATTGTTCTGGAACAATAAATTTAACAATATAATACAATGAATTTTAGTGAAACAATTAAAACAAATATTGTTTTGAGATAACAATATAAAGAACAAGAAACAATCATCCAAAAACAAGCTGTTAGTCACCATCTCACTCTCCATTCCCCTGTCCCCGAGGAGATATCATAGATGTGTACAAGATTCCTTCAAATAAAGGAAGAAAAAAAAGGACCAAGAAATAATAATCAAATGAAAAAATGAAGAATTAAGAGAAACTAGATCCAACAACTCAAGACTCACATATGCATAGTGCAATCTTTTCTAAATTCCCCATGCTTTCTTCCCCTTTTCACCCCAATATTTCCCATTTTCTCCATAGCAGCAGCAAAAGCTTGGAAAAACTTATGCTTATCCTTTGCCAAATCTTGAACAAAAGACTTGGTTCTAGGGTCCAAAGACAAAGCTTGATCAGAAGCTAGCAATCCCAACTTAGCCTCCAAATTCCCATAATAAGCATTATCAAATGAGAAAGGAGTTGTCACATCAAATGGTGCTACAATATCAACATTGCCACCAAATTGTGGACATGACATTTTGAGTGCCTTGAGAAGCCTAGGATCCATATAAGGGTCAGGTTTCTTGGTCCCTTTATAGTCATAGAGTCTGTTCACAAATTGTTTGCAATGCGCAAAACCAATGGTGTGTGCACCGGAGAGGACCACGAGGTCTTCTGGTGTGAGCCCTTTTGTGGAAAATTTTTTCAAAAGTTGGTCCACCGTTGAGTTTGATTGGGGTAGATTTTGATGCACCCTTGATGCCTTTGATATTTTTCCGTCCCATCTTCCTTTCTTCACTTGATAATATGGTCCTCCAACCTATTCAAAGCATATAAATTTATGACATTACGCTGTAACACATAAATTTATATAATTAGATCACTTATAATTTTTACAATTACTTATTTTGTAAAAAATTAATAACTGACATGCTAATACAAATGTTAAATTACACAGATAGTATACACATTTAATATACGCCATCAAAGTATAATAACTTAATTCTATTGGGAAATTTATTAAATTAATATACTCTGATGCTATAAATAGTTTTTATACATTTAAAGGTGATATGCACAAATAAGGCATTTTGGTCTCACTCTTAATTTTTTACCTTAAAACTTCAAGTTTAACAAGTGTTTGTCTTTTGATTGCCTTGTGACAAAGCTTTTGACGTTTTACCTTAAGGGTTTGCCAATGAGACAAGAGAATGTTAAAAAATCTAAAACCATCTATTTTCAAGGTCATTGGACGTAATTTATGTGATTCGACATACTATAAGATATTATTGTAATTCGGTATAAATAACCTGATAGTGTCAATGCATATAAAACTTCCTAATTTCCCAATTCATCAGTAGTCTATTTTTTTTTTTTTTTTGGCCCATTAGTAGTCAATGTGGAGCAAAAGGTGACAACAGTTGGTGGGACAATTCTAACGATTTACCCCTTCTTCAAATCATAGTGGCTCTCGAAGAAAGACAAGTCAAAAGCTTGTTATTATCCCAAGAATTCGTTTTGGAGCCCACTGAATTACATTAAAATATGTAGCTCACATGTATGATCAGGTCTTTAATTTACTATCAAATGAGCCATGTTTATAATTTCAATTTGGTACCTTAGCTTGCAGAAACTATCAATATCTTCTGAAACAACATACAATATATAGATGACAATGTGACCTTTGTCTTGCTTCTCATTTCATAATCATGCCAAAACTTGGACAGCTATTTTGAGCTTTTATATGTCAAATAAAAAATACACTGCACGATTTTGGACCATTGCTCCCTATATACTAATCATTTTGATTCTTCTCATAAGGGATAGGACATATTAATATCATGTACGTATTATATTTCTGCAGATGATATGAGAAGGAGACAATTTCGATGAAAAAGAAACAGACCAAATGACACTTTCCTTTTTATCCAGACTTATTTTGTGGTGCCTTAGGCATGAAAAGGAAAGGGGCAATAGGGCCTAGTAAGCGAAAAAAAAGGAATAAGTTAAGAACTGTACATCTATTGGAGAATAAAGTAAAACTACCAACTTTGACATATTAACATCATTTCATTATTGAGAAATAATTCAAGTTACTCATGTATTTTGATTCGGGACTTTTTCTTACTTTATATAATAGGTAAAAACTTCTTAATTTATTACTCTTGTCCTGTCCATAACAAATTAAATGACATTTTAGTCTTTGACACACCACTTAAAAAAATATAAACTTCTAGAGAGAAAAAAATATTCACTAAATTACCTTAATTTATTATTACATTGATATATTAGGATATCTTAATAAAGGTAAATTTTGAAAAAATAAAATTAATTCCTTCTTGACCATGTAAAAGGACACTTATTTGTTACCAAAACAAAAAAGCTAACGTATCACTTATTATGGATGGGAAGAGTATCAACAACAATAACCCAGTATAATCTCACTTAGTGGTGTTTGAGGAAAGTACTGTGTACGCAGACCTTACCCCTACCCTATGTAGAAATGCTGTTTCCAAATAGACCCCAGCATCCTTCCCCTCCAAGAACTTCCCACCTTATTCTTGGAGAGACTCGAATTCACAACCTCTTGATTGGAAATGGGCGTTGCTTAGCATCAGAGTTACCCCTCTTGTAGTATCCTTTTTCTTTAATTAGCAAAAAACATAAAAATGTGAAAAAATGGGGATAGCACATTATTATCTGGGAAAATGATGAACTTATGAGATAATCAACAACCTAAACATCTGAACCGGGTCACTTTGTCTTCGTGGTTGGGACTTGTGGCTTTCTTACAGTATGAATTTTAGCCACAAGACTTTCGAATTTTGAGAATTCTGAAGTTGCATGTGAAATGCTAATCAAGAGAAACCTTAATCTTCTGGTATTTAAACTGCTGACATAAAAAAATGCTGACGGACTGAAACCCAAAAACCATCCCACGAAAATACTCTTTTTCTTCTTCTACAGCGTTAGATGAGGACCATGATTACCATGACAATGGAGCTATGCCATTTAAATTAGTAGACTAATTTCTGAAGTATTTGATTTACTTACTAAGTGGACAAAATCTCTGGTAGCAATGGCAAGAATGTCTGCACATGAAACAACACCGGGACACTTGCTTTCCACCATAGCTTTGGCTTTGTTTATACCTTCAAATGCCTCTTTAGCTAAATCCTTGTTATCTTCTGCATCTTTCTCTGCTAATTCTTTGCTTCCTCGTTTAGTTGATATCAGTATTGACCCATCACACCCCTGCATTTAATTACATAAACATATGGAAAATCATTCACAACCCAAAAGATGTAGCACAATGAGGATTCATTTTTTTTAATGTCTTGGATCAACTTGGTATAGCTCGACTATTACATTAAGTACCTGCGTACTAATACAGGTACCAAATAATTCTGTCTATTAAAACTTAGGCAGACAGAAAGAAATCATTTGAACCCAGCACATATAGAATTCATATTATGGTGAAAGAAGCTACTAGTAGATTAGAGGAATTGTGACTTACTTCAACAAAGCAATCATGAAAGAAGAGGCGAATGGTAGCAGGGCCAGAGGCAGGGACATCTTTGAACATTTGGGAGGTTACTGAGCCAACGAGAATTTCAACTTTAGGACAAGTTTTGGCATAGTAGTTAACGGTGAGTTGTCGAGGTTTTCGCCGGAGGGTGGCATTGATTGGTGGGGAGTTGAGCAAAGAATTGGAGGAAGGTAAAATGAGGAAGAAGAAGAAGAAAGAGATGAAAATGGTGAGAGAAGAAGAAGAAGAAAATGCAGAGAAAGACATGATCAATTGGTTTAGTGGCGCTAAGACAAAATAGCAAACAGTAATGGAGAAATTGTATATAGGAAAAATCGAAAGGTAACTGCTATAGACAGACAAGAAGTAGCCATGTTCCAAAGAGAATCATCACCCGTGAGAAGATGCCCAATATAATATTGTACATAAATAAATATGATAGCGGACAGAAAATGATCAGGTGAATATTTCTCAGCTTATTTTTAATTCCTTTCCTCTTTTGTAACGGTAGTTAGTGAAATTGTTGAATAATGCAACTTTTATCCAAACACATACTACATTTTTATTTATATGTATTGACCACTTAAGTAGTTAAGCCTATTTATAATTAATACTCCCTTAGTATTTGCTTTTTTCTCTTTTTTCTTTTGGGGGGGGGGGGGGGCACCAAAGGGATGCAATCGTACGTACCATTGGATGGGCAATACTCTTATCGATGACTTTAAAGTTATGTTGTGCACTTAAAGAATCTTATGTTAGAATGTGGATAAGTAAAAAGGCAAGTAAAAGGTGAAAGATGAGTGGAACAGTGACTAAGGTTTGGGTCATAAACACACAATTTTAAGTAATTAATTTTGCTTTCTATGGTGAAGAAAAGAAAGGGTGAAAAGTTAAGGTAGCCAGGTGTGTGTAAGTCAAGCATGAAGAAATTCTAATGATATGTCCATGTGCAGTTGATTGTTAATTCTTTCTCATGTTATCTTTTCAAGACCAAAGTTTTGACCCCTTTTTTTAATTTTAAATTATTATTTTATTAATAACCAACACCATAAAAAGAGGTAGACAAGACAGAAACAAAATCAACTTGTATTTCAAGCAAGAAGCAGTTTGGCTGATGATTGTCCCTTCCGTTTCACCGAGTGCCGCCCAACAAATTTTATGGCCTAAAGCTAAATTTTATTAGGGGTTTTAATTTTTTTTAAAATTATTATTTGTTTAATTTGAAGTCCATGTTTTTAGTCTTTTTAGATGCACCCTCCGTTTCAACGAAGTTTCAAAACAAATGACACATTTTTAAATTTGGAAATAATTCAGCTTTAAACTCTTTATTTTACCCATAATGAGGAACTTTTATAGTCACACAAATGTCATGACCCCACAAATATTTTATCCCTTAAGCTTTTAAAATCACAAGTTTCAAAAGCCTTCTTTTTTTTCCCTTAAATTTCGTGCCGAGTCAAACTACCTAATCTAATATGAAACGGATGGAGTAATAATTTTTATAACAATATTTTTCTAATAATTCTTTCTCAATTGACAATATAGTTAATCCATTTAACCTCTTTTCAAACATTATTGAGCTTAGTTAAGATTTAAAAATTTTAATTTTGAAAAACTTCTTTTTACTGAAGTAGCGGTAATAGAAGTTATTAACATTATTCTATAAGCAATATATGCATTTGGAAAAGAATCAAATCTTTTTATTTGATCAAATTAAACTGTTATCTTTTATTGTATTATTTTTCTTAACACTTTTAATTTAGAAAATAAAACTAAACTATCAATAGCAGATTAATTATTATGCTTTAAGGGACACTCAAGATTAAGGCAGTATTTTTCTAAATCAATTTCCATTATCTATCGATCTCCGTTTTTACACTAAATAGAAAATAATAAAATATTTCATATTCTTCGAATTGTTCAAATATTTTTTGACGTGAAAAAATTGTCTGCCTACTGTATAAAAAGTAATTAACTCTAACTCTTCGAGAGATTTTGAGATTTCAATATCAATATTCTCGTTAAATTATTTTTTTCTATATATCACATATTTTTTGCGAAGTTTGGATTTGATTTTCATTTCAGATGCAATTTTCTTGGCAGAAATCATACTAATAGCAAATCTTTTTACCCCTTAAGCTTAAAACCACCAGTTTTAAAAGTTTTTTTCTTAAATTTCGTGGCGAGTCAAACAAGCTCATCTAAATTGAAACATATAGAGTATATAATATATTAGGTGTAACAAAAAATGGGGCCCCACAAATGTAAGACCTAAACCAGTTGCTTTACCTGCTTTAGGGTAAGGCCGCCCCTGCATTTCACCATCTGACCCCAAAAATAACGGTCTTGGAACAAGAAATTTTGTGAGTTCTTTCTCTGGGGTTTGCTTGAGTGAAACTATTTTCGACGTTGTTACGAGAGAGCCGGTGTGTTTTAAAGAAAAACTATTTTTACAACATGCAGGTTTCCGTTAAAGGAGTGAACTAAACGTTAATGAAGTGAGTGAAAATTATGAGAGATCATGAAAAAAAAAAGATGATTTCCTTCGATTTGCCTAAGCGACACATATATTTTCTATATATATTCACATGAAAAATTGCATTTTAAGGGATTTTTACATACCTATACCATATACCAAACCTTATTACCTTCATTGTTTAAGGATTGTGTTAATTACATTTAAGCATACCAACCATTTATATACCATAATTCAAATTAAGGGTATAATTATTTCTTCATTTAGTGTAGGCGTGATTTTAGGACCGTATTTTTACTTTATTTCATTTACCCGCCTCTCTCTCCTCCCACCCCCACCCCCCTCAATTTACCTTCAGTTAATTCACTCCCCACATGATTTATCTTCAGTTTTTCCCTCATTTTCGTACAATCTCTTATCACCCACAATTACCATCACTTTCTTCTCCACTTAATTACCTTCAGTTGTATCCCCCATGATTTGCATTCACTTCCATCTTTGCCTTTAACTCCTAAATCATGAAAAAATCAACACTCCAAAAAAAAATCTCAAAAGCTATATTAGATGATCTTCCATCCTTTAATTTGGGTCTTTTAACACTATCTACATTGTGTGAAGACTCAATGTTGTTATTGCATAAAATTCAGCTTTTATCATAATTTTTAGATGTTTACATTCAAGTTCAATGTAATATTTGTATATAACAGTCAGTTGAATATAAATTACATAACAAAAAACATTCTATATAATATTTGTATAATTACCAGTTGAATATAAATTACACAACAAAAATAAGAAATAAATACTCCAATTATATAAATGTGTTATCCACAATTAATCTGCAAATCATCTATAATATTTTACAAAAAACTACAAATTAACTTCATTTAACCTACATAATAACTACAATCTCGAAATAATTTACACATGGAAGTTTTTCAAGTTGGAATTGGCCACAACAACATTTCTTATTTTCTAGACACACAATATACCGCTTCACACCATCCAACACAGAATGTATATGATCTGTTGAAGCCCTCAGCTACATTTTCCGAACAAACACAAAGAAGAAAATTTACAATATTAAAAATATAGGATCTACAATATATCTACATTTATCTATAAGTTAACTACAAACTACAAGTAAACTGCAATTTGCCTACAATTTATCTACAATCTCGAGACACTTATATTAAAATATTGTTTTCCCTGCACCAAATAAAAAGCTTGTAGTCAAATTGTAGATATATGTAGTAAATTTGTAGATAATATCATAAAACTAAAATTCTAAGCATTTTAGAGCTACACAAACCTGCATTCTCATCTACCAGAATGACATTAACTTCAAAATCTCTAAATCTGCCATAGTTATCCCAATTACCATTTGATTTTAGCATTATTGGAATTTTTGACATGATTTCGTATAGTTGATAGAAAAAAAGACGAAGAACAGATATAGTTTAGACAATTTGAGTACTGACGTCGACGAAGAACAATTTTGTATTCTACAATTTGTATTGCGTTGTAGAATTAGTAAAAGCAATTTGATTACTGGAGCTTCAGTAGCTTGCGTTTTTTTAGAACTGCAGTTGAGTGAGAGAAGAGAAATCTCTTTCCGTTGAGGAAGGATAGAATTATGCATCAATGAGATCTCCTTTCGTTTTAAAATTCGAATTTAATATTGACAGAATTACACGCAGATCTGGTGCCTTCATTTTAGCGCATATTTTATGGCAAAATCTACTTATTTTTGGATTGATATATAATTTGTAGTAAAAGTGTTGACTACACGGGTAAATAACAAATTATGAATATTTTTGATAATAAGATTTAATATATGGTATAAAATACCTTTTTGTAATACAAGAAAAAGTATACGCAACAAAAGGAACTCCATTCCACCAAAGATAAAAGTAGAATTCTCGAAAGATCTTTTCATGGCTCACTTAAATGCCTTAAATGTAGAGCATGTGCAAAGACAAGAGGGGTTGCTCTGATGGTAAGCAACCCCCACTTCCAACCGAGAGGTTGTGAGTTCGAGTCTCCCCAAGAACAAGGTGGGTAGTTCTTGGAGGGAAGGATGCCGGGGGTCTATTTGGAAACAGCCTCTCTACCTTAGAGTAGGGGTAAGGTCTGCGTACACACTACCCTCCCCAGACCCTACTAAGTGGGATTATACTGGGTTGTTGTTGTCGTTGTAGAGCATGTGCAAGTGCAAAAAGGGATCTCATCTTTACACAAGTCAGCCAGTAATAAACGACACCCTTTTTACATTTGCGCTTAAAATTCTGTCATCCCTTTGTTGATATCACTGGCTTTCTACCATAAATGAGCTAATATAAAAGCTGTGGACCATACACTTCAGGCTTCATACCTCTCATGCCAAGCTTTAATGGAGAAAGAACAATCCACATTTTGTGGCCCTGAATAATAAAAAGTCCCTCTCAAGTATCAAATATTTGTTTCCAAGTGAGTGACCATTTTGTGAAAAGTACAATATATTTTTTACTTTCATATTGCCATGATCATTCCACTTTGCCTATTCTTTGGTCCACAAGTTGGAAACCTTTTAAAGATGAGGCTAAAGATAGAGACAATTCTTGCTTAAAGTGGCTCAAACACACATTTGAGTCACTTTAGTGCAAACCAAAAGGACTAAGACTTATTGGATATTGTTACTGCTATAGCTTAATAATCAAAAAGTTTTGCGTCCAACTTCAACCTCATTGAATTGGCCACAAATTACAGCCTCTAATGCCCCACGCCATTGTTAGGATTTGCCCTGAATTTCTAATCTATTAGCACTCTATTTCTTGAAGGAATGGAAAAAGACTCTCAAAAGAATTAAATCTCCTTAATCTATTCTAAGAAGACAAGAATTGCACGTCTATAAATTAAGGATCTTAGCTTCTCACAAGAACGCAAAAAAATATCCACAATGTAGTCATTAAAGAGTTTTGTTTAGGGGGAGATTTTCTCTCGATAGTTTTTCTTCTTTTATATTAGTTTTATCGTATGTAGATCAATTGATCAAATCATTATAAATTATTATGCTTTGTTTAGTATATTTTTCTTTTTTTCGTCTGATTTATCGTCCACCAAGTTTGTCTTATTAGTTTCTGCATGCACCATGTTATTTCGATCCCAATAACCATTGCGACTAGAGGGGTTGAGCATGAGGTATCCTAATTAATCTCATCAACATGTTCATGTGTTCCAAATATCATTCCAAAATTTCAACTATTTCAAAATTAAAAGCATCAGCATTAAAATTCCACGGTACAATATAATGGATCCATTTAAAGATAACATTTACACTTGAATAATGGGAGAAATTAAAAAATAGCCAGATTTATAACTGGACGTTCAAAAATAGCTCAGTTTCAAAAGTAATTAAAATTTAGCCACTTTTTATATAAAGATAAATCTGAGCGAAAACACTGTTCAAAACTCAGAAAATACGTCAGTATATTATACTCGAATTACAGCATAAGTATGCTTGAATTCCAGGATATTATACTGGAGTTCCAGGATAAGTATGTTGGAACTCCAGCATAATACGATAGAGTTCCAGCATAAGTGCACTAGAACTCCAGCGTTATATACTGGAGTTCCAGCAAGTATAATTGTCCAGTATAATATACTTGAGTATGGAACACTGATGCTCAGTCTCCAGTACCAGTCCAGCATAATATGCTGGAGTTCATTTACAAGTGCACCGAATTCCAGTATATTATGCTGTACCAATCTCTGTTGCAGCAAAATAGTGGTTATTTTTTATTGACTTTGTAAACGCTGGCTATTTTTGAATGACCAGTCCGAAAACTGGCTATATCGTGCTATTTTTACTTGAATAATCCAATATAAAAACACTAAAAATATTGGGATCTTTACATAATTAGTCTGCCATATTTTCTGTTTATTTTTTATGGACATATACATAAATTGTATATTGATTATACGCAATTATACACATATAATACATAAATTATTCATACATCCACCCACTATTTTTGGTTTAAGCTGCTGGGTGGTTTAAAAATATTGGGGTCTTTACATAATTAGTCTGCCATATTCTCTGTTTATTTTTTATGGTCATATACATAAATTGTATATTGATTATACGCAATTATACACATATAATACATAAATTATTCATACATCCACCCACTATTTTTGGTTTAATTCTTCTAAAATCCTTTTGCTCTAGCGCTATTTCAAAGATAGAAGTGCAGAAGATTTATGACATAGGAAAAGGTAAAGGAGCATTCTCATCTTATTGGCCATATATTATGTCCAAATAGTAGTACCTTTTTTGGGTTGAGCATTAATTATCATCATTTTCTGAGTTCGACCCATTGTTTGGTATTTTATGACCTATATTGCAAGTGTTCTATACTTGAAGTTCATGGAAGACTTTGGTATCAGGTTACTCTTACATTTGCTTTCTCACATTATCTAGGGTGTGTTTGGTATGAAGGAAAATGTTTTCCATGGAAAATGTTTTCCTAGAAAATGTTTTCATGGAAAATGAGTGATTTTATCACTTATTTTCTCTTGTTTGGTTGGTAAGTGGAAAACATTTTCCGGAAAATATTTTCTATCTTTGGTTAGAGAGTAAAAAATAGTTTTTTTAGAAAAATATTTTTTTTGCAACTCTCCTACCCCTCCGCCTCCGACCTCCCCCACCCCCCTCCATTCCCGAAGTCTCTAAAAATTGACACAATCTAAAGGAATAATATGATGCTTTACTTTTTAACGCAAAAATCGCGTATTTTCGAATCGATAATTTATAATTTCTAAACCCGTAAACTTTTGAACTCATAATTTTGGAACTTGTAAAATATCGAGCCTTTAAATGATAAATAATAAAATTAAAAACTGAAAAATATATTTTAAAATTTTTTCGGGAGGGGGGTGGGGGGGGGGGGGGGGGGGGCTGGGGGTGGCGGGGGGGAGGGGGGGCTGGGGCGGGGGCGGGTGGGCAGTAAATCGAAAAAAATAAAAATTTAAATTACAAAAAAAAAGTAATTTTTTTTTGTGCGGGGGGGGGGGGGGGGGGGGGGGGGGGGGGGGAGGGGGTGGGGGTGTGTGGTGCAGAAAAATAAAAAAACAGAAATTCAAAATTATAGAAAAAAAATTAAGGTAAAAGAAATTTTTTTTTGCGGGGTGGGGTGGAGGGGTAGTAGGGTGGATGGTAGCGGAAAAACTGAAATTTTTCTAAAAAAAAACTGTTTTTTGGAGAGGGGGTGGGGTGGGTTGGTGAGGGTGAGAATGGTTGAGAAGGAGCTTTGGAAAATGTTTTCCTTCTTTTGATAAGGAAAACATTTTCCTCCAATTGGAGGAAAATGAATTGATAAGGAAAATGTTTTCCAAAACATTTAAGCCAACCAAACATGGGAAAATTGGAAAACATTTTCCAGAAAATGTTTTCCTTCATACCAAACACACTCCTAGTTTCGCCTTGTTCCTTTCAGAATAAAACAACCTGCTGGCTGTAGCGGATTTAGAAATTTTCTTGTATATCTTATCCAATTAATATAAAACTACTACCATTCTGTGACTAAAAGATGCAGTGCCAAAATGTTAAGTGCACTCTCTTAATACTTGTAATACCAGAAATAGAAGACCTTTCAGACAGTGTTGCTGAAACCTAACCAAAGAATAGTGTCTACAAATCATTTTTCTGTCAAATTTTTTAAATGGATGGTTGAGGAATCATTAAATACCTAGGAGAAATTAGTATAAGAACCTACAGTGAGTGTAGTAAACATTTGACATTTTGTTACAATCTGAATAATTCAACTTCATTCCAACCTTAAATTCCCCATTTCTAAGGAAGGTTGAGGATGTTGGGAAGAGCCATCAAAAACCTGTGCAGCGTCTGAAGGACTCACCAAGTGCCACTTAGACGAAGAACCTCTATCGTCTACCCTGAGCCCTGCTGCCCGACCAGATGTTACTCTCCTTAAAGATACTGTAGGGTTGTCATTTTGGTAATACCGTATGATTCCAGCTGTCTTTGTCCAGAAACTTTGATCAGTTGATGGATGAACTACATTGTCATAATATGCTCGACTCTGTTGCCGCGATTTTCTGCATAAACGCCAGACAAAAAATAGCAAACAGACAGTAGATGTGGCACCAGACACTAGATATAAGCCCCAGAAGCTCCCAAGGGTGAGACTTTCTGTTTCATTACTAGCATCAACATTGTCACAATTCCTTGATAAAGCAAACCAACGTTCTTCCAAACTGTTAAGTGTACCATCTTGTGTTAAGAGTCAGTATGGCTTCAGACACATCACGAGCTAGCGGAGAACCTTTCTGGAATACCTGTTAGCCACGTTATGCAAATGAGTCGAATATACAGACTACTAGACATAACTAACGGACTATTCGTGCTAGTAAAAAGAGCAAATGGCATAGTTATTTATATTTAATAGAAGCATTGTCTACTTACAAAGGCTAGTCCGCCAAATCTGTAATTAGGACCAGCTACGACATACTGGTTGCAATGCTCTCTAAGGAAAACCTTCTGATATGGGATTTCAAGAAAGGCTGCTTTTATGTTTCCACTTTCAAATTCCTTTGGATAATCATCCTGATTGCTAATGTTCTTGATATTTTGAAGCTCCAGGACTTGCCTCAAATAATCCTTAACAAAGGAATCACCATCACATCCAACTGTTGTGTTTGTTCTCTTTATCCAATTTATGTCTTTCACACTTGGTTCCAGTCTTGGAACAGTCAGCATTGAAGTCAAAGAAGCTGTATAACTCGAGGTCAGCACAAAGACCAGGAAAAGCCAAACTACCACTACAATCTTCGTGTAGTTGCTCTTGATCTTCTCCCCTGATTATCAGCCAAAGGAAAAATGTTATCTCCTTGCGACTTTTATTATTTAAACATAGCTAATAAGCTAAATATAAACTTATCGAACAAACCAGCATTTCACGAAAACTTCATTTAACATTAAATCATTATGATGGATAGCAATACTTACGGTGAGCAAAAAACAGTGAAGAGAATGTAAACCACATTGCAGTTCCAAGTTGATCTTTCCAGCGGCCTCTAAATTCAGGATTCGACTGATGCTCCATGAACCAAACTACAAGCATTGTGTAAACTAAGATAGTACCTGTTACTATCCACATGCTTATAGTGAAAGGCTTCATGAACATCCATGCCTTCTTCGATCCATCAAACTTAACAGGAACCACCATGGTCAATCCTGATTCTGCAAATGGCTGTGTGAACTCCACGTATTTTATCCTTTCAGCTAATATCGTCATGTCTCCAACAATAGCATCATATCTCTGACAGAAGGAGAAAAAAAATAACATACCTATTATTTTAGGAGTCCAAAGCAAAATACTACTTGTGATATGGAAAAATAGCTAGGTGACAAGAAGAAAAAACTAGACAGCATATTGAGGATATCAGAGACAAAATGCTTACCCTATTAATAACTTGCTGAACCAGGTCAGGATATGAGCCATCATATGGTTCAAATTCATAAGGTAGTGTATAGTTTTGCTCCAAAATTTTAAGTACTTCTTTGAAAAGATCAATACAGAAACCACTATACTTCCTTTCATTTGAGTCCGTCGCCTGTTCTACCTTTACAAATTTCTCAAAAGATGTTCTCCCTGGAACACCAATGATTAATGGTTTTGAATCAGTAGGCATTGCCCACCCTTTTGGGACACGGTTCAATTCCCCCGGCCACTTTACCTCACTAGACTTCATGGTATGGGAACCATTAACTTGGATTCTCTCCCCGTTATCATCTTCAACAACTTCTGTGAACCCAACCTTTGATGACCAAAAGCCAAGTCTTTTATACCTGTTTCCTACGACGTTTACAATCCTAAATGTTGAAGGGTGTGACAATGCTCCATCAACAAAACTAACTTGGCCACTCAAACCTGTGAAATTGCTCGAAAGAATTCTGTTTTTGAGCAACTTTGAGTCATTGGAACTCTTTATACCCAAATTGTTCACAGCCATAGCAAAAGCTGTGATACTGTCATATGCTTTTAGAGCATGAATTCCAGGCTCTGAGTGATCTTCCATAGGGTACTCAGACCGGAAAATCTTTTGGAATTGACCTTTAAAATCTTGGAAAGACTTAGTGGCTTCTGAGTAGTGATTTTTGATTCCTAAAGCTCCTTGGATAGATGAAACAAAGGGGCTGTCAACAGAATCCAAGAGATCAGCGATAGAGTCTGCAAGTATCCAAGCTGAATCTCTTCCCATAAGTCCAGTCTCTTTGGCTTCTTTAAACAAATGACTTGCAGTGGATACTGATGAGCGAAGAACGACAAACACCCTTGATTGTTTCCTTAGTAACTTCACAACCTCTCGTCGAACAATCTCCCTTGGATCGGATAGAGAAGAGGTTTGTGGAATAATCACTTGATGCTCTATTTCTGCACCATCACCTTTAAGTGTTTCAGATAAAACTGCAAGCATACTAGAATCACTATACATGTCATCTTCATAAATTATTGTGATTCTCCTCCATTGGTACGAACGAACAATAGCAGATATACAATTAATTTGTTCCAAGCTACTTGTACTCATTTGCACCAAGAAAGGCCATTTTAGCTGCACCAATTCTGGTGTGTAGGAAGCTGTAACAAAAGAGATAATAGGAACTTGATGCCTTTTCCCAATATCAGCTACTAAAGCTGTTTCTTCCCAAGTCTGCATGCCTACAACTATCATCTTGACATTGTTTTTCTCAACAAGATCTTCAGCTGCGCCACAATTATTAAGACAAATTAACACTTACGAAATGAGTCAAAGTTCCATGCATTGACGTCGTAAAAAGATATTATTTACATAATTAGGGCACATATAAGATAATAACAACGAAATTTCCATGATAACTTGATAAAATGGTAACTAACATGCTATCGCAGGTTAAACTACACTGATAGAGCAAGTTGATAAATGTTAAATTAAAAGCCAAGTATGAAACCTGTGGAAAGGTCCTGAATTGCATCCTTGCTGGTGTTCCTAAAATGAACTGTTATAAGCTGCTTGTGGTTTATTTTGTCATGGTTATAATTCTCAACTGCTATAGCTATGGCTATTTTCTGTTCCTTCCCAATACGGGAATTTATGTCAACAATTGCACCTATTTCTATGGTTTCATTTGCAGTTGCTTTGAGAGTTAAAAGAGAGATTAAAATACAGGCTTTGAGGATGAAGATTAACATAGGGAATGGCTTAGGATTCATGCTTTTTCTACTTGGCTGAAAAGATTTCTTGCTTTAAAACAATTAACCACTATATATAATCTTATTTCTGTGTATTAGTCAAATGATTTTTTTAAGTTATACAGTTGAGTTGACTATGTCTTGTGGTTTAATTTGAAAAGTAGAAGGATGGTCATACACTCAAGTATACTTAGGCACCACGCAGAGGCAGATGTAGAAGCAATGGGTTCAATTGAATCTATATCTTTCGCTCATGCTCTCTATTTTTGTCCAAAAAGTTATTAAACGTGTACAAATAATAAATTTAGATCCTATTAAATTAGATGAGATGTCGTAATTAGGAATCTGAACCCACAAAATTTAAATTTTGAATCCACTTCTACCACCACGTTAAGTGACTCTGCCACCACGTTAAGTGAATCGTGTGGACTGGTACAAAGATGAGAAATAGACTCATTTCTCACCCTCGGGAATTCTCGTCGAAATTAACATAAAATAAAATTGCTAATTGTTTGAATTTTGAAATGTATAAGGTCAAGGAATGAACTTACACTGTAGCTAAGATGACACAAATTTTCTTCTGGAAGAATTAAGTAATCCTTCTTATTGGCATAGTTTAGAAAATAATAGAAACTGAATTTCAGAACTTAATTAGCTAGGGGTTTTCTCAGTTGCAATATAAATTAAATAACAGATTTTCCTTGCATTGAAAATTTAGCATTCTTAAAATTAAGAAAATAAAACAGAAATAAAAAATAAAAAATGCTAAACTTGATTTCTTTTTTTCTTCTTACGCAGTTATTGCTCGTGTTGTCCTTTTTTTTTTCTGAAAACATGATTCTCCTTTTGCGAAGAAAGACCAAGGGAATCTAATAAAAGAAGTTCGACATTTTTTTTTTTGTGTGGAAGAGAAAATGTTAGCTTGCTTTTACAAAAAAAATTATTTTTTTAATATTTTGTGGCCAGTTAAATTAAGTCGTATAAATTGGTATATATGGAGTACAATTTTTTACAGATAACTTAACCGGCATTTAATTTGGAGCGGAGGAATGAGTATGACTTACAATAAAGGTATTTGGATAGTGTTTTTATTTTTATTTTACCTCAAGGTTTTTGGTATTGGGGTTGCAAATTTAATGCAACAAGAGAAGTGTACCAACTAAGAGTCATAACGTACAACATTATAATGCACATATTCCCCATGGCAAAAAAGAAAATCGAAAATAGAGAAAGAAAGAAAATTGGTAGAAATACAAGGCCGGTTAAATTAGTACTAGGAGTAGAGTAACTCATAATCCAAAAATGAGAGCGCTATGTCTGAACCTTTCTTTATTCCCAGCAACTCTTCTTCCTAGAAGAAATTACACTTCTCTTATCCATTCCCACTGTAACTGCTCTTCACCTTCTAATGGCCGTTTCCGGCTACGCGCCACCACTAGTCGCCGCAAGTCGGAGCCTGTCCTTGGTGACGAAGAAGAAGAAGTTGAAGCAGAAGAAAACGACAGTGAAAGAATCTCTAAGACTATAAGAATGAGGTCTAAAGGTGTTATAGACATAAATGAAGAGGAAGAAGAAGAGGAAGAGGATTCGCCGATGGTGCTGTCACTGAGTGTGAAACCAGACCGAAACATGGCTTTACTTGATGATTACGAATTGGAGGAACTCGATTTTGTTCCCCTTGATCCTAATCATCGCAGTGGTTTGCTTTTTCACCTTCCTTTTGTTTATTTTAATTTTAAAAAAATGAATTAATTTAGTTCAAGTTGCTCTTAAATGTAGGATATGTGGCGGTGGTTGGGAAGCCGAATGTAGGGAAAAGTACACTTTCTAATCAAATGGTTGGCCAGAAACTGTCCATTGTTACTGATAAACCTCAAACCACGCGTCATCGAGTTCTTGGTATTTGTTCTGGCCCAGAGTATCAGGTTTGGATTGTTCTACTACTACTATTCCCTCCGTTTCCTTTTATTGGTTCACTATATTAAAAGTAAATTTTCTGTTTTGTATGTTTACTTTAGCAAATTAAGTAAGATTTATTATTTTCTTCCAATGTTTTACCATTCACACTTCCCAATCATTGCTTTGTCGATAGAATTTTAATAGGGGGGATTTAGTGAAAAGAAACTCTTTATAAATGATTTCTTAAAGGGAGTACCAAGCCAATAGTGGACTAATAAAAGGGAACAGAGGGTGTACTATGTTTCTGCTGAGCTGCAACATGTCTGAGATTACTTTTCTTTGGCTGCTCATTCATGTGAAAATATGGTGCTTATACATTGCTCTGTGCTAATTATTAATGATTGCAAGGGAAATTTGTTTTGTGTAGTTATACCTAGTTTTCTTGAAAAAATGATTTGAGAGTGATGGCTTGCTCACCTTATCTATCAACCGAGCTGTAAGTCTCCTTTGGACAATTTTTCTCTTTTCATGTAGCTGTGAAATAGGAGGCAAGCATGTGGTTCTTTTTGGTAGAAATTTTTGTTCCTTTTTGGTTTTACTGTTGTCAGAAATCAGAAGAAACCTCTTTTTTGGCCTTTGACTTTTGCCTTGCTCTGCCCGCACAGCTGTAGTCGATTGTTATGTTAATCCTTGTTACTTAAGCACGCTTGATTCTTTCATGCAGTCTGCAACTTATCATATGTTATCAATATGCACTCCTCTTTTAGCAGTTGCACTATGCCTTCCTATATCTGTTCGATAGAATTCAATTTGTTCCAGACATTTTGTAATCCCCTGTCTCAGACTCATGAGCCATTACCGGGTGTTCCCACACAGATGATACTTTATGACACTCCCGGTGTCATAGAGAAGAAAATGCATAAGTTAGATTCAATGATGATGAAGAATGTCCGGAGTGCAGCCGTTAATGCAGACTGTGTGGTTGTTGTTGTAGACGCATGTAAGGCTCCTGAAAAGGTATGGTTCTTCACTGTAAATAGCCATCTGGAAAATATGATCTCTTTCTAACCTTTTCTAGGTTTGCTGCTTTCAGATAGATGAAGTGTTGGAAGAGGGTGTTGGAGACCTGAAATATAAAGTACCTACATTGTTAGTCTTGAATAAGAAGGACCTGATCAAGCCTGGTGAAATTGCAAAGAAACTTGAGGTAAGATACCTGTTGATGATGAGAGCATTTGTTGCATTAGGTGTTGCAAAGACACATTATTCTAGTCAGACAAAGTATAAGCAATTTGAATCAACTTATGCGATTTCTTTGTAGAATCCATCAACTACGGGGCAGTGGCTATTATCATTGGAATTGAGCCAAAATTTTGCTGTTTGATTACCTTATCCAAAAGAAAAGAAAGAAAATTTTGCGTTTTGGAGTACCCATTTATGAATTAGTAGTATATTGGTGTGGAAATCTAAAGGTGGACGTATTCTAATAGTTGTAAAGGTCATGTAGAACATGGATTTGAGCCAGATGTCAAAATTATGAATTTGAGACATACGTAATTGAACTTATATAGATTGGATATTCTTTTAACGAAATTAGACCAACTAGTCAAGTAGTTTAAATCTTCTGGCATTTTCTGATGTTATGTTTTATTCCTTTCAGTGGTATGAGAAATTTACGGACGTTGATGAGGTCATACCTGTAAGTGCAAAGTATGGTCATGGAGTAGAAGATATCAAGGACTGGATATTATCTAAGCTTCCTCTTGGGCCTGCTTATTATCCCAAGGTGTAAATATACTCTGTTTTTATGTTCCCATTTCCTCTTTTCATTGACTTCTTTCTTAAAAATGAGGAAAAATTCATGACTTTGGAATCATCTTCAACTTTAATCTTTATGATTTTTTGTGGCATTTATGCTTGTAGAGATCTTTATGGGGTCAACCACTCAATTTGGGCCTTAGACAAATGGCATATATATCTTGCTAGATAATTTCTTTTCAAAATGTGGGTAGATTGCATTCCTCAACATGCTTGCCAATACTATTCCCAATACTGCCAAAACTTCTATATGTAAATTTGATTCCATAAGGTATTTTTATCTATTTCTTTTGAACTCTTTGCTTTTTAAATTAAATACTACGATCTGTATGCCATCTGAAAGTGATGGCATTTTTTACAAATGGATCGAGTCTTGTTTCTTCCTCAATATTATACAACTGATACAGTTCCAATAATTTTATACTTTTAACTCTATAAAAATTCAAAATCAGCCTTGATGCACATTTGAATTACACCTTAAAATACATTCAAACAATGTGCATTTGCGAATCTGTTGTTTATATCAAACCAAGGAGAATCATTTCTTTGAATAGGTCGAGTGTGGGGGAGGTCAGAGTAGGGTAGCAGGGAGGGAAGGATTATCTTATTCAGTTTGTGTAACTATATGAAATTGAAACCTGCAAGAGTTGCAACAAAATAGAGTCAAAGTTGATTGGTGTAAGGTCTCCAAAAAAAAAGAATGTTTGTCTATACCTTCCAGAAGAATGTCCCTTTGGTCTGTGGGATGTCTGAATGATGTAGCATGAACACTGAGAAAGTATGAGTATGCAAGTATAATAAGCCAGTAGTTTCCAGTATATACCTGATATTGATCTTTATTAGTATTAACGGTCATTGTCTTGGATTTGATTTTCCATAGAAGTTTCTTTTTCTCTACATTCATCCTCCTTTCTATGTTTTACTAAGAGATATGGGAGGTGTGGAGCTTTTCTTTATTCTCAGGGTGGGGTGGGGAACTCCAGGTCTTCAACCTGGGAATAAGGTTATCCGTGTCCTCATATGCATACAGCATGATGTTTACATGTAACTGCTCTTTTTCCCATTACTTGCATGTGCAATGCTATAATTAAAATGACATTGCTTAATGCATAAAAGTCTTGTAGCAATTTTAGTCTTTATCCACCTATAATAATTAATGTATAGTAGTTGCCAAGGTCAATTAACAAGCCATCATCTTACTTTCAGGACATTGCTAGTGAGCATCCCGAAAGATTTTTTGTAGCTGAAATTGTCAGAGAGAAGATATTTTTGCAATACCGAAATGAAGTTCCTTATGCGTGTCAGGTAAAAATATGTTTGAAACCCTCAAGTTGATGGGTAAATAAAATTTGCTTTTATTTTTCTTTTTTGTAGGAATTTACATCACCTGTTTCCAGTTTTCCTCTAAATATGGCCATACTCGCTGCAGGTTAATGTAGTTAGCTACAAGACTAGACCAAACGCGAAAGACTTCATTCAAGTCGAAGTTATAGTGGAGAAGAACACTCAAAAGATCATCCTTATTGGGAAGGTAATATTAGAGTCATCCTTCTTTTATGGGGCAGTTAGCATTACAACTTTTGGAAACTATGTATCCTGTAATTGCGGCTGCTACCTTGAATAATGCAAATAAGCAGTGTCTGTCCCCCACTCTCACCCTCTCCTTGGCCGTCCACCCTGCCTTATCTATCGTGCTAGACTACAACTTAACCTAGAGTTTGCACTTATATATTGTTGAGTCATACAGCGTCCCACATATAGGTAGAAAAGGTCATCCAGAGAGTTTATAAAGGTCTTGTACTACTACACCCATTGTCTTAATGTTGGATGCTAGATTCTCACATATGTATTAGAGTTAAGTTTTGGCAAGCCCTTCCCCACACTTGTAGGTGCACGTGTTAACCCCAAAAACAGTTTACACTTGCGGGAGAGTGTTTAGATATAAAGAGTCCTATATCGTGTATTTAATGTTTATATTCATAAACTCTGATCTTTGACCAATTTCAGACGTAGTTCACACTCAGATGGTAAAGTAATCAGCAACAGTTGCAGGTTCTTTGCCAATGAGTAGTGGAAAGACCAAGATCCTAGCACTCTAGGTCCTAGGTTAGACTCCCCAATAAGATCTAGCATGACCAATTAGGTCCTTGATTGGCTTTCCCTAAACATGATAATATGTATTCTTGTGTTACATGTCTCTTGATTTGTTTCAGGAAGGAAAGGCTTTGAAGCTTCTTGCTACAGCTGCAAGGCTTGACATAGAAGATTTCTTGCAAAAGAAAGTTTTTCTGGAGGTAAGTGTCATGATAATCTGTCTGTAGGATGGATTACAAAGACATTGGGGTACTCTTACATTGTGATACTTCGAACTTACGTGCTGCAGCTGCTTCTCCCTACTTCCTGCTAACACAATTTTGCTTAGGTACAACTGGAAAAGGTGATTCTCATGTTAATTTTTTTGTTGAAACAGGTTGAGGTGAAGGTGAAAGAGAACTGGAGGCAAAATGAAGGTCTCCTCAAGAACTACGGATATGGGGGCCACATTCAAGCTTTGTGACTTGAAAATCTACTTTGAACTCGATAAGGATGGAATGTGAATGAATGATCAGGAGATCTTGATGCTCCATGATGAACTAGCTAGCTATAATTTCTATAAATGGTATCCCTAAGTACAACAGGCTAAGTAGGCAAATGGGATCTTGTGGAAGTTCTTGATATCGGGCTCAGGTACCACAAATATCCTTGCAGAGAGTGGTCATTATGTGAATGCACCAGATCTCATATCAGCTCTGCCAGTCTCATTTGTGATTAACTGTAGTTGTCGCCTGATGGATGCTGTTAAAAGGAGAAAGAACTTGACAAAAGATGCAAGTGGCTACGCACTCAGCAAGTGAACCTTATGCGTATCTCTTTCCTGTCAAATTGTATCACTTATGTTGCAGTGTTAGTGCTCTAGAGTAAGATGATCTGACGGACTCATTGCTGCTCTGGCATTAGAAAAAGGTAGAAAGAAGTGTGTTGTCATTTCTGGTTTGCATCTGATTGACATCACTGTAAAACCTGTTTTTGCGCAAAACATGTCTTGTAAATTTTATTTGCAGCAGAGGGTTTTGTAGGAAGTAGCCCTCAGCTGTAACAGGAATGATATATTGTTTTAATATTCTCTAAATTTAGTGCAGATGTATTTAGTTATTGTATATGCAATGTTAACAATTTTTTGGGCTACTGTATTTGTTTATTCTGTGTCTGCTCTTGGAAGCCACTTAGTTCCATCATGTTAGCATCCTAAAGCCATACTACTATCAAGTATCATGAATAATTACCATATTACTATGGTATTTCCAACTACGGAAGGGCTTAGTTTTTTGTATCGGAGCGAGCTAGCTATCTCGAGTCTTGGTTCACCATATATACTTGACGCGTTGAGTTCTCATCTAAACTTGTTGTATGGGGGCGACTCGGATGCAATACAGGTCGAGCACGCCCCCTTACGCGGCCGTTGACATCGGATGACATCCTCCTTCGTGAACGTATGATGAAGAGGATACGCCTCGTCCATAGTGGCGTATCAGCGGGCTCGCCCGAGCAGACGTTCCGACTCCCCCTCCCTTATACTTTCATTGTAATAGCAATAGCTTTGAGACGATGTAATATGTCGGCGAGGGGTCATCCTTTTATATAAGGAAGGGTCCTCCTCATTTGTAACACAAGTATTATTGATCATTAATAATACAACTCTTTCTCTCTGCCATTTTCTTTCTATTGTTATTTCTTTATTGCTTACTTGTTCAAACACTTGATTAAGCTCCATCACTTTCTTACAAGAAAAACATATACACGAATCCAAAGGTCGATCTCTAAGATATATTATCATTGATTCCGATTTACCCTTCATTTATTCTTTGATTATCCCTAACCATTAAAGCAACTGATAGTCTTTGGGTCAAACACTTGTCTAATCTAAGGTTGTGCTTTACATTTACCCAGTTAATTGTTCCCTAGTTGGTAGTTAAAATAAGTTGTAAAAAGATTAACTTATGTTCGCTCAGTGCAGAATCTATATATACAATTAATGTAATGTTTTTCCTGTTGCCGCATGTCTTATTTTGCTGGTAAGTGTTTCCACTAGTGATGACAAGTTATTTGTAATTTATCTTTTAGGAAGCCTGATAGGGTAAAAATTAACTTATTAGAAATGACGCGTAATAATAAAAATAGGTTACACTTTTTCACCGTAAAACAACCATCAGTCAAATGTATCTGATGTACGTAGATAGACTATATTTCCCGAGAGGCAGAGGGAAAGGGTATTCGAACAAGTTATTAATGACGGTTCTTTTTAGAATTAAATTGGAGTGTTTTTGTCATAACAAAAAGGAATCTTGATTATCATGCAAAACTTTTATGCCCCTCTCAACTTTATCTTATGCGGTTGAAAATCCAAGTGTTAAAGAATAGCATTCCATAACCCAAACCCATCGTAAGTTAATCATCTTATCTTTTGTCAAAGGAAAGAATTTGGGATATTTTCAGAAAGTCAAGATGAATTCTTTACTGTTTAAACAAATAAATAAATGAAGATTCATAATTTTATTTTGGTGGGAGTGTTAGAATTCTAATTGCAGTAATGAAGTATATGAATTAGTGTGTGGTAAAGTTCAACTTTTCTCTTTTCCCATTAGTAATTACTATGTCCTGGAAACTTCATCAAAAAATTACTCCCATGTCTTCGAAAAGAATTAAAGGGAAGTACAAAAACAGTGTGTTTAACTAATTATATATAGTCTAATATGGGTTGAATTCCCACATAATGAGCCCCTTTCAGTTTTTTCTTTTTTAAACTACTTACACTCTGGGTTGCGTATGTATTCCGTATAAATTATCACATAATATTGCAAAATATAAATATATTGAAAATTATTTTATAATGGAATTGCAAAAATATTGTTCATTTTCTGGCAAGAGAAGTTAAATATTCTGTATCTACTATTTATTTAATTGCGTACCCGCTTTTCTACCTTTCCAATCTATATATAGTTTAGAGAATTGCATGTAGTTTCTGAAGAGTACTATGAAAATATAAAATTGTTATGTTAATATATAAAAACTAAACTCAATATCTGACTTTTAAGGACGAAATAAGTAATTAAGTTATTATCTTTGATGAACGCTTGAATCTCAAAACTAGTTAAATTAAATAATCGCCATACTTGTATCGCGACTCCCGAGTCAAACATAGCACCCAGTTGTATAAAAATGTACTACATAAAACGAATTTCTATAACAATATATATGAAAATCACGATTGCTTTATTTCGCCTTTGATTAATCCCCATATCATGATTTTAATATAACTTGTTCACATTTCACAATATATTGCATCCATTCGTAACAAAGTTTGTCAAAAAAAAGAAAAACTTTATCTTGTACAAAATTAACACATAGTTATAGAAGCAAATTTAGGAGGTCACACATTTTGCAGTAGTTTTACTGAAGTTCTTGGAAGTAGGGGTGTAAGAATATTTGAAAACCGACTTAATCGATCGAATTGTACCGCACCAAACTGATTTTTAGGTTTCTTTTAAAGAAATTGTAGGCTTTATAATAATCTATAATTGTACCGATAATTAGGGTATGTTTTTTATTTTATAAAAATAAATCGAAAAAATACCGAACCGTACCGAACAAATTTTACATGTAGAAAATATATTTATATAGTAAGTTAAAACTAATAAAGCATTAAGTTTTTCATTAGGCTTGGAATTATGGAAACTGTTACAAGCTAATAAGTAATTAAACTCAAAATACTAATTCTTAAAACCTATTATGCTACTTATACTTAAACTAAGTTATTTTTATTCAAGTATCTTTATTAGCAAGACACAAAGTATTCTAGCGATTATGAGTAGCACTACAATGTATTGAATATGTTTCTTTTCATATAATTTGAATTTATCTTTTTGAATATTTAATATGGACTTTATTCTTGAGTCTCAGCTTGGTTAATATCTTTCCACTCGTGTGATTTATATTTTCTTTGCTTTTACTTGATTTCTTTTATGTTGTTAATTGTCGAATAGTTGTATGTCTATCCTATAGCAATCTTTCATAATTTTTAATTTATCGCCCTTTAAACAGTAAAAATGTCTAGAGAGTTTTTCTAAGTCCTATAAAAGAACGTATGTTATTGCATTCTACTTTTACAGGTAAATTTTACATGACGTTTAATTAAAAACTACCGAAAATTAACCGAACCGTACCAATACTGAAGTGAACTGACATGATTGGGACAGTTTCGAAAAGTATAATCTTGGTTATACATAATAGAATAACCGAAAAATTAATATGATATAAATTTTATAAATAACCGGCTTAACCGAAGCTTTGACACCCCTACTTGGAAGGCATATCTGTCAGCATTTTGTAGGTTTTTCTTCTAACAATGTTAGACTTCTTTCTCTTTAAAAAAAGAAAGAAAAATCAAGCAATTATATCAAAATATAGATCTAATAAGAGCTACCAACAAAATCTAGGAAACAACCCACAAAAAGCCATGCATATTACTCACAATCACAGGCATTGTCTTGTTGTAGCAATTTGTCGAAGATAGATTAAAAGCAATAAAATCCATAAGATATTATAGGTAAAGAAACCAACATATAAAATGAAAGAAAAAGGATCATTTGATAAATATTGGTTTCTCGCACTTTAATAGTATGTTAAGTTATTCCCTAGATATTTTGAGTTCCTAAATGCTGATGATGTTAATCCTATGATGTTGGCATCCTAATATCATTCTACTGATATTAGAAATATCGATGTATATCGAATCTAACGCAAAATTATTTTGTCACGAGCTTCAACTACATTTTATGGTGTTTGTATTCCAACTGTACTGTTGAAGAATATGATTCTATAAGCGAAGAGCCATAGATTTTGACACATATGTTTTTATCAAATATCAGAATAAGATACTCAATCATAAAGATGACAGCTTCAAATAAATGCCAATCTTGTTAAAGAAGGATTAAAAAACCTATTTCCTGAACTAAAAACAAGAGAAAATTATATTCTTAATAAATAAGAAGCCTTTACTTCATCTTGTGCATGTTCATTCAGTTATTAGCTTTCTGATGTGGGGTTATTTCAGAACTGACTTTCACTAATATAAAGTACCCTAATCTTTTGTGCAAACTTTCACTACTAAAAGTGCCCTTGTCTTTTTTTTTTTTTTTTAATAAGATTCATTTATAAAAGTACCCTTATCTTAATTTGGAATTCATTTTTTAAATCCTCAGAACTCATATACTAGTAGATTTATAACTTTGTGTTTGGTACTGATGTCAAGCTTTTCATTATACTTTATCACAATTATTTTTCTACTTGGAAAGGTCCAATGCAGATTTCTAAGGCTAAATTCTTCCAACCAATTGATCTCAGATGGAATCGATCATCGACTTAACAATCAAGAATATGGACAACACTTGCTTTCTTCAGGCAAAACATGTAACCAGTTGTATGGTGTTTTTCCATGTGCAAACAGTATAGGAGGCTACATTTTCTTGATAGTAGTCTACCAGTACTTGCTGATTACAGGAGAAAAACTGGTCTCAAGAGGAAGCAAGATTCTCTTTAATATTCTTGGCCCTGGCATTTTTGGTGGCACTATTTTTCAAATCTTGAAGACTTTGCCCAGGATTGTCATGGTCATTGGTTAGTTTATGGTCTAACTTTCAACCTTTCTGTCTCCCATTAATTTAACTGCTTAAGATATTAGAAAACCTGGAATTTGTCTTTTGGTTCAGTTGTCTAGTTTCATAGGTCCTATAGTACTACCAAGTTTAGCACAAAGTTTAGCTTGCTGTCCTAATTTGCATGCAATAGATGAATAGAGATTATTTACAATACAATTATTATGTTGAACATCTTATTTCCTATCAGAATAAGAAGGGGAGCCTTGGCGTAGCTAGTAAAGTTACTGCCATGTGACCAGGAGGTCATTGGTTCGAGTCGTGAAAACAGCATCTTGTAGAAATGCAGGGTAATGCTGCATACAATAGACCCTTGTGGTCCGACCCTGCGCATAGCGGAGCTTAGTGCACCGGGCTGCCATTGTATTTCCTATCAGAATAAACATAGATCCAATTAGCTACTTAAGACACATAGGTATCCACCATAGAGTTGTAGCTACACCTGAACAAAATGGACTGATTTTAATGGTAATTTCTTTGTAGCATCTGGAGTTGCAGCAAGTAAAGAGAAAGCTCAGAATCAAATATCTTCAGGAATTAGCACTACAGTTGGAGCCACAGTCTTCAATCTTACTTTAATGTGGGGAATATGTGTGATATTTGGCACTAAAGACATGACAGAAAAATCAGCTGCAGAATCTTCTTCACCTTTCAAAAGTTTCAAGGGCCTAAGTGGTATTTCTTTTTTGAATTTAAGTTACTGAATATGTGAGAAATTTTTATTGGAGTCTATGCTGAAATTTACACTTTACAGAAACTGGGGTTACAATTGACCCAAAAACAAGTAAAACAGCTGGAATCATGCTCCTTTCCTTGATCCCATTAGCACTAGTTCAGCCAGTCACTACTTTCAACTCATTCTTTGCAAGGCGTGTTCTAATTTTCATCACTCTTTTGGTATCAGTCATACTTTTGCTCTCATACTTTCTTTATCAGGTAATCAAATTCTCTGCTAATTGTTACTAATATTTTATCATCTGTTGATACTTACATTAATTACGTAGAATATAAAAATATATTGTAAAACTTTGAAAACAATCGCATACGTTTCATATGCAGACTTGAATACTGGATTTAGAGTCACTAGGTTTAGATCGGAAGTTAAGTCATTATGTACACTAGTTTATTTTTTTCACTGGACACTACATATACCACGGTATAGAGAAAAACGCAAGAGACTGCAAGAAAGCAAACTAAATCATAGTTACGAAGTTTTCCTACAAGGGGCAGACTTCAATGGTCCATAAGGGACGGCTTGCTAAGCTACACAACTGAGAAAATTTTTGTATTATATGTATAACCAACTTTAGATGTTATAACTCAGAAAACTTTCGCACTACAATAAGCTAATTTTCTTAGAGTATTCCCACTCTATTTTCATATGTGGACCGGCAACAACTCATATGTAATATATCACAAAGATTTACAAAGGTTACATACAAGATTGCAAGATGATCTTATAACTACTACATAGCCTCCTTTATATAGGGTTAGGAGGTTATTAGGTCATACCTATTGCAAAATACTGGATCCACCTCTGTTCACATGTAGTTGAAGGTCTGGTCAGGATTCTTTTATCACTCTTAATTTGTGTGTTTTTCCCAGATTTTTGATCCTTGGATGCAAGAAAGAAGTTTAGAATATTCCAAATATGAGAATTTGCTAGCAGGATTTCTGCATCATGTACAGAGGCATGCAAGAGGGAAGCTCATTAATGAAGACGGGCAACCTGATATTGAGGTCATCAAAAGGTAATGATAGATCCTTGAAAGAAAGAAAAAAATAATTCAAGATGTCTCTTTGCAATGAAGCTAATAAGACTAAAAAGTGTCGCTCGGTGCACCAAGCTCCCGTTATGCGCGAGATCCGGGAAAGGGCCGCACCATAAGGGTATATTGTACGCAATCTTACCCTGTATGAGGTTATTTTCACAGTTCTAACCCGTTAACTCTTAGTCACATGGCAGTAACTTTATCCGTTAAACTAAGGGTCCCCTTCAAATGCAATGAAGCTAATAAGAGTGATTATTCTTTTTCAGATTATTCCTAGAGACTGATAAAGATGCCAACAAATGCCTAACACTAGCCGAATTGGAGAATCTTACACTTGATATTCAATCAGGGAAAGTTAAGGTGGACAAAGATTATGCTATTACTAAGATATTGAATTCTTTTGATCAAAACAACGACAAAAGAATCGACGAGGATGAGTTTGTAGAAGGATGCAAAACATGGATAGAAGAAGCAAAGCAGTTAGCTCAAAGTAATGATTCAAATTCTAAAAAGATTTTGCACAAGGCAAGTAAATTCTTACTGAAAATTATCCAAGTTTTTATCTATTTTCCCTAAGGCCTGAACAGAAAGTGGATCAAACATTTTTAATATGACCTCATTAGATAACTAAGCATAATTTCCTCAACAGGTTGTTGAGCAATTTACTAAAAAACAAAGGGATGAAATTGCTGAGATTGAGCATATAATGGCAAGAATTTTGAAGCATGTTCAAACCCAAGCATTAAAAGCTGAACACTGTTGCGGAAGCCAAATGTATATAGTGTGAATGAGTCACAACTACTATACCAAAAATTATGGCAGCCACCAAATAATAAATAAGACAATAAAGCAACAATATAAAGAACACCGGAATTTACGAGGTTCGGCTAATTTTGCCTACTCCTCGGACATAACCAATATTTTATTCCACTCCAAAATACAAGTGAAATAATACTAAAGAGAAAAGATACAAATGCCTTGAGAAGATAAGAAGACAAATGAGAGGTGTGTTTAAATCCTAAACATTAGGCCTTCTTTTATAGGGGGAAATCCTCCCCAATTCTAGTTACCCACCGATGTGGGATGTGGAAGTTTGACAATTTCAACAAATCTCCACCTTGGCAAAAATTCCACATCTTCAATTTTCTCTCTATAACAAATTTTGGTTGTGTCTTCATCTTCAATCGTCAGTGTTCAACAATGTTGATCAAATCCAAACAATGTTGAAACTTGATCGCAGTCACCACCTTTGTCAGCATATCAGCAGGATTTTCTGTAGTATGAGTTTTCTTCACCGTGACTCCACCTTCTTCTATGATTTCTCGTACGAAGTGATACCGAACATTAATGTGCTTCGTCCTTGCATGATAAACTTGGTTCTTCGCTAATTGAATAGCACTTTGACTATCACAAAAAATTGTGATACCTTTTTGTTCAACGCCAAGCTCCTTTAGCAATCCTTGAAGCCAAATTGCCTCCTTCACAGCCTCTGTAATAGCCATGTACTCTGCCTCTGTTGTAGACAAAGCAACTGTTGACTGCAAAGTAGACTTCCAACTAATTGGTGCCTTTGCAAAAGTAAACACATAACCAGTAGTTGATCTTCGTTTGTCCGGATCACCCGCAAAATCTGAGTCACAATATCCAACTACAGACTGATTGTCTTTCTGCTCAAAAATTAACCCAACATCTACATTATTATGAATATACCGCAGAATCCACTTCACAGCTTGCCAGTGCTCCTTTCCTGGATTATGCATATATCTGCTAATAACTCCAACAGCTTGTGAAATGTCAGGTCTCGTACAGACCATTGCATACATCAAGCTACCAACAACATTTGCGTATGGTACCTTTGACATATACTCTTGTTCAACTTCATCCAATGGCGACATAGTGGTACTTAGCTTAAAATGAGGAGCAAGTGGAGTACTAACTGGCTTAGTCTTGTCATCTATGCCAAAACGTTGTAGTACTCTCTTCAAATATTCTTTCTGAGATAAACAGAGTTTCTTTGAACGTCTATCTCTTATTATCTCCATGCCAAGAATTTTCTTCGCCTCACCCAGATCCTTCATCTCGAACTCCTTCTTCAGTTGAATCTTCAACTTATCAATTTCTTCCAAATTCTTGGAAGCTATCTGTTATCATCAACATATAGGAGAAGATATATAAAAGAACCATTTTTAAGCTTGCGCAAATACACACAATGATCGTATTTGCTTCTCTTGTACCCTTGCTGCAACATAAACTTGTCAAATCGCTTGTACCATTGTCTAGAAGATTGTTTCAACCCGTACAACGATTTTTCAAGTTTGCAAACCATATTTTCCTTTCCAACAACTTTGAATCCTTCTGGCTGAGTCATGTAGATTTCCTCCTCCAAGTTTCCATGTAAAAACGCAGTTTTTACATCCATCTGAACTAGTTCCAAATCCAACTGTGCTACCAAAGCCAACAGAATTCGAATGGAGGAATGTTTTACAACTGAAGAAAATACTTCATTGTAATCAATTCCCTCCTTTCGAGCATATCCTTTGGCCACCAATCTTGCTTTGTAGCGAACATCTACTTGGTTAGGAAATCCTTCCTTCTTTGCAAATACCCATTTGCACCCAATTGCTTTCTTTCCCTTCGGGAGATTGGCCAATCTCCATGTATGATTCTGATGAAGGGACTGTAATTCATCATTCATGGCAATCCTCCACTTATCTTCTTCTGAACTCCGGACTACATCTTTATAAGTGGTGGGAACATCATCAGCTGCAATTGCGGTTGCACAAGCAATCGTCTCTATGAGACGAACAGGTTTCGTTACTTTCCTTTTTGGCCTGCTGGTTGCTATTGATTCAAGTTGTTGTTGAGGTTCCTGAGTTGGAATCTCCTCTACTGGCTCTCCTCCCGGAGGATAATCTTCATTTGTTTCCTCCTCTGCTTCTTGTGTAGGAAAAATAAATTTTCCCTCAAACTCCACCTGCTTAGAAGCACCATCATCTTGTTTGGTATCTTCATTTGTTACCTTGTTTACCATAGAAGATTCATCGAAGGTAACATCCTTGCTGAATATTACTTTCTTTGTCATAGGACACCATAAGCGATGTCCTTTGACTCCAGAAGTAATTCCCATAAAAATAGCCTTCTTTGCCCTTGGATCCAATTTTGACTCCGTCACATGATAATATGCAGTTGAGCCAAATACGTGCAAAGAGTCATAATCTACAGCAGGCTTTCCATACCATTTTTCAAATGGTGTCTTACCATCAATAGCAGCAGATGGTAAGCGATTAATGAGGTGGCATGCATATGTAATTGCCTCAGCCCAAAATTCTTTGCCCAAGCCAACATTGGACAACATACACCGTACCTTCTCCAGCAAGGTCCGGTTCATGCGTTCTGCCACTCCATTCTGTTGTGGTGTATATCTCACAGTAAAGTGTCGGACGATGCCATCATTTTCACAGACCTTATTGAAATGATCATTTTTGTATTCACCTCCATTGTCTGTGCGAATACACTTGATCCTCCTGCCCGTTTGATTCTCCACCATCGTCTTCCATTTGAGAAAAATTCCCAACACTTCATCTTTGCTCTTCATTGCATACACCCATACTCTTCGGGAAAAATCATCAACAAAGGTCACAAAATAGTGCTTCCCACCCAATGAAGGTGTTTTGGAAGGACCCCAAACGTCAGAGTGTACATAATCCAAAATACCTTTAGTATTATGGATTGCTGTACCAAATTTAACCCTTGTCTGTTTTCCTTTGACACAATGCTCGCAAAACTCCAAATTGCAAGCCTTTAACCCTTTCAACAATCCTTGATCTGATAGAGTTTTCAAGGATTTTCCTCCAGCATGTCCCAAGCGCATGTGCCATAGCCTGGTTGCTTCTGCCTCTTTGTTGTCACTGGATGTCACTGTCGCTGTCCCAATAAATGTACTACCGAGATAACGGTACATGTTATTGTTCTTCCGATCGGCCTTCATTACCACTAGTGCACCGGAGCATACTCTCATCACACCATTTTCTGCAACAATTTTGAACCCTTTTGATTCCAGGGCTCCCACAGAGATGAGATTTTTCTTCAAACTCGGTACATATCGAACATCTATTAATGTTCTGATCATTCCATCATGGTTCCTTAATCGTATTGAACCAATTCCATATGAGGTAAGAGGGCTATTATCCGCTGTTTGGACGACTCCATATTCTCCTTCTTGAAAGTTCACAAACCAATCCCTGTTGGGACACATATGATAGCTACAAGCCGAATCCATCAACCATATGTCTGATGACGTTGACGGCTCCGTTGTAACTAATGAGAAATCCGAATCATCACAATCAGCTACATTTGAATCCATAATGGCCTTTCCATTGTTATGTTTGGCCTTATTATTCAACTTCGGACAGTCTTTCTTCCAGTGCCCTTTTTCTCGACAAAAGGCACATTCATCTTTGGTGGGTTTAGATCTTGACTTAGATCTTCCTTTCTTGTCCTCGTTTGATTTTGAGGACGACCCCTCACGAACAGTGCTTCTCCTTCTCCGCCCTTCTGTTTTTCTCTCTTTCTTTGTTCATAGCTGTACAAAGCCGAACAAACTTCTCGGAGAGAAACTTCGTCATTTCCATGGAGTAGAGTAGTTTCAAGGTGCTCGTACTCGTCAGGAAGTGACGCCAACAACATCAATGCCAAGTCACCATCATCATAAGTTGTATCCATATTTTGCAAATCCGTGACCAACTTATTGAAACTGGTGATATGTTCATTCATCGTGGTACCAGGATCGTGGTACCAGGAACATCCTTCATGTATAATTTATTTTGACTGTTTTTCTTCAAAAATTTATCTTCCGGTGCTTTTCATAATTTACTAGCAGAAGTTTCCTTTGTGTATGGATATTTTCGCTCTCTAGCAAGATATGATCGAATGGTACCGCAAGCAACACGGTTGATAATTCTCCAATAACATCTGGTCTCTTTTCTTCAATAGCAAGATCTAGCCCTCGTTGAAAAAGGACATCTAGAACCTCGCCTTGCCACATCCCAAAATGTCCGGACTCGTCAAAAATTTCTACCGCAAATTTCGCATTTGACACAATTCTTGTCATAAGCGAAGATGCCAATGATGACGTATTGCTGACACTTGATGTAGATTCTTCTTGTTTATTGTCTCCCATCTTTGACACAAATATTATTTAATAGTTGACGACACAAATCAAGATTATTTCCTTTCTGATGTGGAAGATCAGACTAAGCTGCAACCACAGAGCATACCGAGACAGAACCTTGACTCACTTACCAAGATAAATCTTTTCTGATGTGGAAGATCAGACTACGCTGCAACCACAGAGCATACCAAGATAATACCTTGGCTCTGATACCAATTGTTGCGGAAGCCAAATGTATATAGTGTGAATGAGTCACAACTACTATACCAAAAATTATGGCAGCCACCAAATAATAAATAAGACAATAAAGCAACAATATAAAGAACACTAGAATTTACGAGGTTCGGCTAATTTTGCCTACTCCTCGGACATAACCAATATTTTATTCCACTCCAAAATACAAGTGAAATAATACTAAAGAGAAAAGATACAAATGCCTTGAGAAGATAAGAAGGCAAATGAGAGGTGTGTTTAAATCCTAAACATTAGGCCTTCTTTTATAGGGGGAAATCCTCCCCAATTCTAGTTACCCACCGATGTGGGATGTGGGAAGTTTGACAATTTCAACAAACACCTTGTCAATGATGATGGAAGCCCCAATATTGAACGGATTAAAGAGTAAGTTACTCATTTTCATTCAATACCCCACCCCGTCTCCCAGGGAAAAAAATGTCTAATGTTAAATTATACTGATGTGTAAAAATTCCGTATACTATCAACGTATAGAGGTTAAATCCACAATAAAAGATTTATACCTTCCTATTTCTGATCATCTTAGTTAAAACATTGTGGCAGAATCTTCCATCATTATGACTTTGATGGGAACAAAGTCATAACAAAACCTGAATTGGAAGAGCTAATAGGTTCAGTCAAGTTTGAAGAAGTTGAAATCAATCGCGATGACTCAGTTAAGAAAGTGTTGAGGGATTTTGATAAAGATGGTAATAACATGATCGAAGAACATGAATTTGTCCACGGGATGACAAAATGGCTCAATGAGGCCATTAAGGTGACTAATTGTCCTGACAAGAAAAGGGCCATTGATGAATATGAGAAGGTAAAATAGTATTGCTCTCTCAAAAGAACTGATTTAAAATAAAATGCTTATTACACAATTGACTAATGTCAGTACGGTATGGCTTATTTTGTAGATTAAGTGGAGTGAAGTGGACAAGTTAGTCTATGAGGTGGAAAAGGATGGAGAAATTAACTATAAGTTGTTGACATGGGCATTTACCAAATCTGTGCTTCAAGTTTTGTTGGGGATTGCAATACTGACATTGTGTGCAAAGCCTCTTGTGATTAGTATAGAAGATTTATCAGATGCTATGGGAATGCCTTCCTTCCTTATCCCTTTTGTTATGGTACCTCTAGCTCTAAATGCAAGAATGGCAATAGCTGCAATATTTCCAGCAAGTCAGAAGAGTTCAAAAACTGCATCTTTGACATTCTCAGAGGTGGTTTAACTCTCCTCACTCTCTCACAATGATCTTTTCAAACATTCTATCTATTAAAATTTTTGATCTATTGTATAGTTTCTAAATATGTAATTAAAAAAAAGGGCAGTCTGGTGCATTTAGCTCCTGCTATGTGCCGGGTCTGGGGATGACCCGACCACAAGGGTCTGTTATACGCAGCCTTAATTTCTGCAAGAGGCTGTTTCCACGGCTCGAATCCGTGACACATGCGAAACAAATAGTGTTGAACATTTTTATAACCCTCCTAAAAAAATGTTTTATTTTTCTAAATGTGTGATTGTTACTCGCAGATATATGGAGGAGTGTTCATGAACAATATCATGGGCATGACAACACTTTTGGCAGTGGTGTGTATAAAGGACCTAAGATGGGATTATTCAGCTGAAGTGCTAATAGTTTTGGTGGTTTTAATAGTTTTGGTGGTTTGCTCTGTAGTTGGACTTCTTGCATTTTTCAGCACTACATATCCACTTTGGACTTGCCTCATAGCATTTTCTCTATACCCTTTCTCTGTGTTGCTCTTTTACCTTCTTGAATGTGTATTTGGATGGGCCTAAGTGGTAATCATAATACCACATCTATCCTCTCAACTCAAATGGAAAAGTAAATAAGAGAGGTTCTTTATTTTCTTTCTTCTTGAAGACTTGTACTGTTGCGGAAGCCAAATGTATATAGTGTGAATGAGTCACAACTACTATACCAAAAATTATGACAGCCACCAAATAATAAATAAGACAATAAAGCAACAATAAAAGGAACACCAGAATTTACGAGGTTCGGCTAATTTTGCCTACTCCTCGGACACAACTAATATTTTATTCCACTCCAAATACAAGTGAAATAATACTAAAGAGAGAAGATACAAATGCCTTAAGAAGATAAGAAGGCAAATGAGAGGTGTGTTTAAATCCTAAACATTAGGCCTTCTTTTATAGGGGGAAAATCCCCCAACTTCACTTCTACCCACCGATGTGGGACAAATATTATGCCAAATTCAACAAATCTCCACCTTGGCAAAACTTCCACATCTTCAATTTTCTCTCTATAACAAATTTTGGTTGTGTCTTCATCTTCAATCTTCAGCGTTCAACAATGTTGATCAAATCCAAACAATGTTGAAACTTGATCGCAGTCACCGCCTTTGTTAGCATATCAGCAGGATTCTCCGTAGTATGAATTTTCTTCACCGTGACTCCACCATCTTCTATGATTTCTCGTACGAAGTGATATCGAACATCAATGTGCTTCGTCCTTGCATGATAAACTTGGTTCTTCGCTAATTGAATAGCACTTTGACTATCACAAAACATTGTGATACCTTTTTGTTCAACACCAAGCTCCTTTAGCAATCCTTGAAGCCAAATTGCCTCCTTCACAGCCTCTGTAATAGCCATGTACTCTGCCTCTGTTGTAGACAAAGCAACCGTTGACTGCAAAGTAGACTTCCAACTAACTGGTGCCTTTGCAAAAGTAAACACATAACCAGTAGTTGATCTTCGTTTGTCCAGATCACCCGCAAAATCTGAGTCACAATATCCAACTACAGACTGATTGCCTTCCCGCTCAAAAACTAACCCGACATCTACAGTATTATGAATATACCGTAGAATCCACTTCACAGCTTGCCAATGCTCCTTTCCTGGATTGTGCATATATCTGCTAATAACTCCAACAACTTGTGAAATGTCAGGTCTCGTACAGACCATTGCATACATCAAGCTACCAACAACATTTGCGTATGGTACCTTTGACATATACTCTTGTTCAGCTTCATCCAATGGCGACATAGTAGTACTTAGCTTAAAATGGGGAGCAAGTGGAGTACTAACTGGCTTAGTCTTGTCATCTATGCCAAAACGTTGTAGTACTCTCTTCAAATATTCTTTCTGAGATAAACAGAGTTTCCTTGAATGTCTATCTCTTATTATCTCCATGCCAAGAATTTTCTTCGCCTCACCCGGATCCTTCATCTCGAACTCCTTCTTCAGTTGAATCTTCAACTTATCAATTTCTTCCGAATTCTTAGAAGCTATCAATATATCATCAACATATAGGAGAAGATATATAAAGGAATCATCTTTAAGCCTGCGCAAATACACACAATGATCGTATTTGCTTCTCTTGTACCCTTGCTGCAACATAAACTTGTCAAATCGCTTGTACCATTCTCTAGAAGATTGTTTCAATCCGTACAATGATTTTTCAAGTTTGCACACCATGTTTTCCTTTCCAGCAACTTTGAATCCTTCTGGCTGAGTCATATAGATTTCCTCCTCCAAATTTCCATGTAAAAATGCAGTTTTTACATCCATCTGAACTAGTTCCAAATCCAATTGTGCTACCAAAGCCAACATAATTCGAATAGAGGAATGTTTTACAACTGGAGAAAATACTTCATTGTAATCAATTCCCTCCTTTTGAGCATATCCTTTGGCCACCAACCTTGCTTTGTAGCGAACATCTTCTTGGTTAGGAAATCCTTCTTTCTTTGCAAATACCCATTTGCACCCAATTGATTTCTTTCCGTTCGGGAGATTGGCCAATCTCCATGTATGATTCTGATGAAGGGACTGTAATTCATCATTCATGGCAATCCTCCACTTATCTTCTTCTGAACTTTGGACTGCGTCTTTATAAGTGGTGGGAACATCATCAACTGCAATTGCGGTTGCACAAGCAACTGTCTCTATGAGACGAACAGGTTTCTTTACTTTCCTTTTTGGCCTGCTGGTTGCTATTGATTCAAGTTGTTGTTGAGGTTCCTGAGTTGGAATCTCCTCTTCTGGCTCTCCTCCCGGAGGATAATCTTCATTTGTTTCCTCCTCTGCTTCTTGTGTAGGAAAAATAAATTTTCCCTCAAACTCCACCTGCTTAGAAGCACCATTATCTTGTTTGGTATCTTTGTTTGTTACCTTGTTTACCATAGAAGATTCATCGAAGGTAACATCCCTGCTGAATATTACTTTCTTTGTCATAGGACACCATAAGCGATGTCCTTTGACTCCAGAAGTAATTCCCATAAAAATAGCCTTCTTTGCCCTTGGATCCAATTTTGACTCTGTCACATGATAATATGCAGTTGAGCCAAATACGTGCAAAGAGTCATAATCTACAGCAGGCTTTCCATACCATTTTTCAAATGGTGTCTTGCCATCAATAGCAGCAGATGGTAAGCGATTAATGAGGTGGCATGCATATGTAATTGCCTCAGCCAAAATTCTTTGCCCAAGCCAGCATTGGACAACATACACCGTACCTTCTCCAAGCAAGGTCCGGTTCATGCGTTCTGCCACTCCATTCTGTTGTGGTGTATATCTCACAGTAAAGTGTCGGACGATGCCATCATTTTCGCAGACCTTATTGAAATGATCATTTTTGTATTCACCTCCATTGTCTGTGCGAATACACTTGATCCTCCTGCCCGTTTGATTCTCCACCATCGTCTTCCATTTGAGAAAAATTCCCAGCACTTCATATTTGCTCTTCATTGCATACACCCATACTCTTCGGGAAAAATCATCAACAAAGGTCACAAAATAGTGCTTCCCACCCAATGAAGGTGTTTTGGAAGGACCCCAAACGTCAGAGTGTACATAATCCAAAATGCCTTTAGTATTATGGATTGTTGTACCAAATTTAACCCTTGTCTGTTTCCCTTTGACACAATGCTCGCAAAACTCCAAATTGCAAGCCTTTAACCCTTTCAACAATCCTTGATCTGATAGAGTTTTCAAGGATTTTCCTCCAGCATGTCCCAAGCGCATGTGCCATAGCCTGGTTGCTTCTGCCTCTTTGTTGTCACTGGATGTCACTGTCGCTGTCCCAATAACTGTACTACCGAGATAACGGTACATGTTATTGTTCTTCCGATTGGCCTACTCTCATCACACCGTTTTCTGCAATAATTTTGAACCCTTTTGATTCCAGGGCTCCCACAGAGATGAGATTTTTCTTCAAACCGGGTACATATCGAACATCTATTAATGTTCTGATCATTCCATCGTGGTTCCTTAGTCGTATTGAACCAATTCCATATGAGGTAAGAGGGTTGTTATCCGCTGTTTGGACGACTCCATATTCTCCTACTTGAAAGTCCACAAACCAATCCCTATTGGGACACATATGATAGCTACAAGCCGAGTCCATCAACCATATGTCTGATGACGTTGACGGCTCAGTTGTAACTAATGAGAAATCTGAATCATCACAATCAGCTACATTTGAATCCATAATGGCCTTTCCATTGTTATGTTTGGCCTTATTATTCAACTTCGGACAGTCTTTCTTCCAGTGCCCCTTTTCTCGACAAAAGGCACATTCATCTTTGCTGGGTTTAGATCTTGACTTAGATCTTCCTTTTCTTGTCCTCGTTTGATTTTGAGGACGACCCCTCACGAACAGTGCTTATCCTTCTCCGCCCTTCTGTTTTTCTCTCTTTCTTTGTTCATAGCTGTACAAAGCCGAACAAACTTCTCGGAGAGAAACTTCGTCATTTCCATGGAGTAGAGTAGTTTCAAGGTGCTCATACTCATCAGGAAGTGACGCCAACAACATCAAGGCCAAGTCACCATCATCATAAGTTGTATCCATATTTTGCAAATCTGTGACCAACTTATTAAAACTGGTGATATGTTCATTCATCGTGGTACCAGGAACATAGGTGAAGTGAAACAGTCTCTTCTTCATGTACAATTTATTTTGACTGTTTTTCTTCAAAAATTTATCCTCCAGTGCTTTCCATAATTTACTTGCCGAAGTTTCCTTTGTGTATGGATATTTCTGCTCTCTAGCAAGGTAGGATCGAATGGTACCGCAAGCAACACGGTTGATAATTCTCCAATCTTCTTCTCCAATACCATCCGGTCTCTTTTCTTCAATAGCAAGATCTAGCCCTTGTTGAAAAAGGACATCTAGAACCTCGCCTTGCCACATCCCAAAAAGTCCGGACCCGTCAAAAATTTCTACCGCAAATTTCGCATTTGACACAACTCTTGTCATAAGCGAAGATGCCAATGATGACGTATTGCTGACACTTGATGTAGATTCTTCTTGTTTATTGTCTCTCATCTTTGACACAAATATTATTTAATAGCTCACGACACAAATCAAGATTATTTCCTTTCTGATGTGGAAGATCAGACTAAGCTGCAACCACAGAGCATACTGAGACAGAACCTTGACTCAGTTACCAAGATAAATCTTTTCTGATGTGGAAGATCAGACTACGCCGCAACCACAGAGCATACCGAGATAGTACCTTGGCTTTGATACCAATTGTTGCGGAAGCCAAATGTATATAGTGTGAATGAGTCACAACTAATATACCAAAGATTATGACAGCCACTAAATAATAAATAAGACAATAAAGCAACAATAAAAGGAACACCGGAATTTACGAGGTTCGGCTAATTTTGCCTACTCCTCGGACACAACTAATATTTTATTCCACTCCAAATACAAGTGAAATAATACTAAAGAGAGAAGATACAAATGCCTTAAGAAGATAAGAAGGCAAATGAGAGGTGTGTTTAAATCCTAAACATTAGGCCTTCTTTTATAGGGGGAAAATCCCCCAACTTCACTTCTACCCACCGATGTGGGACAAATGTTATGCCAAATTCAACATGTACAAGCTGTTGAGTAAAAAAGAAAAATTCATCATTTTATATCAATCCATAATAATTTTCCCCTCATTTGGTGCGTTTGATTCTATTTTATGAATGAGAAAATGATATTGTATAATCGCTCTTAAAATAAGAGCCGAAGAAACTATACAATTATGTATGTTATATACAAAAATATATAAATTTTATATATTTTTGCGGCTACCAGATATAAATAATTTTGGTTGTGGGCTATAGTGATTTTTGCCCCTATTATAAATTGACATGTTTCGAAACTAAATAGGAGCTAGCGGCAGAGGGTTGAGAGAGCGAGCTTGCGAAGGGGCCACTAGGAACCAAAAAGAGAGAAAGAGCAACCGAAAAGAGTGGCCGAACAAGGCCAATGAGAAAACAATAACGGAAAAGGGTAAAAAATACTCCTCTACTATTCGAAAATATTCAATTATATTATCGATTATACTATTAGTCCACTATAGTCACGTCATAAAACTGGTGCAAAAATACTCTTTTGCCGTTAAAATCCTCAGCCATGGCAAAACTATTCGACGTGGCCTAACATATTGGTGAGTTGGATGCGTTGTAGCATGCCACCTCATCACACCTATCTCATTTTACCTCCTTCCCTTCTTCTCCTTCCATGTAGTACCATCTTCTTCTTCACTCATTACCCAACCACCACTAGCATCACCTCTTACTTCACCACCTATTTTTTCACCACCATCCACTAGTGTTGATCATTATTACACCATTATTCTTTCACCAAAAAGCAAACAGAAATGAAGATTTTGATTTTTTGGTATTATTTTGGTAAAATATTAATACATAGCTAAAGAGAGTTTGGAGACAGAAACTTCGGTTGAGAAACTACAATTACAGTGTTTGAGATGTGGAAAATTTGGAATAATTACCTCTTGCAGAAACTATTTCTATACTAGAAAATAATATTTTAGCTCATTACTTGTGTATCACAGATTCCATTCAAATTGTACCACATCTGCTATCTCACATTTGCTTGTTTCCTTTAATGTTCAATGGCCATTCTCTCATTTGAGTGTCATCATTTGTAGCTCATTCATGTATTACTATCAGTTAGAACCTTGGATGTTTCCTTGCGACATCAATTTAGATCTTTGTCAATCCCTGCCAATTCAACTTTACTTGCTCTCATTTTTCTTTTGAGTATTCATGTCTTATATCTTTAACTGTTCATTCATTTACATAATGAGCATATGTATATGTATATGTGGTAAATAGGTCTATAAGTTTTCATTTGTCATTATTCTTGTAGTCATTAGACGAATCATTATTTATACTAACATTTAACACTTTTTTCATGAAGTCTGCAGGTTGTTATCCTATTGCACCAGCTTAAGGCAATTAATCCTTCATCAAGCAGGACCAATCTATCCGAAAGATATGTCCAGGCTATATATATCGATAACCTGATTTACCGGAAAGCACAGGACATCTAGCTAATAACAGGTTCTCTGAAATTATCTTTTAATACCTTTTTGTTCTATTGTAGTAACTTCTCTGAAGTTCCTATCATTGAGTTCACGAATCCCATAAAAGAAGCATTGCTAATACATTTCTGTATAACCCAAGAATAGTATTTTTATATTGTATTAACCCAAGAACATGTGAAGTTTTGAAGATTGAAAAAAAAATTCACCGGGTCAATCTTATAAAGCACAGTCATGATCAACCTGTACATGTGAGATACACGTGAAGGAGATAAATCTAACTGATCAAGAAGCGTTATCTCCAGATCTGATAAAAAAATGTTGCATAACGGATAAGGAGAGTGTTGCGGAAGACAAATGTATATAGTGTGAATAAGTCACAACTACTATACCAAAAATTATGGCAGCCACCAAATAATAAATAAGACAATAAAGCAACAATAAAAGGAACACCAGAATTTACGAGGTTCGGCTAATTTTGCCTACTCCTCGGACACAACCAATATTTTATTCCACTCCAAAATACAAGTGAAATAATACTAAAGAGAGAAAATACAAATGCCTTAAGAAGATAAGAAGGCAAATGAGAGGTGTGTTTAAATCCTAAACATAAGGCCTCCTTTTATAGGAAAAAATTCCCTACAAAAGGGGTTTCCCACTGATGTGGGAGATTGACATTTCAACAAATCTCCACCTTGGCAAAATTTCACATCTTCGATTTCTCTCAATAACAAATTTTGGTTGTGTCTTCATCTTCAATCTTCAGTGTTCAACAATGTTGATCAAATCCAAACAATGTTGAAATTTGACCGCAGTCACCACTTTTGTCAGCATATCAGCAGGATTCTCCGTAGTATGAATTTTCTTCACCGTAACTCCACCTTCTTCTATGATTTCTCGTACGAAGTGATACCGAACATCAATGTGCTTCGTCCTTGCATGATAAACTTGGTTCTTCGCTAATTGAATAGCACTTTGACTATCACAAAAAATTGTGATACCTTTTTGTTCAACACCAAGCTCCTTTAGCAATCCTTGAAGCCAAATTGCCTCATTCACAGCCTCTGTAATAGCCATGTACTCTGCCTCTGTTGTAGACAAAGCAACTGTTGACTGCAAAGTAGACTTCCAACTAACTGGTGCCTTTGCAAAAGTGAACACATAACCAGTAGTTGATCTTCGTTTGTCCAAATCACCCGCAAAATCCGAGTCACAATAACCAGCTACAGACTGATTGTCTTCCTGCTCAAAAATTAACCCGACATCTACAGTATTATGAATATACCGCAGAATCCACTTCACAGCTTGCCAATGCTCCTTTTCTGGATTATGCATATATATGCTAATAACTCCAACAGCTTGTGAAATGTCAGGTCTCGTACATACCATTGCATACATCAAGCTACCAACAACATTTGCGTATGGTACCTTTGACATATACTCTTGTTCAGCTTCATCCAATGGCGACATAGTAGTACTTAGCTTAAAATGGGGAGCAAGTGGAGTACTAACCGGCTTAGTCTTGTCATCTATGCCAAAACGTTGTAGTACTCTCTTCAAATATTCTTTCTGAGATAAACAGAGTTTCTTTGAACGTCTATCTCTTATTATCTCCATGCCAAGAATTTTCTTCGCCTCACCCAGATCCTCCATCTCGAACTCCTTCTTCAGTTGAATATTCAACTTATCAATTTCTTCCGAATTCTTGGAAGCTATCAACATATCATCAACATATAGGAGAAGATATATAAAGGAACCATTTTTAAGCTTGCGCAAATACACACAATGATCGTATTTGCTTCTCTTGTACCCTTGCTGCAACATAAACTTGTCAAATCGCTTGTACCATTGTCTAGAAGATTGTTTCAACCCGTACAACGATTTTTCAAGTTTGCACACCATATTTTCCTTTCCAGCAACTTTGAATCCTTCTGGCTGAGTCATGTAGATTTCCTCCTCCAAGTTTCCATGTAAAAATGCAGTTTTTACATCCATCTGAACTAGTTCCAAATCCAATTGTGCTACTAAAGCCAACATAATTCGAATAGAGGAATATTTTACAAGTGGAGAAAATACTTCATTGTAATCAATTCCCTCCTTTTGAGCATATCCTTTGGCCACCAATCTTGCTTTGTAGCGAACATCTACTTGGTTAGGAAATCCTTCCTTCTTTGCAAATACCCATTTGCACCCAATTGCTTTCTTTCCTTCGGGAGATTGGCCAATCTCCATGTATGATTCCTGATGAAGGGACTGTATTTCATCATTCATGGCAATCCTCCACTTATCTTCTTCGAAACTTTGGACTGCGTCTTTATAAGTGGTGGGAACATCATCAGCTGTAATTGCGGTTGCACAAGCAACTGTCTCTATGAGACGAACAAGTTTTGTTATTTTCCTTTTTGGCCTGTTGGTTGCTATTGATTCAAGTTGTTGTTGAGGTTCCCGAGTTGGAATCTCCTTTACTGGCTCTCCTTCCAGAGGATAATCTTCATTTGTTTCCTCCTCTGCTTCTTGTGTAGGAAAAATAAATTTTCCCTCAAACTCCACCTGCTTAGAAGCACCATCGTCTTGTTTGGTATCTTCATTTGTTACCTTGTTTACCATAGATGATTCATCGAAGGTAACATCCCTGCTGAATATTACTTTCTTTGTCATAGGACACCATAAGCGATGTCCTTTGACTCCAGAAGTAATCCCCATAAAAATAGCCTTCTTTGCCCTTGGATCCAATTTTGACTTCGTCACATGATAATATGCAGTTGAGCCAAATACGTGCAAAGAGTCATAATCTACAGCAGGCTTTCCATACCATTTTTCAAATGGTGTCTTGCCATCAATAGCAACATATGGTAAGCGATTAATGAGGTGGCATGCATATGTAATTGCCTCAGCCCAAAATTCTTTGCCCAAGCCAGCATTGGACAACATACACCGTACCTTCTCCAGCAAGGTCCAGTTCATGCGTTCTGCCACTCCATTCTATTGTGGTGTATGTCCGACAGTGAAGTGTCGGACGATGCCATCATTTTCACGGACCTTATTGAAATGATCATTTTTGTATTCACCTCCATTATCTGTGCGAATATACTTGATCCTTCTGCCCGTTTGATTCTCCACCATCGTTTTCCATTTGAGAAAAATTCCCAGCACTTCATCTTTGCTCTTCATTGCATACACCCATATTCTTCGGGAAAAATCATCAACAAAGGTCACAAAATAGTGCTTCCCACCCAATGAAGGTGTTTTGGAAGGACCCCAAACGTCAGAGTGTACATAATCCAAAATGCCTTTAGTATTATGGATTGCTGTACCAAATTTAACCCTTGTTTGTTTCCCTTTGACACAATGCTCGCAAAACTCCAAATTGCAAGCCTTTAACCCTTTCAACAATCCTTGATCTGATAGAGTTTTCAAGGATTTTCCTCCAGCATGTCCCAAGCGCATGTGCCATAGCCTGGTTGCTTCTGCATCTTTGTTGTCACTGGATGTTACTGTCGCTGTCCCAATAACCGTACTACCGAGATAACGGTACATGTTATTGTTCTTCCGATTGGCCTTCATTACCACTAGTGCACCGAAGCATACTCTCATCACTCCATTTTCTGCAATAATTTTGAACCCTTTTGATTCCAGGGCTCCCACAGAGATGAGATTTTTCTTTAAACCCGGTACATATCGAACATCTATTAATGTTCTGATCATTCCATCATGGTTCCTTAATCGTATCGAACCAATTCCATATGAGGTAAGAGGGCTGTTATCCGCTGTTTGGACGACTCCATATTCTCCTTCTTGAAAGTCCACAAACCAATCCCTGTTGGGACACATATGATAGCTACAAGCCGAATCCATCAACCATATGTCTGATGACGTTGACGGCTCCGTTGTAACTAATGAGAAATCCGAATCATCACAATCAGCAACATTTGAATCCATAATGGCCTTTCCATTGTTATGTTTGGCCTTATTATTCAACTTCGAACAGTCTTTCTTCCAGTGGCCCTTTTCTCGACAAAAGGCACATTCATCTTTGCTGGGTTTAGATCTTGACTTAGATCTTCCTTTCCTTGTCCTCGTTTGATTTTGAGGACGACCCCTCACGAACAGAGCTTCTCCTTCTCCGCCCTTCTATTTTTCTCGCTTTCTTTGTTCATAGTTGTACAAAGCCGAACAAACTTCTCTGAGAGAAACTTCGTTATTTCCATGGAGTAGAGTAGTTTCAAGGTGCTCGTACTCATTAGGAAGTGACGCCAACAACATCAAGGCCAAGTCACCATCATCATAAGTTGTATCCATATTTTACAAATCCGTGACCAACTTATTGAAATCGGTGATATGTTCATTCATCGTGGTACCAGGAACATAGGTGAAGTAAAACAGTCTCTTCTTCATGTACAATTTATTTTGATTGTTTTTCTTCAAAAATTTATCCTCCAGTGCTTTCCATAATTTACTTGCAGAAGTTTCCTTTGTGTATGGATATTTCTGCTCTCTAGCAAGGTAGGATCGAATGGTACCGCAAGCAACACGGTTGATAATTCTCCAATCTTCTTCTCCAATACCATCCGGTCTCTTTTCTTCAATAGCAAGATCTAGCCCTTGTTGAAAAAGGACATCTAGAACCTCGCCTTGCCACATCCCAAAATGTCCGGACCCGTCAAAAATTTCTACCGCAAATTTCGCATTTGACACAATTCTTGTCATAAGCGAAGATGCCAATGATGACGTATTGCTGACACTTGATTTAGATTCTTCTTGTTTATTGTCTCTCATCTTTGACACAAATATTATTTAATAGTTGACGACATAAATGTTTCTGATGTGGAAGATCAGACTAACATGCAACCGCAGAGCATACTCAGATAGAACCTTGACTCAGTTACCAAGATAAATCTTTTCTGATGTGGAAGATTAGACTGTGCTGCAACCACAGAGCATACTTAGACAGTACCTTGGCTCTGATACCAATTGTTGCGGAAGCCAAATGTATATAGTGTGAATAAGTCACAACTACTATACCAAAAATTATGGCAACCACCAAATAATAAATAAGACAATAAAGCAACAATAAAAGGAACACCAGAATTTACGAGGTTCGGCTAATTTTGCCTACTTCTCGGACACAACCAATATTTTATTCCACTCCAAAATACAAGTGAAATAATACTAAAGAGAGAAGATAGAAATGCCTTAAGAAGATAAGAAGGCAAATGAGAGGTGTGTTTAAATCCTAAACATAAGGCCTCCTTTTATAGGAAAAAATTCCCTACAAAAGGGGTTTCCCACCGATGTGGGAGATTGACATTTCAACAGAGAGAAAGACTCCTTACATGAAGAGAACCCGGTTTAGGAAGAAGATAGTGTTAGAGTTTAAGATCACTATGAACTATTCTACGATAGAAGAGTAGCAATTAAATCCCAGTCAAACTCTGATTACTAACCTATTAAATGTTAATGTTGTTCTCTTTTACATGTAATGCACACAAGTAGAAGTTAAACTTAAATCGAGAGCAAATGAGAAAGGCGATTTTGCAAGCAATTTGCGTGTGATTCGAATGTGCAATCCTGAAGCTACTTGAACGAGATAGAAGAACTAGTTCAAAGTGTCTATATTTTATTCTAGTTCAATTGTAGTAGGTAATTTTACATTGTACCTTTCAGCTTTTAAAGAATCAATATATTAGGTACCTAGAGAGTTCAAGTTAGAGTTAACTTGAAGTTGTCGCAACAATTGAGGCTATGTGCTACAATGGGATTAGAGTTAATCCTTAAGTTTACAAAGAGTTTTGTAAATGCTATTATGGCTTAGTGATTTTAGTGGAAGTTTGGAAAAATCCTACTGAGTAATAGGTCGTGGTTTTTTCACCTTTTGAGCCAGGTGTTTTCCACGTAAAAATCTATGTAATTCTTTATTTTTTTGTAGTTATTATTTTGGAACACCTAGAAGAATGAGGTCCTTTTATAATTTAGATAAGCGAAAATTGGGTACCACACAAATCACCCCCTCTTGTGCGGTATTGAGGTTTAGAACATCATATAGGCAACAGAAAAAGAGCTACTACATGTGTCAATGCCTACAGTATTCCATCCAATAGGTGGAATGCCAAACCTAATTGGCAAAGTAGACTCACATTGTTGTATTGATGTTGGAACATAGTTCTCCAATTATGGCCAGATAGACTATGAGAGAAACTAGGATATTCGAAGATCAAATAATCCCGAGAGTAAATATATATCAGACGATTAAAGCACATAGATGACATATCATTGCTTAATTAGACTCTGTTAATTTGTTGCAATGTCGAGAAAATTTGACAACCAATTTTCTGGAACGTGTAAGCTATGGAAAGTGGTAAGACAGTGTATGCAAAATTCCTTATGTCAGATGATCCTAGAATTCTTAAAAAGGAGTAGCAGTCTCGTGACATAGAAATTCTCAATATCAAAGGCGGTGCACTAAGAATTTGTAACTCGCTGAGACGGTGATGAGACGTATAAAAGCAAGTCAAGCTTTTTGTGTAAACTAGATTTTATGGCAGAAAAAATTGGATAAAAAAGTCTCAATAGACTATTCTCTTCACATACTCTCTGTTACAGTTTGCAGTAGCATTTATAAATATTGAAAAAATTTAATGAATATGGAAAATAAAAGGTTTAGCTTGAGGCGTGTCAAGGACACTGTCCTTAAGGATATTTCGCCTACACCGAGATAAATAATATTAGGCGTATCCCCAGGATTCAACAAGCTCTTCTAGTATAACTAGGAGCAGAAACAACAAAGATTTATAACATGAAAACCTAGCACAAAAGATTTACTATGTTTCTTTGCAATACTCCCTCTCACCCTCAACATAAGAATACACATATATATAATAGTCCAAAATAAAAATGGACATCTAATGGCTAACTTTAAAATACAATTAGTATTCAAAGCTGTCAAAAACGTTAAATCCATTTAATGTTACTGTTACAAAAATTCTTTAACAATTGGTAACTTTTCAAAGCCATAAAGACTTTGACTTTTCAAAAACGTAATGAAAATGAAATCAGATTGTTTTAAGGTCATTAAGGTTCTTAAAGAAAAAATCAACCGTCAGATTGAAACGTTTTCACACTAATGAGCCTTTAATAAATAGATTTAATTTGTCCAAAGCGAATTCAAAATTAAATTAATTTTCTGTTACAAATATATTAAAGATAATTACTATAACAATTACTCACTAAGATAATTGTAGGAAATGAATCCAGACTTAATTTTGGAATATTTTTTTTTTGAGATATCAAAAGTATTTTTTCATCAATAATGACAGACCAAGAAATCAAAATTTCGATTCATTTTGATTTTTGATGAAAGAACTACGGTTTGATGGTTGTCAAGACTAGTGGTCTAATGGTGTGGTGGAATGATAGATTGTAAAGCCCCAAAATTTCTTTGCTAAGTATTAAGTTCTCGCTCAAGCTCTAAGTTGGCCACAAAGACGTATGAAAAGTTATGAAGACATAAAATACATAAATCTTATGTTTAGAAGGTTGAATGGATGGTTATAAGAGGAAAATGAGTAAATTGGAATCCATTGGAGTTGTTTAGGGGATGAAAATGACCTTAGCCGCACATGACCTAAGTTTTAATAAGCATATTTATTAATATATAATGAATTGAGATCTTAATTATATATCAAAAGAAATCCCTTGGAGTCTAGTTTCTAATACTTCAAAACGTTCCTCGTTTCGATATTCCTATAAAGATTTATAGGTATTTTACTCAAGACTATCCGGTCAGAAAAATGGGCCGCATTTTGGGTGCCTAGGAGGGCGCATGTGCCAATCAAAAAGCCAAAGACATAATAACCTCATTATTTAAAGATTAAACCTCTCCTCTCATCCTCAAATCATCCAAGGGTTCTCATTCTACTTAAGACGAGTTTTCAATACGAGTAGCGTTTAAATACTATTTCCAAACATCAATTCTAATAATATTCCATCTCAAAATTGCTATCTCCAACAAGAACTCAAGAACAAAGTCTCTCCATTAACCTAGGGTTTCACGATTCAAGGTATGTTTCGTAACCGCTTTCAACCATAACTATTAGAGAGATTTATATTTGTTCCTAGAAATTACTAAAAGAGCTTAGATTAACGATGAACCTTAGAAGGAGAGAAGAATCAAACCTACGGTTTTTATATCTTGAAAATCTTGAAACTTCTAGTATTGATCTTTAAATTAACTATGTATTGATTTGTATGGTAAGTTGAACCCATTGGATTGGAGCAAACGAAGGTATTCAAAAGTAAGGAATCAAGGTGAGTAGAGATAATGCTTTTACTATAGTTGTCTTCTCACAAAGATCATGCCATAAGTTATTCTTAGACTGTATAGGGTATTAATTTGGGCTCTGAAAGGAAGGAGTAGACTCACATTATCCATTAGAATTGTATAAAATATCTTAGATGATATATGGTTAATAACTCAAGAATAGTTTATTGTTCCATATATCATCTCTCGTGCATTCATGACTTGCATATGTTTCTTTAATGTATAGACTGTAATGAAAAATTCTTTTACATTATTTATGGAACCGTTTTGATGAGAACTATGAAGATATATCATTATGTTAACTTTTGTAATGCAAGAATTACTCAGAAGAATATTTTGGGAGTTTCCTTAGATCTCTGAGAAGGGTTCATAACATCTAGTGATTTATGTTACCCCAAAACTACTCATGCCAGAGTAGGAGATTAGTGTACCATTGGTTTGGGCACTATAATAGAAGTGCCCTGGTAAGGCAGAAGAACGCGAGCAAGCTAGAACCTTGAACTGTGAGGCACCACAGGAATGGGGTGCAGGCGATCAGACTGGGATCGTCCACCATACCGATCATATAGTGACATTAGAATCAGAAAAAATATCAGAATTAATGGAACTCCTCAGAAAAGAAAAGAAAAGAAAATATTTTAGGAAATTTACAAAAATTGTTCTCAGAAAGTTTATATATGTATTTATTTGAATTTTATATTATTTTTCAGAAAAGAGGAGAAAAGAAAGAGAATTTTGATGAATGACATCAAGAAGAATTTTCGAATAGACATATGAGTTGTCTGTTTCAACTCTTTAATAGAAATTTTTAGAATTTTCTTATATCATGTATACATACTTCTTTCAGAGTCCCGTTCCTGCTTTAGTGGGAGAATTGCTGTAATTACTGAGTACCGCTGTGGTGTATTGATGTTCTCTTCATGATAACCTACATTAACTTATGTCAATGTTGGCACAAATTTTGCAGGTCAGCAGGTTACGTGCTAGGATATTCTCCTCCCATTACCAGAAAATTTGGTGAGCTGCATTTTAGTTTGTAGAGTTCGTTGATTACAGAATTTTATCTAATTATTTCAATATCTCTTAGAGGTTTCATAGACAGAGTCAAAACAGAGTCATGTGTGTACACTTTGCATTACATTTGTTTTTGAATATATTGAAGATAGCTGAATAAATTTCTTTTCAGAATATTATTTCATTTGAAGATACAAAAAAGTATTTACTTTAAATCATATCAACTTGTGTTGAGATCATTGCATAACTAAAATGGAAACATAATAGAAAATCCAAGATGGTTCGCTCAGTCAAGGGACCGAGTGTCGGTTACGACTTGGTTAGATATCAGGTCGTAACATAGATGATGTTGGTGAAGGAGGAGGTGATGTTGGTGGATGACGTTAGATGTGTTAATGGTTCCATTCGGTCGATTATTTTATAAAATTTGTACCATAGCAATTTTTTTTATTATTCTATTATGTATAACAAAAATTAGACTTTTCAAAATTATCACAATCATGTCGGTTTCTCTTCGTTGTTAGTATGGTTCAGTTAATTTCAATAATTATTTTAAATATTATGTAAAAGTCACTAGTAGAAGTAGAATGCAATAACATACATACTTTTATAGAACTTGGCAAAACTGTCTAGATATTTTTACAGTTTAAAATATGATAAATTAAGAAAATATAAAAGATGGCTAGAGCGTAGATCCATCGACTATTCTACAACATCATAAAAGAAACTAATCAAATATAAAGAATATATTAATCACACGAGTGGAAAGATATTAATCAAGTTGGGATTCAAGAATAAATTCTATAAAAGATTAAACATTCAAAAAGATAAATCTAAATAATACAAAAGTAATATGTTGTAGTTTTCTACACATAATTGACACAATACATTGCGTCTTGCTAGTGAATATACGGAAAATAATCTAGTTTAAATAGAAGTGGCATAATAGGTTTAGCAATTAGGATTTTGAGTTTAATTATTTTATAGCATGTAACTGTTTCATAATTTCAAGTCCCAAGAAAAAATTTAACGATTTATTATTTTTAAACTTAATATATAAATATATTATTTACATTATAAATTTATTTCGTACAATTTGGTATTCTTTTTAATTTATTTTGATAAAATTAATAACCTGCCATAATTATCGGTACAGTTATAGAGTTATATAAAAACCTACGATTTTATTAAAAGAAACCTAAAAATTTTCAGTACGATACAATTGGTATAGTCGATTTTTAAATATCCATTACCCCTAGATGAAGTAGGAGGGAGCATAAAATGAGATATGTGCGATGAGATGGCATGCCACGTGACATCCACCTCAGCAATATGTCAAACCAAGTGAGATAATTTTGCCATGGTGAAGGATCCTAATGGCAGGGTTTTAATTTCTCACTAGTTTTATAACGTCAAGGACTTCAATAAACTAATAGTATAATGAAGGGTATAAATAAATATTTTAAATAATAAAGAAATATTTTTGACCCTTTCTCGAAACAATAATGTCAAACGAACAAGAACGAGTGTTTTCTTACAAGACATCATATGTCTCACCAACACAAAAGTAAGGGTTCCACTTATCATAGTACTTGATGAAACATGGTAAAGAACTAAAAAAACCGAAATATTTGCAACTCAATTATAAAATCTTGTTGCTTACACAACTCTACATATATAATCATCCAACTTGTAATTTGAGGCCTATCAGTAGGGAAACATCAAACAAGGATAACTCAATAGCCTAACCTAGTGATGGATACCTTGTACCCCAATAACAAAGCGTAGTTTTAATAGCAACGGCATTAATGAAATTTACATAGACCAACCTAGGGATGGATACTTTGTAGCTCAATAAAAAAGTGTAGTTCAGATGGCGACGGCATTAATGAAATTATCATAGACTAACACCAAAATATAAGGGATCAAAATGGCTTCATTAGCGGATAATTAAAATAATGTGAGGTTATCTTACAACTTGGTCCCGTAGCTCAGTTGGTTAGAGCGTTGGTCTTATGAGCCGAAGGTCGCGGGTTCGAGCCCCGCCGGGACCAGCATTTTATAAATGCCCCAGGGTAGCTAGCCTTCTGTAGCTACTTTTTTTTGGCTCCTTAATACGTATCGCGTTGGGTCCAGGCACTGAATGTTGGTAGGGCCTGATGCACCTAACTCCAATATTTTCCTTTTCTTCCTTAATAATTTTTTCATACCTTACAACATTATTTGTTGTGACATTATTGCACAACTTTAATGATCACCTTAAATATTCAGCAACTAACATATCACAGCAAGAACAATCAAGATTGATTGAGATTATGCTTATCTTATGTGAAATTCACTAACTTCAATCATTATCTTCATTGTTTTCCGTTTTATTTTCTCCTATTATTATGCTTGGCACATTAAGCAACTTTTAAGCTGATCAAATTGTAGGGATAATTTGTCTCTCTAACTTTTACCCCATTAAGCCTAGTTATGATGTTGAATATTTAATACAATTATCTTAGTATAAAAATTATATTTGGGTGTCATACTATGCATATTGTGTAGGAACATTATTTTCGACTAGAACAAATATACTTTTTACTTCTTATAGTCCATTTTAATTGATTTTTAATCCTCTTTTTTAGCGTCCACAATATTCAATTTTTCATATATCAGGAAGGAATTAACGTCTTTCTTCTATAGTTTCTCTTTGAGTAAAGAGTTTAGGAGTAGGGATGGATGTAGAGTTTGGTCTCCGTGTTCATCTGAACCCAGTACTTTCAACGTGAAACACACGTTTATGTGTAAAAAATTATTAAAATTGCAACAAATAGCATGCCCGAATCCATAACTTGAAAATAACAATATGTTCAATGTTAAAACCTTAAAGTTGAATCCATAGATTCTAACTCCAGGATCCGCCTCGGTTTAGGAGTATTTATTATATTTTTAATGAATAAATTAAGATTAATATGATCAATTTTATTATTAATTAATAATGTAAGGTAAATTTCTTATATGTATGAAAATAATCACAAAAAAAATTAAAGTGAATCGGAAGGAATATTAGATTATAAGCTTACTCGAAAATGGGGCCTACCGTGAAATACATGCAAAGGGACATATACATACCTACATTTTCTAAAGATATTATCCTACGTATTTTCTTTTGATAAAAAATTCCCAGCTTGACCTTAAAAAATGTAGACTAAGGAGGGACAAGAAAAGACCAGTTAATTACACTAGACCAGATTCACTAGAGATTTCTTTGTTCTTATACGGCATAATATTTCTGTATCATATCCTCAACATTTGTTGTATTGGTCTAAATTTAACCATTTGGCAATGGTAGATAAACATGATTGAGGACGAAGTCGACATGGCGCAATAGCAGGAAGTCGTCCTCCGGAGAACTATTGTCACTATGATAGGTTTAGAAATAGACATAAGGAATATATCTTTGGATATTCCTTATTTTGTAGTTTTGTAGGGTTTTTTGGAAATATCCCTTATAAATGGGAAGAGATAGAGAAAAAAAAAGGGATCTTCACTTTCTGATAGAGCATATTGTAAAAACTTGAATAAAAGGAATATACAAAAGTTGTCTTGTTCAATGATTTTCCTATCCAAGCACACATTGTTTAATCTTTGTTCACAAGAACCAAGGATTTCTTACCCATCTTCGCTTATCATCTTTCCACGTTGTTGTGAGGAGAAAGAACCATTCAAAAATTATATAATAATTGGGTGGTGGATTCTTTCTTATTACATTTATTGCCATTATCTACATTGATTGCATGTTCATGTTATAATATTAATTGATAATCATTGAATATAATTGGCTATTTACTGCTCTCCAACATTGTTCATCTTATCAACTTCCTACAATATTTGATCTAGAATTTATTATATTTAACTAAGATCCATCATTTATTTTTTCATTAATTAGTTTAACAAAAGGCTTAGCGGTTTTTGGTTAAATAATTTGGCGTCGTCTGTGGGGAGTTTTTTAGTTAAAATTTTTAGTTTCTTCCAGATCATAAAGAAGAACAGCCATCTTTTTTCTCGTTTGCACAAACTAACATAGGCATGGAAAGGAGAAGAAAGACAGAAAGCAATAGTGAATGTCACCACCAACATCTTGAACACTGTCAATGAGGATGACAGACGAGACGAAGAGAATGTGACGCCGATTACTACATCCATGCAGAGCGATTCACCTGCCCCCATGGAAGTGTAACACTTCACATGAAAGGGGAGCCTCCACATCCACAGTTGAGGAAGCACCACCAGCAATCAAAAAACTGATAGAGACGTGGTTGAAGAGCACTCTAAGAGACATACTCGATAAACCCGCTCATCGGGCAAATAGAAATGTCATACAGACAAATACAGCAACCACTGACGAGAAACCCGCTCCCCTAACAAGTAACACTCACACCACTGTTGTGCAGGTAACGATGCACTTACAGCCATTCTAAAAAAATGGAAGAAATAAATGGAAAACGAGAACAAAGAACTCCGCGACCAGATGAGGGAACATCAAGAAAAGGGTCGATAAGATACCGAGCGCCCCAAAAGTGCTTCCAAAATAGGACGTCGGCTAATTTGTCGAACATCCATACAGCGAGGAGGCAGCCCCACATGCCATACCCAAAGCCTTCAAGATGCCGCCATATTCAAAAATATATGATGGAAAAACAGATCCCGAAGATCACATCATTCACTACGTTACAACAGTAAAAAGCAACGACCTCTCAAAGGAGAAAGTTCCAATAGTGTTACTGAAAAAGTTTGATGAGATCTTAATCGGGGGAGCCCTAACCTGATACTCGCAGTTTCCAGTACGGTCTATAACAATATTTGAGGAAATGGCCAACAAGTTTGTCACCGCCTACGCCGGGGCTAAGAAGGCAGAAGCTAGGGTAAATGATATATTCATCGTTAGGCAACTGCCTAGAGATGGACTCAGGGACTTTTTAGCTCGTTTCAACAAGGTAAGAATGAGCTTACCAAATGTGTCGGAAGGGATGGTAGTGGCAGCTTTCCTAAATGGGTTGAGCAGGAATGGGTCAAGAGCGACAAGAAAACTACTGAGCAGACTCATGAAATACCCTCCCACTACTTGGGAATAAATTCATAACGCCTATTGTGCCAAGCTGATGGCAGATGAAGATGACCTTAATGGTCCGATTTAGCGATTAACTTCGGTCTAAACAGAGCCAAGGAAAGACCCTCGTAATAATGGTCGAATAGACCAGTCAGGCCCACGCCTCAATCGAGATAGACACCAACCTTATGTCAGAACAACCATTCCACCATCTCTTCGCCATGAGGAAGGACCGTCCATGACACATATATGGACTCAGCGGAATGAATGAGGTATGCCTCCACCCTTATCTGCTCACAATTTTTGTGTTTCCCCTTTAGAAATAGTGTACGCACTACAGAAGCTCGACCCAAAAGTGAAGTGGATACAAAAGATGAAGTCCGACCCAAGTACTAGAAAGTCGAACGTCCTCTGTAAGATCCATCATAAGTGGGGCCATAAGATCGAGTACTGCATAGCCTTACAATAAGAAGTAGTGAAAATGCTTCACCAAGGGCACCTGAGAGAGCTGATGAGCGATCGAAGATGAGCCAACTTCGATTGTCGACGAGAATAACACCCCGGCCCTCCAAAGCCACCCTCACTTGCCTGCACCATCCAAATAATCATCAATGGAGGAGACGAAGCGACAATCAACTATATGAAGTTTACCACCACACACAACTGAAGCGATCAATCACCCATGAATGGTATGATGACCTCGGAGAAAGTATCATCTTTGGTAAGTCTTATACCAACGATTTGACTTTTCCTCACTTCGATGCTTTTGTCATTACTTTACGTATTTCAGACACTGATGTAAAAATAATAATGGTAGACGACATAAGCAGCGCGTGTATTATTCACCCTCGAGTTCTTGCACAAATGCGACTCGAGGACAAGATAGTACCGCGCTGCATAATAATAATGATTTTAACAATGCAGTCGAACGAACTTCAGGAGAAATAACGATGCCCGTTTTAGTCGGGGGCGTCACCCTAGAAACAACGTTCCATGTCATGAACCAAGATACAAAGTTTAACGCCATTATAGGACGACCATGGATACACTCCATGCGAGCCATCCCGCCCAACTTGTATAAAGTATTCAAGTTCCCTACTCCATGAAGGATATTCAGCATCAGAGGGGAACATCGCACAACCCAAGAATGCTACTGCATCACCCAAGATTGTACACACAGTCAACAATTTAAAAGAACGGACTCAGAATCATAGCAATTACCCAAGTCAGGGTTTGAACTCAATGAGAAAAAAGACATTACCGAGGACCCCGGCGTCGTGGAAGCCATGGGGTCGATGGTAGAAGATCTTGATCCCGTCCAATTAGAGAGCAGCGAAAGAAGCAAAATGGCTTACATAGGCTATAAACTCTTTAAGCTAGGTAAATTTCATAAGTTCTTAATTAACAACGCCGATTTGTTTGCTTTTTCCCACGCAGATATGCCAAGTATCCCAAAAGACGTTTCCACACAGAATTGAACGTCTATCCCTTTTACCCTCCAGTACGACAAGTAAGGAGAATTTAATGTCACAATCAATGAAGTCGTCAATGATAAGGGGGATAAGCTAGTCGCTAATGGATCCATCCGGGAGTTGAAATACCCTAAATGGGTCGCCAATGTAGTCAGTGTGAAAAAGAAAAATAGGAAGTGGTGGATGTGCATGGATTTTACGGACCTAAACAAGGCCTACCTGAAATATCCTTTCTATTGCCTCATATCGATCAGCTCATTGACGGAACAACAGGGAACATATTGTTGAACTTTTTGGAAGTCTACTCAAGTTACAACCAAATCCTCATAGAAGAAAAGGACCAGGAAAAAACAACTTTCATTACCCATCAAGGAATGTACTATTACCGAGTCATGCCATTTGGGTTAAAGAACACGGGAGAGACTTATCAAAGATTGGTAACCAAGATGTTCAAGGACCAATTCAGCAAAATAAAAAAAGTTTACATAGATGGCATGTTGCTCAAACTAAAAAGGAAGGAAAACCACATCGACCACCTAAAAGAATCCTTTGGTATACTAAGGCAATACGACATGAAGTTGAACCCCAAAAATGTGCCTTCGACATAACTTCGGGCAAGTTCCTCGGCTTTTTGGTGTCACAAAGAGGCATCGAGGTCAACCCCGACCAAATCAAGGCCATCGAGGGAATACCTGATGTATTAACTAGTAAGAAACAGGTGCAAAAAAGATAGGACGCATAACTGCCCTATCGAGGTTCATCTCACAATCCTTGGACAGATGCCACAAATTCCTCGTGCTTAAAAAGGACAACGAGCTCCAATGCAATGCAAAATGCATTGAGGCCCTAAGTGAACTAAACACATACTTGTCTCCGCTCCTACTACTCGCCAAAGTATAACCCGACGAATGCCTCTTGATATCTTGGCCGTATCAAAGGTTGCGGCAAGCGCAATATTGGTCCGTAAAGATAAAGGTATGCAATCTCCAACCTATTATATTAGCAAAAATATGGGCAACGCCGAAACGACGTATACTCACCTCGAAAAATTGGCCTTAGAATTGATTGTAGCTTCACGAAAGCTTAGACCCTATTTTAAATGCCACCCCATATCGGTGGTAACAACTTTTCCCCTGCGAAGCATCTTGCATAAGCCTGAACTATCAGGGATATTGTTCAAGTAGGCCATAGAACTAAGCGAGCACGATATAATGTATCAAACGCAAATAGTGATAAAATAGCATGTGTGAGCACGTGATTTTTGCCTTACTTGAGAAGTACTCCCAGAAAATTCAAAAATAAAAATAGTTTCATGTTGGGTATGACTTTTGTGATTTTGTGTTATCATATCTTTTTGTGTGCACGTTTATTTATTTAAATTAAAAATACAAAAAATATATGCTAAGTTTTGCATTTTTAGTGTTTGATATCGAAGTCATGTGATTTACGTTTTAGGCAATATGTAATTGTGCACGTTAATTGTAGTAAAAATAGCGGTGTTATAGGTTAGTATATACATATGTGTGTATATATATATATATGTATCTATATACATATATATATATATATATACACATACACATATAATATCCGATCTGGGCCAAATTCAGTCTAAAAGCCAGGCCCAAACGGATTTCTTCTAACCCAGCCCAAATACCCGTCCAGCCTCAGCCTGTATAACACTTGATCTGGACCGTTGGATTTTATTATCCAACGGCCCAGATTAATCATTTAATCCCAATATACACTCGGACTATGCTTTAACCAAACGACGTCGTTTGGTTTAAGTGAGGGGATCCTGATCGTTGATCGTAAATGATCCAACGATCAGGATTCAATCTCATCTCTGGTATATATTCCTCATTTCATACCCCGCCCCCCCAAGCCAGAACCCCCCCTATCCCTTCATCTCCCTCAGAGCTCTCAAATACCCGGTGTAACGCCGCCCTCCTCCGTCTGCCGGAAATCGCCTCACGGCGGTTCCGGTAGGCCAATCGCCACCAAACCAATGCCAAACCCTTCCCCTCACCTCCCCCATCACGATCCCAACCTCCATTAACCTCGAATCATGCCGGAGCTCCTCGAATCTTCATTTGAAGATTCGAGTCAAACTCGAACCTATGCCAAATCACCCCAAATTCACACCACGGTCTCCTCACACCTCCCCCACACTCCCAACGACATTGGTTTGCTTCGAATCTAACCAAAAATGCAAAAGCCCCAAATCCGAGCCCAAGAACCCTAATTTTTGAAGAAATTCAATTCAAGCCGGGTTAGCCTTAATTGAAGTCCAAGGGACTTTAGTCTAGGTGTTCTCAATCGAGAACATCTTGATTAAAGCCCGTTTGGCTTCAATAATTCCGCATTTTGGTTCAAAGCTTGGGTCGGCAATTTTCTTATGAGGTATTCATTCCTTCTTTGCTCATTTTTAATTCGATTGTGTGAATATGTGTGTTTGTTTTATTCATTGTTCCAATTTCTCATGCTCTTAATTTCTCATACCCGTTGGTCTGTTCTTCTCATTCAAGGCCTTTTATTTGGCCAATTCCCTCTGTTTTCAGTAGTTAAAACGAATCATAGGTTCAATGTGATTGAAGTCGTCAAACAATTAATTCATATTTCGGATTAGTTCCTTGATCCCTGGCCTGCCCGTATGCAACACAAGTGTGGGATTTAGTTACTGTTTGATTCAGATTAAAGGGTTAATTGGTTGTAGTTAATAGGATAATTGTTTAATCACACACCCATACAAAGGGCTAGTGGAACTGAGCACAGCAGGGCATCCCCACTGAGGTCCCTGCCACCAGCCTTGTTGTTTAAGGTTTAAGTCCATACTTTGGACAAGAGATAGTGGGTTTGCAGGGAATATGATGGGTTGGGGAGTCAGGGTAGGGGTAACCTTAGTTTAACATGCTGGCCAGCCAAAGTAAAGGACTATTGGCTATAAATAGGGCATATTCATACATGTATAGAGGGATATAGATATACATTGATAGGCATACACACAGACACTTGAGAGCATCTGGGAGAGCAAAGAACAGTACCTGGAGAGCAAATATTCATAGATACATATAGACACTTGAGAGGATATACATACAGAGATTGGAGAGTACACTGAGAGTGACAAAAGGTCACTGTTTCATTGGTTTGGAGTCACTGTTTCATCGAATTTTCTTGGCTACTGTCTGGCTGGTTCTTCTGTTAGTGGTTTGTTGCCTTGATCGTTTGGTTGCTGCACTGGTTTGGTTGTTGTTGTTGTTACACTGTTGTGTTGCTGTTGGTCAGTGGTTTGTTGCCTTGGTCGTTTGGTTGCTGCACTGATTTGGTTGTTGCTGTGTTGAGGTTGTTATTGGTGGTCATTTGTGTGTTGTTGTTGTGTCTGTGTTGCTGCTTGGTCCAACACAGTGCTGGCTCTTCTATTGTTTGAGTATTGCTGCCACTGGTGTGTAGTTGTTGCCACTGTCTTGGTCGTTGCTGTTACATCTGACTTGGGTAGCTCTTGATCTGCTTTGGTTGTTACTGCTTGGGCATTGTTGTTGCTGGTCCAGTATGGTTGAAGCTGGTTTGTAGTTTGCTACTGGTGTATTTAGTTGAGTGGTTCACTGGTTGTTGTTGCTATTGGTTTACTGTTGGTTGTTATTGGTCTTTGATTGTTGCTGCACCTGTTACTGTTCTTGTTGCTGTTGCTGCATTACCATTGCTCACTCTTCCTTGTTATTCCGCATTCCAGGTACACATCTCTTTTATTGTAGTTCCTTGGTTCGACAAGAATGAAGTTTGAAGCTTATGCATAAAGTCTATTGAAACATGTAGTCGTCTTATGTTCAATTACATTCTGTTATTCTCCAATTAAGCTTGTATTGTTAGTTTTGATTATGGAAAAACGTAGCTAGGCCAAAGATACATTGTCGTTAGATAAGCATGTAAACCTGAATTAGTCTTCGTATCTCTATTCAATCTTCCCTACTCATGTGTGTAATCTCCAAACCTGTTAAATGATAGACCTTATGTCACAAGCAAGATTAGCTAGAGAGTTGTTACTCAACGGAATGACGTAATTAGATTAAAAGAGTCGGGGGTGCATTTCATGTGACCCGACCCCAATTTCGGGCAAGAGTAAACAAAGCATGTTAAGAACCACAAGCGCATTTCATGTGATGTGGTTCGTAGCAAGTTTTAAGTAATTTGGAATCAACTCTTAAGTAAGATACAGTGAGATGTAGTTCGCTTTAGATTTGAATCAAAGGTACGCCTCGCCCAATAGTTACATTAATCACATAGCCGTCATAAATGTACATATAAATACTTAGGTTTCGAGATGCGTCGTTTCTTAACGAATATCACGCCTTTATCAACAATGTAAATAAGTAGTCGATCCAGGCGCATATTTTAGTTTTACCTTTTTAAATACGGGTGTGCATTTCATGTGACCCAAATCCAAACCCCGAAATGTTGAATAAGAATATGTTGAGGATCCGGGTGCATTTCATGTGACGCGATTCGAAAGCATATTTTTAAGCAACTTTCTCTTTCGTAAATCGTAACCAATAATAAAAGCGGTAAAGGGGTATTAACTTGCACTAAGTATATAAAAAACAGATAGATAGGCCAAACAAGACAGTTGAGCGACCGTGCTAGAACCACGGAATTCGGGAATGCCTAATACCTTCTCCCGGGTTAATAGAATTCCTTATCCGGATTTCTGGTTCGTGGACTGTTAAATAGAGTCATTCTTTTCCTCGATTCGGGATTTAACCGGTGACTTGGGACACCATAAAATCTCCCAAGTGGCGACTCTGAAGTAATTAAAATAAATCCCATCTCGATTGTCCGTTAATTGGAAAAAACTCTTTGCATCCTTGCGGGTGCGTAAAAAAGAGGTGTGACCGCTCTGGCGACTCTGCTGGGGATTTCTTTAGAACTCGAGCTCGGAATAACTGTTGTGTTTGGCATATTTTATTATCTGATTTTTTTACATGTTGGCATCAATGTGCAAAATGTTGTTTTTACTGCTTTGATATTTTTTTGAACTGTACATATAAATTGTGCCGAAACCAATCTCCTCTTCGAGTCTTCTAAATCATGAAGAAGGGTGCACTTCGTGTGACTTCTTTTCTGTGTAGTGTCTAATTCCCATTTTAGAACGAGGTTTGGATAAGTTGCAAAACCGGTGAAGCTTCTGTATTCCCGGGTTGCTGCCTCCTCCTCGGCTCGAGTTGTCCGCTCGGGTAAGCCAAGTCTAGAACAGATAAACCCAGGTTTTTAAACCTAGAATAACAAAGCTTCATGCCGGATCCCTAGTAGGAAACGTTTATTTGCATCATGTCGCATTTGGCTTAGGGAACTCAACACAGGGGTTGGGTCCGTCTAGGACAGGTGACCTGAAATGAAAAGACCATCCTGCTGCATCCTGTCTGTTTTATGTATATATTTGCTTCAGACTTGCAGGCTAAAAAAAAAAAAAAAAAAAAAAAAAAAAAAAAAAAAAAAAAAAATGTGTGTTACTCTTAAGATAGAAATAGCTTATTTGTTTTCCTTTAGTAAAGTGAGTAAATAAATAATGCCGTTTGTTTCGTCAAAACCGAACTACGGGGGTTTGATTCTCATCGGATGTGAGATACGTAGGCAACCTCCATCGGGTCCAACTTCACCTTTTGAAAAATTAATTTTTGTACTAAATAAGTCGGTGACGCTGTTTTCAAAAATAGCCGAATGTTCCCGGAAGGGACGCCGGAAGGCTAGTTTCGTATAAACGGCCACCTTTGGGTCAATTTTGATCAATTTACCCCACGGCCTTAAAAGCCTTCGTCCCCGAGACGTTGAAAGGCCGTGATTGAAAACTGATTTTTTTTATTTTTTTAGCAAAACAAAGTTGTTTTCTTATTTAAGTCACCTTAATAAATGTGCAGGATGAGCACGAATCAGAATAAATCATTTTCAATCTTTAGTGAGGTCCCTCAGCAGCTCCGTATATGGTGGAACGATTTGGAAGACAGTAGCAAAAAGGTCGTAGGGAGAATTTTGGGAGGTTTGGTTGATCTGTTGAATATTGAGCCAAGGGAGGACATCATCAAGGCACTGGTATCTTTCTGGGATCCGACCCGCAATGTGTTCCGTTTTGTTGACTTTGAATTGACGCCCACATTAGAGGAAATTGCGGGCTATGCAGGACTTAATGGGAAATTAAGAGGGCAATACCTACTCTCACCAAGACCGGTATCTCCACATGGGTTTCTGGATCTGCTGAGCATTAGTCGGAAGGTGAAAAATGATGATCTGTTGAAAGGGTGTTGCGACCTCCAATTCTTATATCAACGGTACGGCACTCCTCGGGGTTTTGAAGAGTCAAACCTTGGACTGACTCACGCAGGGAATAGAACCAAGTGGGAGGCTAGACGAATTCTAGCATTCCTAACGACATTCTTGGGGGTTGTGATTTGTCCGCGTGAAGATAAGAAAATAGAGATAAGTCTGGTAGGAATAGCCGATGTTGCAATCAAAAAGGCTACCAGCACTGTGGTCCCTTTGGTTTTGTCCGAAATCTATCGAGCTTTGACTGTATGCCGAGAAGGGGGCAATTTCTTCCAAGGTTGCAATCTGTTACTTCAACTATGGATGCAAGAACACCTCCATCACCGAACACAATACATGAACCATGGGTTGACCGGGAAAAACTGTATCAGGGGTTTCGAAGAACGGATGATGGGTGCCGTATTCCCTGAAGGCGTCGAGGCATGGCTTGCACGACTGAGCTCAATAGAAGCAGATCAGATTGAATGGGCATTCGGGTGGTTACCCGATACTGAAGTAATATATATGGCAGCCGAGGAGTGTTATATCCTTCTGATGGGAATCCGCGGTGTCCAACCATATGTCCCTCACCGTGTATTACGTCAACTAGGAAGGTTTCAGGTTATTCCTACCGATCAAGACCTAAGGAAGTACGCCATTGAGTTGAGCCCGGGAGTTGTCTTCCCCGAAGAGAAGGTTAGAAGGCTGTGGCACGAGTGTCGGTTCCTTGAGCCTAAAACCATGGTCCGGGAATTAGCCAAGGGAGAGGTGGATCCAAAGTACAACGTGTGGTTCGGGAAAAGATTTCAGATTCGTCGGAAATGTTCTAAAAGAGCCCATGTCCAACAATTCACGGAAGATTCACGGGAACAATGGGATTGGTTAGCAAAGGAGGAGGGGTACAGGACGAAGATTGGCAGGATAGAACAGCAAGTCCGGGACCTCCAATTCGAGAAGAACATGCAAGCTGCCACCGACGAAGGAGACAAAAAGAAGTTGGCACAAGAAAATGACTTCTTGAGAGCTCAAATCTAGCAAATGAAAAGGGATGCTGACAGACAGTCGAAGAGTCGGGCCGACGAAAAATTGATAAGGGGTTTGAGAAGCCAAGTCACCGACATCCAAAGAGAATTGGACGAGTCAAAAGCCCAAATAACGAGGATCCGTGCTAGCTGGAAAAGGAGGCACATCAACATGCACTTCACCTAAAGCAAGGCGGAAGAAGATTACACTGACATCATCACTAGCCTGAGGGAAGCAAATGTTGTCCTTAGGGAGCGGGTTTTCAAGCAAGCCCAAGATGCCGGAGCAGACCTCGACCGCTGCCACAATTTGATGGCCCGACTGCAAGGACAAGTGGATAGGCTCCTAGATCAAGTCACCAACAATGCTCGAAGATTGGGGGCGAAAAACCAGCAAATAGAGCGGCTACTCGGAGAAAGGGACATGATCAAGGATAGAATTGGAGAAATCGGGCACTATGTCACCATGAAGTGCCTAGCTTGTGAACGAATGCCCCGCGCCGACCTTTTCGCTTCAATTATGGGTTATGTTCATCGGATCATGGAAGAGTTGAGGAAACTGCACAAGGGCCTCACACCAAGGCCTGCGGCAAGGCCGAATGATGCCTCGCAGGCCCCCAGGAGTTTTAGGGCATTAGATTTTTGATTGAAAATGTATTCTGAAATGTTGAGTCAAGCTAGTTGGCATTTTTATCTTTACTTTCCCAAGTCAAGCATTTTTCTTTTGTGTTGCTGATTTTGTAAGACGTGTTTTGTAACTACACGGTTTTATTTGATATAAAAGTTACTGAATTTTGCCACAATCTTGTTACCAGAACTACGCTCGGTCTGATTCACGCGGGGTCGTGATACGTAGGCAATCCACATAAGATTCGACCACCACTAAAAAGAAAGAAAAAGAATCCAAAGGTTAAATAACAATAAGGCTTGCAAAGATAGTCGAAAAAGAAAAAAAAAGGAAAAAGAAAAAGAAAAAGAAAAAGAAAAAGGGCCGGAATGACGCATGTTAAAGAGTACATGTAGAAATGGTTATTTGGTTAGGTGCATTGCATCCAACGTGCTATAACATACCTGTCAAACTCGGTGAACTAACAAGTTTGTTGCATTCCAGAGAAAGTTTAGCAGTTGGTTTGACAGAATATCCTGGCCAGCCATCACTACCGTACTAGATCCAAAGGACCAGTTACAGTAAGCATGTCGAGTTCTGGCAAGAGTCTCGAAGAAGAAAAGTCCGAGCTACAAATCATGAAGGAAGAAGTAGACCGGTTAAAACAACAGATAACGGAGATGCACTTGGCCTGGGCCAGGGAACAGTCTTCACCAAACCGCCCTACTCTCGCCTCAGCTCCGGAACATCCGCCCATCGATCCTTCGACAAGCGCCCCGATCTATCCGTACTTTCAGGGGGAAAACCCATATGCCACCCACATTCCACCGACCAAACCAAATCCTCCTCCAGCCACCCCTGTTTTTGTGGCACCTCCACCTGCTCCTCTGCAAAGGCCGGCCAGCGAGCCATATGTTCAGATCCACGACAACTCTTACTATCCTCCAGAGCCTACCTTCAGGGCTCCTGAACCACAATCACATACACCTCACTGGGATAATCCGGCAGAACCGGAAAAACACTTCCAAAGTTCGAAACACGAGGAAGTTGCCAGAAAAGTTAAAAGCCTGGAGCAGTCCTTCAGGAACATGCACGGTTTAGGCAACCAGGTCAGCGTCGCCTATAAGGATCTGTGTCCATTTCCGGACGTCCAGTTGCCAGCAGGATTTAAAATGCCCAAATTCGACCTATACGAGGGGCATGGTGACCCAGTGGCCCACCTGCGGGGGTTTTGCAGGTAAAATGAGAGGGGCCGGAGGACGGGACGAGCTTCTGATAGCCTACTTCGGCCAGAGTCTGGGAGGATCGGCGTTGAGTGGTACACTAGACAGGATCCCAGTAGATGGTTTACGTGGGATGATTTGGCTCAAGCTTTTATCGGCCAGTTCCAATACAATCTTGAGATAATCCCCGACCGCCTATCATTGCTAAAATTAGAGAAGAAGCCCGCTGAAAGCTTCAGGGAATTTGGTTTCCGATGGAGGGAACAGGCGGCCAGGGTAGATCCGCCGATGAGAGAAAGCGAGATGGTGGACTACTTCTTGCAGACATTAGAGCCCACCTACTTCGGACATCTGGTAACGTCCGTAGGCAAATCATTCACTGAGGTGATAAAAATGGGGGGTATGATCGAGGAGGGTTTGAAGGCCAACAAGATCATGAGTTACTCGGCACTGAAAGCCACCACTCAGGCTATCCAAAGTGGTACTGGAGGAGTACTGGGGAAAAAGAGGAGAGAGGAAGTTGCGGCCGTCGAGTCCGGGGCATGGTTCAGAAACAGAGGCCCCGCACCCCAATATAGCCCACCCCAGCCTCACCACCAAAATTACTCCCACTACCCATATAACCACCCGCAACATTACTATCCCGCACCTGATCCCCATTTTACCGTCCACCATGCACAGTCCTATTCTGCACCTCCCGTCCATGCACCGTGGCGTGCACCAAACCCGCAGAACAATCATCCACCCCCGAGAGCTTACAGAAACCCCTCGGGCGCGAGTTTCCGTCCGAACCAGGCATTCAGGGGCGACAGGGCGCCGAGGCCAAAGACTTTCACTCCCTTAGGAGAGTCTTACACTAGTCTGTTCCACCGGTTAAAGCAGGTAGGGTTGCTGAACCCGGTTGAAGCTAAGCTGCCAAACCCTCTTCCGAAGAACCTGGACCATTCAGTAAATTGTGCCTACTGCTCGGGATGTCCGGGGCACGATACAGAAAAGTGTTGGAGGCTAAAGACGGCCATCCAGGAGCTCATTGACACTCGCAGGATTGAGGTCCAGACTCCAACAGAGCCCAACATCAACCAAAACCCGCTCTCCAACTCATCATGAGACCAATATGATCGAGTTGGTACGGGCGGAGGAAGGAAAGGAGAAAGCCTCTCAGACTGTAATGATGATTAAGTCTAGCGGGGCAAGAACGGGAAAAGGGCCGAGTCTCGAGGAGTCGCCCAGTTGCAAGAAGAACATACCAGGAGAGTCGGAAGCAGGAAAGGAAGGTGTGAACGAGGTACCGGTGAAGCCGGCCAAGATAGTCGTACCAGGGGCAGCAATCAAGCCCATCTTGACAGTAGCAGGCGTTCGAATGGATCCTTTCATCATCCAGCCGGCAACACAGCTGCCAGTAACTGATAGCCGGGCTGTCCCATGGAATTATGCTCGGATTACAACGACCTACAGAGGAAAGGAGGTGAAAGAGGAAGTTTGTGAAGCCGAAGGGTTGACCCGCTCGGGGAGATGTTTTGCCCCTGCGGAATTGAGGAAGACCACTCCGGCAGTATTGAAAAAGCCGGTCACCGATGAAGAAGCGGAAGAATTCTTGAAAAAGATGAAGCTGCACGACTACTCCGTCTTAGAGCAGTTGAAGAAGACTCCGGCGCAAATATCATTGCTATCCTTGCTGATACATTCGGAAGAACATCGGCAAGCATTGATGAAAGTCCTGAATGAGGCACATGTACCGGATAAAATCTCGGTGAGCCATTTGGAGAAGATCACCAATCGGATCTTCGAAGCAAATCGGATCACCTTCATCGATGATGAGTTGCCTGAGGAAGGCACTGAGCATAACAGGGCTTTATATCTTACGGTGAAGTGTGAAGAGGCGGTGGTTACCAAAGTCTTGGTCGATAATGGGTCCAGTGCTAACATTTGTCCTCTCTCTACACTGGGCAAATTGAAAGTAGACATCGGCAGGGTACGCGAGAACAGGGTATGTGTTCGAGGGTTCGACGGAGGAGGCAAAGCGTCGGTTGGTGACATAGTGCTAGTCTTGACAATCGGGCCGGTGGAGTTCACCATGGAATTCCAGGTGCTGGACATGGTGGTGTCATATAACCTCCTAATAGGGCGACCATGGATTCATGCCGCAAGAGCAGTTCCGTCCAGCTTACACCAGCTCGTCAAGTTTGAATGGGACCAGCAGGAGATCGTCGTCCATGGAGAGAACGATCCACAATCAGGCACCATCATTCCCTTTGTTGAAACAGAAGAAGACGTCGGGCCGTGGGTATATCAGGTCTGCGATGTGGTGTCCGCCAATCGAGTTCCGGAAGGGGAATGCATTCCCGGCGACAGAACAATTACTGCGGATGTTATGGTGGCGCATGAAATGTTGCGACATGGTTTCGTACCCGGTAAAGGTCTAGGTGCATCTCTCCAAGGAATTATACAACCGGTATCAGTGGTCGAGAACTTGGGAACCTTCGGCTTGGGATTCCAGCCAACCTCAGAGGACATCCGGCGAGCGAAGAGGAGTAAGCAGAAAACATGGGTGCTCCCAAAGCCTATTCCACGCCTCTCCCAATCTTTTGTCAGGTCCGGAGCGAGAGGACATCCAGCGCCAAAGATTCCCGGTCCTACGGTCAGGCCAGACGAAGAGTTCTTCAGGAAGTTCGAAAACCTATTCACAGATGTATGTATGCTCGAGGACGGTGAAGGATCTAGTCACGCCGAGATACAATTTGTGGGACCAAAGGCAAAGCTGAATAACTGGAAGGCTACTCCTCTCCCTGTCCGGAAGGAGTCTTGGTAGTTTGTCTTGGATTGTTTTTCTTTCGAAGTTTTGTATTGGGGGTTTGTCCCCGGAGTAAAATTCCGTTTGTTTTGTTCATTTTTTATTTAAGTTTGCAGTTTGTTTTCCCTTTGTACAATTCCCATCAATGAAATTTGGTTCCTTCGTGTCTAATTTTGTTTATCTTTTCTTCTTTTACTTTTCTGAACAACCTTCTTGCAACTGATCTTAATGATATGGCGCACTTAAAGATTAATCAACCCAGTCTAGAAAGTCAATCGGGTTTGGAAATAATAACACATGAAATAAGAAGTGACGAGAGTGAGTCGGAGTACGGCGATGATGAAGCCGAAGAAGAAATCGGTGAAGAATTAAGTCACTTCGAGGAAAAACCCAAACCGAACTTAAATGATACTGAGGCCGTTAATCTAGGGAATGCTGATGACGTCAAAGAAACCTGGATAAGTGTCCATATTGAACCCAATCTGAGAGAAGAACTGATCAAAACACTCATGGAGTTTAAAGACATCTTCGCATGGTCATACGACGACATGCCAGGACTCAGCACTGATCTAGTGGTTCATAGATTACCCACTGATCCGGCATATCCTCCCGTCAAGCAAAATCTGCGGAAATTCAAGACGGAGATGAGTGTGAAGATTAAGGAGGAGGTAACCAAGCAGTTGCAGGCGAAAGTCATTCGTGTCACTCGATACCCTGAATGGTTGGCTAACGTAGTACCGGTGCCAAAGAAAGACGGAAAGATCAGGGTATGCGTGGATTATCGCAATCTCAACAAGGCAAGTCCTAAGGATAATTTCCCACTTCCCAATATCCATATCCTGATTGATAATTGCGCCGGACGCGAAATTGGATCCTTTGTGGACTGTTATGCGGGATATCATCAGATTTTGATGGATGAAGAGGACGCAGAAAAGACGGCTTTTATCACACCGTGGGGAACTTATTGCTACCGAGTGATGCCGTTCGGTTTGAAGAATGCAGGGGCAACATATATGAGGCGATGACTACGGTATTCCATGACATGATACACAAGGAAATTGAAGTGTACGTGGATGACGTAATCGTAAAATCCAGACGTCAAGAGGACCATGTTGCTGACCTCAGGAAGTTCTTTCAAAGACTTCGAAGATACGACATCAAGCTCAATCCAGCCAAATGTGCATTCGGAGTTCCGTCAGGAAAGTTGTTAGGATTCATCGTCAGCCGACGGGGCATTGAGTTGGACCCCTCCAAAATCAAGTCCATTCAGGAGTTACCCCCGCCGAAGAATAAAACAGAGGTAATGAGTCTGTTGGGAAGGTTGAATTACATCAGTAGGTTTATTGCCCAGCTTACAGCAACCTGTGAACCCATCTTCCGCCTATTGAAGAAAGACGCTGCGATAGAATGGACGGCAGAATGCCAAGAAGCGTTTGACCGGATCAAAGGGTATCTGTCAAATCCACCCGTACTAGTTCCGCCTGAGCCAGGTAGACCCCTGATTCTTTATCTGACGGTCTTGGAGAATTCGTTTGGCTGCGTACTGGGGCAGCATGATCTTACTGGCAGGAAGGAACGGGCCATTTATTACCTCAGTAAGAAGTTTACAGTCCACGAGGTCAAGTACACTCATCTGGAAAAGACATGTTGCGCCTTAACTTGGGTAGCCCAAAAGCTGAAACACTACTTGTCTTCTTACACCACGTACCTCATTTCGCGGTTGGATCCGTTGAAGTATATTTTCCAGAAACCTATGCCTACAGGGAGGTTAGCAAAGTGGCAAATATTACTTACGGAGTTCGACATCATATACGTGACAAGGACGGCTATGAAAGCTCAAGCCCTGGCCGATCACTTAGCTGAAAATCCCGTTGATGACGAATACGAACCTTTGAGGACGTATTTTCCAGATGAGGAAGTATTGCAGATTGAGGGGTTGGAACTAACCAAGGATCCAGGATGGAAGCTTTTCTTCGATGGAGCGGCAAGCGCAAAAGGAGTCGGAGTAGGAGCTGTGCTCATATCTGAAACAGGACATCATTATCCTGTTACTGCTCAACTGCGTTTTCACTGTACCAATAACATGGCTGAGTACGAGGCATGTATCTTGGGGTTGCGATTAGCGGTGGACATGGATGTACGGGACGTCTTGGTCTTGGGGGACTCGGACCTTCTAGTACATCAGATTCAGGGAGAATGGGAAACCAGAGATTTAAAGCTTATCCCATATCGTCAGTGTTTGCATGATTTGACCAAACGCTTTCGATCGGTAGAATTCAGGCACATCCCAAGGATGCATAATGAGGTTGCCGACGCGTTGGCTACTTTAGCGTCAATGCTACACCACCCAGACAAGGTTCGTGTCGATCCGTTATATATCCAGATCCGGAATCAGCATGCTTATTGTAATGTCATTGAAGAAGAGATGGATGGTGAGCCATGGTTTCATGATGTCAAAGAGTACCTCAGGTTGGGAATATACCCGGAGCAAGCAACGGGAGATCAAAAGCGAGCTATTCGGCGGTTGGCGAACGGATTTTTCCTTAGTGGAGGGGTGCTGTATAAAAGAACCCCAGATTTGGGATTGTTGAGATGTATAGATGCAAGTCAAGCCACAACAGTGATGACAGATATACACTCGGGAGTTTGCGGACCACACATGAGCGGATACGTATTGGCAAAGAAGATTCTTCGAGCGGGATACTATTGGCTCACTATGGAGCGGGATTGTATAAGTTTCGTGCGAAGATGCCATCAGTGTCAGATACACGGAGATTTGATTCATTCTCCGCCAACTGAATTGCATACAATGTCAGCACCATGGCCGTTTGTCGCATGGGGTATGGATGTTATTGGACCTATTGAGCTTGCGGCTTCCAATGGTCACAGGTTCATTCTGGTAACGATTGATTATTTTACCAAGTGGGTGGAGGCCAAAACATTCAAATCAGTGACCAAGAAGGCGGTGGTGGACTTCGTACACTCCCACATCATTTGTAGGTTTGGAATTCCAAAGATGATCATTACAGATAACGGTGCAAATCTTAACAGTGGATTGATGAAAGAGGTATGTCAACAGTTCAAGATTACACACCGAAATTCCACACCGTATCGCCCAAAAGCAAACGGTGCGGTCGAGGCAACAAACAAGAACATAAAGAAGATATTGAGGAAGATGATAGAAGGGTCTAGGCAGTGGCATGAAAAGTTACCATTTGCGCTGTTGGGTTATCGCACTACCGTCCGGACTTCGGTAGGTGCAACTCCTTACTTGTTGGTATACGGGACTGAAGCAGTAATACCCGCAGAAGTTGAGATTCCATCCCTCCGAATCGTCGCTGAAGCTGAGATTGATGACGACGAGTGGGTCAAAACCCGATTAGAGCAATTGAGCTTGATTGATGAAAAGAGATTGACAACAGTATGTCACGGCCAATTGTATCAAAGGAGAATGGCAAGAGCATATAACAAGAAGGTACGTCCCAGGAGATTTGAAGTGGGACAGCATGTGCTGAAGAGAGTTCTACCACACCAGGCCGAGGCGAAAGGCAAGTTCGCTCCAAATTGGCAAGGACCTTTTGTGGTGACTAGAGTATTATCCAACGGCGCTCTATGTCTGACTGATGTCGAGGGAAGATGCACCGATATGGCTATCAATTCTGATGCAGTTAAGAGATATTATGTGTAATTCTTTAATGCATTTGTCAACGCTTGGTTTCGTTTGTGTGTATTTGGCATTTTTCGAAGAATGAAATGACAGAGGCAATTTTTCTACTACCCAAACACTTTAACCTTTGTTTCCCATTTGAGCCTTAATTATTCTTTCATATACCCTCTTTCGGAATCATCAAGGAAGATGTGTAACAGAATAGAAAAGAAACAAAGAAGTAATACAAGAAAAAGTGAACTACGTTCGACCTGATTCCTCAAGAAGGATACGTAGGCGCCACACGGCTCGGTCATAATAAAATAAAAATCAAAAAATCCCCCAAGCAACAAAACCGGGGCAGAAGTCATTGTTTCGTTTGAAAGATAGTGTGGATTCCGAAAGTTGTAATAAGCTAACCGTTGAGGCTAAACCCCTTTCTTCAGCCTCACGCGCAGAAACCATATCAAGAACCAGAAAGACCTCTCGATCAGTATTTGAAAAGTGCCAAGTCATGTGAATGAAAGCCGGGAGTGACATCCCGACCCTCGATTGAATCCAGGATGCAAGCCAAAAGGGGATAACACTCTAGAGGGAATCTCAGGGGTGATACCCTGCCGCAGGGAAAGAAAGCATAAATGAGAGAGTCTTAACGGTGAAAACCCTCGCGGGCACCTTAAGGCGAAGGAAGTTGAGAGAAGTAAAATGAGAGAGTTTTACGGTGAAAACCTTTACGGGCACCTTAAGGCGACGGGAGATAGAGAGAAATGAGAGAATCTCATTAGTGAAAACCCTTTGAAGGGCACTGTGAGGTGACAGGACGAGATGGTTACAAGATGTCCGCATGAGACAAGGTTGGGACACCCGTTTACCTCTAGCAGGACGCGGTATCAGAAAGTGATTGACATGAATAGACTGGGTAGTTTAATCTCAAAGGCGCGGCATAACCATTGGATCAGGCACACATTCAGATAAGTTTTCCTATTTTTGAGTTCAGAAAAGTTTTTCTCTTCTTTTGTCATTTGCGGTCGGTATTCTTTTCTTTTCTTTCATTTTCGAAAATTGATTTTTCAAAGCTTACTACCAAGTCTCCCAAAGCAGTATATTGAAAGTGAATAGGCATGGAACAAGGCAATGAGACAGAAGTCGTTATGATAGTGAGATTGGGATGACAGGGTGAGTGGAAGGTTCGCAAGAATTATGGAGTATGATGGACACATGTGGCATGTCCGAAAGATGATTTCACGCAACAGATCACCGGCTAAAAAGAGTCGGATCAAACCAAAGAGTGGAATAAAGGGAAAGATGAGAGGTCGTTCGTGGAAAAAGCATCTTCCCAAGCAAGCGTCAACGTCGTCCTCAAAGTTCGAGAGAGGCCAAGCAGTTGAAAGAGAATGGCCTCAACAAGAGTGGCACGACCACTCGCGGCGTTTTGAAACTAACAATATTTCTTTGATTTAAAGCAGGAAAAGAGGGTCCGACGGCAAAAAGCATACCATCCAGAAGTTTATCACACTGGGGCAGAAAATATTCTCCTGTTGCGAAAATTTTCTGGAAAGCAAGACTCAGAGGGTAAGTGTAGAAAGCAACACAAGATGGGGTGATTTTTGAGCCGGGTATCATCTCCAGCAGTTATCGGAAAATAAAACAATGGCTTCGAGATTCCTCCAGCGGTATTACATTCCATAATTTGCTCGAGGAGGCAAAAGCGTGAGTCCCGGAAAAGGTATGGGAAGAAGGGAGAGAATGAGGGGTGAAGGAAACAAAGAATACTTCCTCAGCGGCATCATCCCCAGCAGGCGAGTAAACAGTTCCAAAATATCCCCAGCAGCCAGAAGAAAAGTAACACGACCTAGGGGAAGGCAAGAACAGGTTAATTCAGAAGAGAAGGTGGTCCGAGAGGCAACGCAGGAAGAAGAAAATGGTACAAGAGGCGAAGGAAGGTAATCAAGATAGGATGAAATCAATGAGTAGTAGTTGAAGTCAGGGAGCCCGCCTGGAGAATGGAGTGGCGATTTAATTTTGGAAGTTGTAGTTGAAGTCAGGGAGCCCGCCTGGAGAATGGAGTGGCGATTTAATTTTGGAAGTTGTAGTTGAAGTCAGGGAGCCCGCCTGGAGAATGGAGTGGCGATTTAATTTTGGAAGTTGTAGTTGAAGTCAGGGAGCCCGCCTGGAGAATGGAGTGGCGATTTAATTTTGGAAGTTGTAGTTGAAGTCAGGGAGCCCGCCTGGAGAATGGAGTGGCGATTTAATTTTGGAAGTTGTAGTTGAAGTCAGGGAGCCCGCCTGGAGAATGGAGTGGCGATTTAATTTTGGAAGTTGTAGTTGAAGTCAGGGAGCCCGCCTGGAGAATGGAGTGGCGATTTAATTTTGGAAGTTGTAGTTGAAGTCAGGGAGCCCGCCTGGAGAATGGAGTGGCGATTTAATTTTGGAAGTTGTAGTTGAAGTCAGGGAGCCCGCCTGGAGAATGGAGTGGCGATTTAATTTTGAAGTTGTAGTTGAAGTCGGGGAGCCCGCCTGGAGAGTGGAGTGGCGATTTTAATTTTGGAGTTGTAGTTAAAGTCAGGGAGCCCGCCTGGAGAATGGAGTGGCGATTTAATGTTGAAGTTGTAGTTGAAGTCAGGGAGCCCGCCTGGAGAATGGAGTGGCGATTTAATTTTGAAGTAGTAGTTGAAGTCGGGAAGCCCGCCTGGAGAATGGAGTGGCGATTTAATTTTGAAGTTGTAGTTGAAGTCAGGAAGCCCGCCCGGAGAATGGAGTGGCGATTTAATTTTGAAGTAGTAGTTGAAGTCAGAAGCCCGCCCGGAGAATGGAGTGGCGATTTAATTTCGAAGTAATAGTTGAAGTCAGGAAGCCCGCCTGGAGAATGGAGTGGCGACTTAATTTTGAAGTAGTAGTTGAAGTCAGGGAGCCCGCCTGGAGAATGGAGTGGCGATCTGTTTTAATTTGTTAGAAGAAAGCGGTAGAATGTAACAGAAATCTTCGGCATGAATCCAAGTTCGTAAGAAGAGACGAAGCATCAGAAGGAACGCCAAAGTCGGACAAGATGGCAAGGAGCGCGACAAGATCAAGTTAAAAAGGATAGATAAGAACTTGTAGTACTGTAACCTAGTCTAGCTTCTTGTTTTGTTGCTTAGCGCGGTGTAACAAGGACAGCAGTAATAGCAGTAACAGCAGTAACAGCAGTAACAGCGAGATCGCAACAGTCATGGTAGTCCCAGCTACCAGAACTTCCCGAACTACATTGACCTGATTCCCTTTAGCCAGGGATATGTAGGAGACCTTTGAAGCAAGGTTCGGTCAAAACTTTTCCAAAATGCTTCATACGGAGTGTTCGGATAGGCAAAAATCGCTTATATCCGCTCATTTATCTTTGCACGAAAACTCTGCGTGTTTACGCGCAAAGAGAGGGGCAGCTGTGAGCACGTGATTTTTGCCTTACTTGAGAAGTACTCCCAGAAAATTCAAAAATAAAAATAGTTTCATGTTGGGTATGACTTTTGTGATTTTGTGTTATCATATCTTTTTGTGTGCACGTTTATTTATTTAAATTAAAAATACAAAAAATATATGCTAAGTTTTGCATTTTTAGTGTTTGATATCGAAGTCATGTGATTTACGTTTTAGGCAATATGTAATTGTGCACGTTAATTGTAGTAAAAATAGCGGTGTTATAGGTTAGTATATACATATGTGTGTATATATATATATATATGTATCTATATACATATATATATATATATATACACATACACATATAATATCCGATCTGGGCCAAATTCAGTCTAAAAGCCAGGCCCAAACGGATTTCTTCTAACCCAGCCCAAATACCCGTCCAGCCTCAGCCTGTATAACACTTGATCTGGACCGTTGGATTTTATTATCCAACGGCCCAGATTAATCATTTAATCCCAATATACACTCGGACTATGCTTTAACCAAACGACGTCGTTTGGTTTAAGTGAGGGGATCCTGATCGTTGATCGTAAATGATCCAACGATCAGGATTCAATCTCATCTCTGGTATATATTCCTCATTTCATACCCCGCCCCCCCCAAGCCAGAACCCCCCCTATCCCTTCATCTCCCTCAGAGCTCTCAAATACCCGGTGTAACGCCGCCCTCCTCCGTCTGCCGGAAATCGCCTCACGGCGGTTCCGGTAGGCCAATCGCCACCAAACCAATGCCAAACCCTTCCCCTCACCTCCCCCATCACGATCCCAGCCTCCATTAACCTCGAATCATGCCGGAGCTCCTCGAATCTTCATTTGAAGATTCGAGTCAAACTCGAACCTATGCCAAATCACCCCAAATTCACACCACGGTCTCCTCACACCTCCCCCACACTCCCAACGACATTGGTTTGCTTCGAATCTAACCAAAAATGCAAAAGCCCCAAATCCGAGCCCAAGAACCCTAATTTTTGAAGAAATTCAATTCAAGCCGGGTTAGCCTTAATTGAAGTCCAAGGGACTTTAGTCTAGGTGTTCTCAATCGAGAACATCTTGATTAAAGCCCGTTTGGCTTCAATAATTCCGCATTTTGGTTCAAAGCTTGGGTCGGCAATTTTCTTATGAGGTATTCATTCCTTCTTTGCTCATTTTTAATTCGATTGTGTGAATATGTGTGTTTGTTTTATTCATTGTTCCAATTTCTCATGCTCTTAATTTCTCATACCCGTTGGTCTGTTCTTCTCATTCAAGGCCTTTTATTTGGCCAATTCCCTCTGTTTTCAGTAGTTAAAACGAATCATAGGTTCAATGTGATTGAAGTCGTCAAACAATTAATTCATATTTCGGATTAGTTCCTTGATCCCTGGCCTGCCCGTATGCAACACAAGTGTGGGATTTAGTTACTGTTTGATTCAGATTAAAGGGTTAATTGGTTGTAGTTAATAGGATAATTGTTTAATCACACACCCATACAAAGGGCTAGTGGAACTGAGCACAGCAGGGCATCCCCACTGAGGTCCCTGCCACCAGCCTTGTTGTTTAAGGTTTAAGTCCATACTTTGGACAAGAGATAGTGGGTTTGCAGGGAATATGATGGGTTGGGGAGTCAGGGTAGGGGTAACCTTAGTTTAACATGCTGGCCAGCCAAAGTAAAGGACTATTGGCTATAAATAGGGCATATTCATACATGTATAGAGGGATATAGATATACATTGATAGGCATACACACAGACACTTGAGAGCATCTGGGAGAGCAAAAAACAGTACCTGGAGAGCAAATATTCATAGATACATATAGACACTTGAGAGGATATACATACGGAGATTGGAGAGTACACTGAGAGCGACAAAAGGTCACTGTTTCATTGGTTTGGAGTCACTGTTTCATCGAATTTTCTTGGCTACTGTCCTGGCTGGTTCTTCTGTTAGTGGTTTGTTGCCTTGATCGTTTGGTTGCTGCACTGGTTTGGTTGTTGTTGTTGTTACACTGTTGTGTTGCTGTTGGTCAGTGGTTTGTTGCCTTGGTCGTTTGGTTGCTGCACTGGTTTGGTTGTTGCTGTGTTGAGGTTGTTACTGGTGGTCATTTGTGTGTTGTTGTTGTGTCTGTGTTGCTGCTTGGTCCAACACATTGCTGGCTCTTCTATTGTTTGAGTATTGCTGCCACTGGTGTGTAGTTGTTGCCACTGTCTTGGTCGTTGCTGTTACATCTGACTTGGGTAGCTCTTGATCTGCTTTGGTTGTTACTGCTTGGGCATTGTTGTTGCTGGTCCAGTATGGTTGAAGCTGGTTTGTAGTTTGCTACTGGTGTATTTAGTTGAGTGGTTCACTGGTTGTTGTTGCTATTGGTTTACTGTTGGTTGTTATTGGTCTTTGATTGTTGCTGCACCTGTTACTGTTCTTGTTGCTGTTGCTGCATTACCATTGCTCACTCTTCCTTGTTATTCCGCATTCCAGGTACACATCTCTTTTATTGTAGTTCCTTGGTTCGACAAGAATGAAGTTTGAAGCTTATGCATAAAGTCTATTGAAACATGTAGTCGTCTTATGTTCAATTACATTCTGTTATTCTCCAATTAAGCTTGTATTGTTAGTTTTGATTATGGAAAAACGTAGCTAGGCCAAAGATACATTGTCGTTAGATAAGCATGTAAACCTGAATTAGTCTTCGTATCTCTATTCAATCTTCCCTACTCATGTGTGTAATCTCCAAACCTGTTAAATGATAGACCTTATGTCACAAGCAAGATTAGCTAGAGAGTTGTTACTCAACGGAATGACGTAATTAGATTAAAAAGAGTCGGGGTGCATTTCATGTGACCCGACCCCGATTTCGGGCAAGAGTAAACAAAGCATGTTAAGAACCACAGGCGCATTTCATGTGATGTGGTTCGTAGCAAGTTTTAAGTAATTTGGAATCAACTCTTAAGTAAGATACAGTGAGATGTAGTTCGCTTTAGATTTGAATCAAAGGTACGCCTCGCCCAATAGTTACATTAATCACATAGCCGTCATAAATGTACATATAAATACTTAGGTTTCGAGATGCGTCGTTTCTTAACGAATATCACGCCTTTATCAACAATGTAAATAAGTAGTCGATCCAGGCGCATATTTTAGTTTTACCTTTTTAAATACGGGTGTGCATTTCATGTGACCCAAATCCAAACCCCGAAATGTTGAATAAGAATATGTTGAGGATCCGGGTGCATTTCATGTGACGCGATTCGAAAGCATATTTTTAAGCAACTTTCTCTTTCGTAAATCGTAACCAATAATAAAAGCGGTAAAGGGGTATTAACTTGCACTAAGTATATAAAAAACAGATAGATAGGCCAAACAAGACAGTTGAGCGACCGTGCTAGAACCACGGAATTCGGGAATGCCTAATACCTTCTCCCGGGTTAATAGAATTCCTTATCCGGATTTCTGGTTCGCGGACTGTTAAATAGAGTCATTCTTTTCCTCGATTCGGGATTTAACCGGTGACTTGGGACACCATAAAATCTCCCAAGTGGCGACTCTGAAATAATTAAAATAAATCCCATCTCGATTGTCCTTTAATTGGAAAAACTCTTTGCACCCTCGCGGGTGCGGTAAAAAAGGGGTGTGACAGCATGTACTCGCCAACTTCAGTGCCAAAATAATAGTTGAGGTCGAGCAAGAAACTTCTCGTACCTTCCCCAATCTACCCGTCCTATGGGTTCTATATACCACCGGCGCATCCAATGCATCAAAATCTAGACTGGGACTCGTACTCGAGGTCCCAACAGGCGAAGTCATCCGCCAATCCATACAATGCCTTGATATGACTAACAATGAGGCCTAATATTCCGCCATAATTACAGGATTAAAGATAGCTCTCAAGTACAGAGCGCGATGAGTAGTCCTTAGATGCGACTCACAACTCATTGTCAACTAAGTCACAAGGACTTTCCAAAGCAAAGAGCAGAGGCTACAAAGGTACCGGGCAAGAATTCATAAATTGCTACCAGAATTTGATGAATGTCGACTCGATCAAATACCTCAAGCATATTGCATCGAGGTAGACGGTCTCGCCAAGTTAGTAGTGGCCACAAAAAAACATCACAAAGGAAAACGTTGTCACCCTCCTCCACTAATCAATAGACCAACTTGAGGTACACTTTGTAAATTTAACTTGGTACTGCCGCAACCGTATTATAACATTTGCAGAAGGTAGTACTCCCACTAGACAAAAAAGGAAGTCCAAAAGCTTCGAATGCAGGCGCTCATGTACAACATCATAAATCACGACCTATACAAAAAAATGTTTGGAGGACCCTTAGAGAAATGCCTAGGGCCGAATCAAACAAGACGCGTGCTCAAAGAAGTACATGAAGGCTATTGCGGTTCCCATACCAGCAACCGGGCCCTCATCATATGCCTCATTTGAGCAGGTTATCATTGGCCCACAATGAAGAAGGAAGCCGCTGATTACTTCAAAAAGTGCAAACATCGCCAGAAATATGCTCCAATGATGCACTAAGCGGACGAATATCTCTACTGTGTTACATTACCATGGTTGTTCATCAAATGGAGAATGAACATCATCAGACCCCTCCCAGAAGGGCAAGATAATGTATACTCTCCACGCCATATCACCCTTATGGTAATGGCCAGGCCGAATCCTCCAACAAAACAATACTGGATATCTTGAAGAAAAAGCTTGAGGACGCCAAGTGATTATGGCTGGAATTACTACCAAGAGTACTGTGGGCATAGCACACCACGCCAAAAACAAGCACCAGTGAAATGCCATATTCACTAGTCTATGGGACTGTCGCCATGATAACAATCGAGGTCGGGGAACCCAGCTTGAGATACTCCAATAAAAGCAGGCCAAACAATGACGAGAAATGGAAATAAGACCTCGATGAAGCAGAGGAGCGAAGAGACATGGCCTACATAAGAATGGTAGCCCAAAAACAATAAGTAGAACGATACTAAAACAAAAAAATCCAAAGTAATACCACTCAAAGTCAGAGACTATGTACTCAAAGCCAAAACATAGGTGAGCAAAGATTCAAGAGAAGGCAAGCAAGGAACCAATTGGGGCGGGCCATACAAAATCATGACAACAACAAATAAAGGATCATTCATACTAGAAACAATGGAGGCAAAGCTATTACAAAACAATTAGAACTTCGCCCACCTCAAATACTTCTACTTCTGAAAAGGGATGCCCTCCAAGTCGTACTATTTTTCCCTCACCCAGATTTTGTCTCAATTGGGTTTTCTTGTGGAGGTTTTTAATAAGGCAACGAAGGGGACGTCTCGAAGTTCAAGTAAAATTCATCGCCCCACCTGCTGACTACTTCTCCAGGCCGAACGATGAAGGGACTAGGTACATGGGAAATTCTACAATATATGTATGAAACAATCAGAATCATGTAACATTCTCCAGTGAATGAAATAAAGAAGCATCTTTACTCCCCCACCAAGTCTTTTTACACTTTACATTCGACCTCGCTCGAACTGCTAATATTCGACCTCAATTGAATCATTCAACATTCGACTCACTCGAACTATTCAACATTCGACTCGCTCGAATGGTTCAACATTCGACTAGCTCAAATTGCTCAACATTCAACCTCGCTCGAATTATTCAACATTTGACCTCGCTCGAACTATTCAACATTCGACTCACTCAAATGATTCAATATTCGACTCACTCGAATTGCTCAACACTCAACCGCACTCAAATTATTCAACATTCAACTTTCACGAATTATTCATCATTCAACCTTGCTCGAATTGATCAATATTTGACTTCACTCGAATTGTTCAACATTCAACCTCGCTGGAATGATTCAACATCCGACTCACTCAAATTGCTCAACATTCGACCTTGCTCAACATTTGAACTTTCTCTAATTATTCAATATTTGACTCACTCGAATGATACAACATTCGACCTCGCTCAAAATACTACATTCAGACTCGCTCCAAATACTTTACATTCGATCTCGCTCAAAATACTCGACATTCAATCTCTCTCAAACTACTTAATATCTTACTCGAATTATTCAATGTTCGACCTCGTTAAATGTCTCATAAAAATATCAAGGACTTCTCACATAGCAAAAAAAAAAAGAGAACGGAAATCAAGAATTACATAGCAAAAATGTAACCGTTCCATTTTAATTATCGAATTACAATACTTTTTACAAAGGGCTCAAAGACACCCTCACAAAAATAGTAAAGCAAAACAAAAACTAAGTACAACATCTTCACGCCACATCATCCCTATTGGCGTACTCATCATCATACCAAGGATCGAAGGTAAGCCTATCCACGGCAATGTCATCCTTATCTCTACCAGACATACTAGGGACGTAACCACATGCTTCACGGGCCGCATGTTCCTTGACACGGATGCCCTCGAGTTCTACCTTAGAAGCTTTCCCGAAGGCCTTTTAAGACATACACGTCAATTTGAGCCTCGACGTGAACGCACATCTCATACAACTCTTGTGGCACACTGGGATCAACAAAAGTATGAGAAGTAGACGGTTGTGGCTTTCGTCGTACCTCCTCGGCCTTCAAGACAATGACCTGCTCGTTCTTCCCAGACAGCTTCGCCTCCAACCCACCTTAAGCGCCGATGTCTCCACCCCATTTTCCCGCTCAGACCTACAAATACGGAGGGCATCTTCTAAGGCCACCACTTCAGCCATAACAGCCATTCTGCCTTTCTCAGCACGACTCAATTCTTCGAGCTTGGCATTCTGCTTACCCTCAGCTTGATAGCCCTTGCCTCCCTCTGCGTGAGTTCAGCCTTTAAGGATGCCACTTATTTTTGAAGGTTAGCATTCTCAGCCTCACCCCTTGCTCACCTCAAGCTCATCTTCCTTAGCCTTTAGAGTTGCCTCAAGCTCGCTGCACCTACTGATGGCTCTCATTAGCTCGTCATCCCTATCCCTTAGCTCTTCATCTTTCTTCGTCAACTCATCATCTTTCTGTTTAAGCCCATCATAAAGTGACTGAAATTCTCTATCTTGGTTAAGGAAGTCGGCCAATGTTCGGTGCTTAGTACAGTACTCCTTGTTACTCGGAGGTCATCTTCTAAAAATATTCGTCCTCCGCTCCTCTCGCTGGTCACGCTCGATCCCCATGATAAGAGTCTGTCATGTAAAAGAAATGAGTCAGTATGAGTTACATATGTGAAACAAATGACGACATTAAAAAGCATTTACTAGTAGAGCCATGCCAGATATACCCAACGAAAACTCCGCATTATTCATCATTTGTAGTCTCACAAGCCGTGCACAGGGGAGCAAAGGATGGCACATCCTGTTCTAAGTTGGCTAAAAGGTCGTAGCCCATGAGAATGACTACATGCCGGTTAGGACCATCCATCCTTATCTCCACACGAGTATTCCTCTCCAGGAAGGCCAGTACCTCTTCGGGATCTATGTCTGAGCTAGAACCGTTGTCCCCCGTCGGGACTGCCCTACTTCCCCCGAGCGATAACGACGCGCCATATTTTGTGGCCCGTACAAGCTCTCCGCCATCACAAACCCACTCAACCTCAGAGGGCCTCATCTCCATAACGACATCTACCGTGGAAATGGTCTTTACGTTTGGTGTAAGCGCGGATTCCGTTCCCGCAACGACGAGTTTTTTGGTTTGACATCGGTGATAACAACCTTCCCAATTTCTACCGTGCTCCTTTTCCTTGATGGTGACTCTTCACGACAACAATTTGAGGGTGGAGTCCCTCATCAGCGAAATGTGAGCTTGAATTTCTCGAGCGAACTTAGCTAAAGCAAATTGCATTCCAACCGACATGATAGCCTAGAAAAATGTGGGCACTAGAGCCTTTTTCTTGGAAATTCGCCGACTTAGCACCAAATGGAGGTGCGTTAGAGAGAAATGATAAACAATAATATGCTGAAGTAAAAATGACACTTACTCAATTGGATCTTGGGTTCAACACGCTTGTAAAATGATGCCCAATCATGAATTCCCACAATATGGGGTAACACGCGAGCCACCCAATCTTCAATATCAAAAATAGGAGAAGGTGCACGCCTCGTAGCTGAAAAGCAAGAAAGCTGTAAATGAGCCAAAAAGGAAAGAGCAAAAAAAATAACGAGTATACGTTAAGATACTTACGATTATAGCTCCATTGCTCGGGGAATCCAGTCAGGTCTGCTACCAGGTGCTCGGTCTTGATGAAGAAGTACATATGCTAGAACTTCCGATTCGTTTTGTCGTCCATCTCGACCACTAACCCTCTGGTTCCACGCTACCGTAGGTGTATCAAAGTACTTATATAAAAACTAGGCTAAAGAAAATGCAATAGGTGGAGAACATCGACCTCACAGCCATCCAACTCTACATACTTCGTCATCATCAAGAAAACACTATACAAATAAGGAAAGAGCTGCGATAGGCAGATATTGTAAAATCAACAAAGTTCCTCCGCTAGCGGAATAAGATGAAGAGTATAACCAATCAGGAACGGGTAGACATAAAAGGCATAATATCCAGGTCGATGAACCTCCATGATATCGCTTTCGGCCGGAATAATTTAAATATAGGAGGAAAGCGATATTTGGACCAGAGGTCGGCTATGTGAGGCGGTCCCGCCTTAGAGAGCCTCTAAGAGGGAGTGGGAGTAGGATCCTTTGGAAAATCATTTCTAACCAAAGGGTTTTTGGGCACTACCTCCTCCGCGTAGGAAAGCTATCATCCTCTTCAGCCATAAATTTCTCACCACCAGGAGGAAGGACCACCGATAATGGAGTGGCATCGGAAACCTCGTCGTGAATATGGGGATTGTGACATATTTCAGTAATGAAACGTATGCAACAAAGTCTGAAAAAGGAGATAACAACCCAGTAAGAAAGAAAGGACTGGAACTAAATAAGCTGCAAGAAATCGAAAGTAGAAATTAGAGAAGAAGATCATATAAGAACAGTGCTCAAGCAAAGTGAGAAATGGTGAAACTTCCAAAAAATGAAAACCCCCACCTATTTATAGGGGTTGGGTGGTGCGAGAATCGGAGCAAAAAAACATTTAATGGCACCAAAATCAAAGCGGTAGATGCTCATACGCTACATCGAAAAGATGCGTAATAATGATGCGTATGGCCATGACGCGACCTCACATTGTCCACACAAACCACAGCCTCACTAGCTACACTGTTTTCTCGACTTCTGCCGATTCAACCTAATCAACATGACCAAATTTCTTCTAAATGGATACAACTCGGGTTCGCTTATTGAGAGCGTGCAAAACCACGACTTCAACAAGTGTAGGGACTAACTGTATTGGTCTAAATTTGGCAATTTGATAATGGTAGATAAACAGGATCGAGGACGAGGTTGACCACAACGCAATAGCAAGAAGCCGTCCTCGGGAAAACTATTGTGAAGGACGAGTAGCTGGAATAAAGAAATAATGGTAGGATAGGTTATAAATGTACATAAGGAATATTCTTTTGGATATTTCTTATTTTGTACTTTTTAAGGTTTCTTGGAAATACCCCTTATAAATAGGAAGAGATAGAGAAAAAAATGGATCTTCACTTTCTGATAAGAACACATTGTAAAAGATTGACTAGAAGAAATATACAAAAATTGTCTTATTCACTGACTTTCCTATCCAAGCATACATTGTTTAATCTTTGTTTACAAGATTCAAAGGTTCCTTATCCATCTTCACTTCTCATATTTCCATGTTGCTGTTAGGAGAACCATCCAAATCATATAATAATTGATTGGTAGATTATTTCTTATTACATTTATTGACGTTATCTACATTTATTGCATGTTCGTGTTATAACATTTATTAATAATCATTTAGTATAAATCAACTATTTACTACTCTCCAACGATGTTCATCTTATCAACTTCCTACGACATTTAATGCAAAATTTATCATATTTAACTAAGATTCATCTTTTATTGTTTATTAATTAGTTTAACAATAGACTTAGCACTTTTTGGTCAAACATTTGTGCCATGAGAAGATGGAATACAAACAAGGAAATTAACAACATAAGCTTATTTTCTCAAATCTAAGTGTCATTTGAAGTTTTGGAGTTTCTTCAAATTTTACAATAATTGTTTGCTTTCAAAAACAGCAAATAGTTCAGTATTTAAAAATTTAGGAAAACTGATTTTAAGAAATAGTAAAAAGGTAACATCTTTCAAACTAAACAAACACTAATATTACTGTATGTGTCAGAAGAAATTTAAAAAGATAAAGAAAAAGGTCCTATCTTTTACTCAAATGCATGAGAACAGATTTTCCCTTTGTCTTGATAGTTGGTCTATAAAAAGAAGCAGAAGTATTTCTCTCTTCAAAGAACGCCAGCTACTCCTCAATCAAAAAAAAAAAAAAAAAAAAGAAAGAAAGAAAGAACGCCAACAACACTATACCATAAACTTCTCCTCTATCATTTTGTGCTAAGGATGAGAACTATCCTAATCAAACCCCAAAGCATGATGAAAATAGAGTAGCCTAGTCAATTTCCTGAGCGGTACTCGAAAAATAGCTGACTATTATAAAATTATTGAAAAATAATTATTATTTTATACATAAATAAAATTTGAAAAAGTATCAGCATAATTTGTTTATTTATCGAGTTTATACTTATAAACTTTCAGTATATTTATTAGAACTCCAGCACATTATGCTGAAATCTCATATATATAAAAAATTCGAACTCCAAAGTTTTTTTAAATATTTTTAAGCATATTGTTTTTTTATAATTTATCTTTGCATGAAAATAGCTAAATTATGATTACTTTCAAATTGTGTCAATTTTTTAATTACCAATTTTAAATGAGATAATTTTTTATATTTTTTCCCAAAGCATGCCATGGATAACAAGTAACAACTGGATCTTCCGCTGTCCCTACCAGCAGCAATTTATTTTGTTGACTAAACAATAAAAATGCTTTATTGGAATTTGTTTAGCACTCCTTTGATAGAGGAGAAACAGGCCCTTTATTCTTTTCAAAATTTAACAGATAGAGTACTTTTCTTTTTTTAATTTTATATCCATCTGATTCCTTGGTAGTTCAACTTCTTTTGGAAATCATGCTCTGTTATTTTGTGTCGTGGGGCCATGACAAATGTCCATATTCCACACAATTACAAATTATACCAACCATTTGTTCTTTCTTTCTTTTCTTTTTATGTCACTTTTTCTCAAGTATTTCTTCTCTTCTACTCATCCTATATTTTTTTCCACTTCCATTACTACTCTTGCACTTAATTGATTTTCCTCTTTTTATTCTTCGCATTTTGGAGATACCCATTTGCCGGCTAAAGCTAAGCCTACATGTGAAGATTTTTCCCCCCTGGTATGCTTTGTTGTACACAAAATTTGTTTACAATGTTTTGTGTTTCAAGTTTACATTTTTATGTGTTATTCTTTGTTTGCGGTGAAAAAATGTATCCGGGTACTATTCAGTTTCTTGAAATTTGAAATAGAAATTAGGATCTGTCTGGTAATGGGGAAAAGCAATCAAAGGTTTCAGCTTGATTGATTATTAGTTCCTTCATATTGTTTCTGTGAGTAAATGTCTCTAAACGTTTTACAATTTTGTAGCTGATGATCTGTTGCTACCCAGTAAAGTCAAATTATTAGGACATTCTTATTCTGACTAAACATACAAATAGTTCTGAGCAAGTTGAGTATGGCTACAGTTATAGAAGTTTGATTGGAAGTGTACTGTGTGCATAGGGTGTAAGCTGACGCCTATTTTGTTCATAGTGTAAAGCACTCCATGAACATTAGGCTGAGTGTACTACAGAATTGGACAGGGTGGAAATTGTTGGGATAGGTTTTCAGGGTTAATCTTTTGGGTGGACGGATGTAGAGGTTGAGTTATGGTTTCATTCAAATTCAGAAGCTTTGGCTCGGACCGTATATATGTGTTAAAAACTTTACAATATAATACAAATAATTGATCCCACCCAGTAAATCATAATAAGTTGTGTTAAATTTTGAACTCGAACCCATAAAGTCCAAATCCAGAATCCGCCTTTGAGCAGTAGCTAATGTGTAAAATATGTAAACTGTTAGATAAAATCTGGTGATGGCTGGAAGGTTTGGGATTATTAATTGCTTACTTGCTAAATTATTTGTAGCTAAAAAATGTATTTCAATTGGAAATTCTTGAAAAAGCGTTTATTTCTTTGCTCAGATGAAGTTTGTTTTGTATTGATTAATTCCTGATGTACTTTCTGTTAGTCAAACAGGTAGGCTGCGTTAAGCGCTTTCAACAAGTTGTTGAGCGCTTGCGAGTATATGCAAATAGTCTTTTGTTGGCCCACTGCACCATTATTTCATTCTCGTTTTCTGACTATTTGTATTTAGTTTACCCATCCCCACCACTTATATCTTATTATGGTAATATAACCTACGGTCAGCAGGGTTTAGTCCATATGTCTGCCTTAGCTAGTTCACATTGAGAACTAAAACTAATGTATTCACAAACATTATAGCTTGATTTTAGGAAGAAGTTATCACACATTGGCCTTCTAGAGTTGTAGTCAACCAAAATCTCTCACATTCCTGCCGACCCCAATGTGAAATGTGAAGTAAATTTTAACCTGAGACCTCATGGGTCTCAATCCGCTTCATCGATCATACCCTTGGATGCTATTCTTAATCTGTTATTTAATTTTACTTCCCTTTTTTCTTTTTCTTTTGTATGGGTGAAAGGACTTCATGTTGCAACTTGATCAGTTGAATGAATATTTCATGGATAATGGTACCATTTGAAATATCTACTTTCTAATTTCACCCTCTGATGCAATGGAATAAGAGCCTGCCATGTTTTAAAATAAACCTTCAATCTGGAATTTTTTATAACTAATACTGTTCCGTGTTCCATTTATTGTGATTTGCAGCAGAGTAAGACATATATAACAAGCACCTGCAATGGGTTCTGCGGACTGGCTTAAGAATGTAATTGGTATGAGAAAAGCAAAGGATGGGAAATCTAAAAAATTAAAGGTAAGCTACCATACTTGTCTCTTTTCGCTAATGAATTGCCTTAGAGATCCGTACTCAGTAGTAGAGTTACATAATGTGATAGTAATTGTGGAGAAGAAAGGGAAGGTGTTTGATTAATAGTGTATTTAGGATCTTAGGAACAAGCATGCTGCTGGCTCTGATTATCTAGGTTAAGACTTTGTTCTTTTCTCTCTCCTTTTTCCTTCTTTTCTTGTTACCTTTTCTTTTTGGATCGAATGAAACGACTAAATACTCCGAATGGTGCTTCAAACAAAATTTGTACTCTTTAAGGCCACAAGTTGTATCATTAATTGATATCCTGCTGTCACAATCACTAGTCCGTGACAACTCATTACTTCTATATTTTCCTTATTTATTTTAGAATCACCGGTACTTTGTAAGGTCAACTGGATTCACATTTTTAGTTTGAGACAGGGAACATCAGCAATCAAAAAGTCTAATGGATGCAAAGGGGATGATCCCCTGCAGAAAGAGCCATCTAAAATAACCAATGCTGTCTTGATCAAGAATCAGAGGGAACTGGGAATGGCTATTGATGACAGAGCAGCTATTAAGATTCAGACAGCATTCCGTGCTTACGTGGTAAAAACATAGTATTTAATTATTATTTATAATAACATATAGATGTTTTTCTAATTTATTCTTCTTGTGATTAAATATTTCTTGAGTGAATTTTTTCTTCTAATAACTTCTCTTGAGACACAATATTGCAGTTATAGAGTGAGATAAACCTTCATTTCTGTCTACAGACCTGATCGTACACTCCCAAATTTAGGACACTAACAAATTAAGGAATCACATATGTGCATTTTGTCATTTTTATGTATCTGAAACATCCCAATTGTTCACAGCTCACATGCAATTCATCTTTATGGTTTGTTTTGCATCTTTGAGTGGGCTGGTGCACCAGGGAATAGGATTCTTAAAATTATGACTTTACTTTGGAACATGCTGGTGAATTGACTGGTATATTATTTCATGGCATGGAAAAAAGCCATCTTTCCTATTGTTGTGACGTAAGATGGATAAAATAAAACTATGACTTTAGTTTGGACTTTGGCGTATGCTGATATTTAGTGGTATATTATTTCATGGCATGGGCAAAAGCTATCTTCTGTTATTACTGTGACAGAAGATGATAAGTAATGCATTTCCCGTCAGATCATTTTCGTCATGCTATAAAATAGGATCGCGGTCTCAAAAAAAGGAAAAGAGAGGTATATCCTGCGTAATGGTTTGGGTGTATTTGTACTGCCACTGCACTTCTTTGATCACTCCTTTAACGAGTGAAATCCTTTAATATTACTTGAAGTAAAATATGCACTATCCTGTCAGTATGGCTTCTTGATTTATTTGGTACAAATTGAACCACTGATGTTAGATGAGCGTTTCTATAACCTCAAAACATGCAGTGAGAGACTTAGGTTTGGATTGCTACATGAAAGACTGTTGTATATGATTTGTATTCTTTTCACTCAACAAAAGGGCTATCAGATGGTGACCTTCACGGGTCTCAGCTAGATGTTGGACTTTTAGACCAAAGATCCATTTAATCAGCTGATAAATTGTGTAACAAGTAAGAGTGGGAATGTATCTTTCAAACCTTTGTAACAACTACAATAACTACTACTGCACCTTAGTGCCAAACTAGTTGGGATCGACTATATGAGTTCGCACCATGTTACTCCATTTAAACTCATCTCAGGCCAATATTATCTGGTCCTTATTGGTGTCATTTTCTCTTATCTTACATGATGATATTGTCCTGCTATTGTCTGAGTCATCCAAAGAAGGTGCTTCAACTCCTTTTTAAGTTGAATAGAGTTTTCTCCTTTTGCAGGCTAGGAAAACTTTACGTCGATTGAAAGGAAATGCAAGGTTACAGTCCCTGGCACAACGTCCGTCGGTGAAAAAACAAGCTTCATCTGCTTTGAACTATATCCACTCGTGGAACAGGATGCAAACTGAGATTAGAGATCGCCGTGTCCGTATGGTAACAGAAGGGCGTCTTGAGCGGAAGAAGCTGGAGAATCAATTGAAGCTAGAGGCAAAGCTTCAAAATTTAGAGGTTAGTCAGAGATGCTCTTATGCTCACTAATTGTTTATCTTACCATCTTTCTCCCCAGTCTTTGAAGCCTCCAAATCATTATTTGCTAGTTCTCTTTCCGCTGTCAAGAGAATTCTTTCCTTGATCTTTCAACTGCTATTATTTCTGTTGACCTACAATAAAAGATCTATTAATTCTTTTAAATAGAATAAATGACTGTTTGTAGAAGGAATGCGTGGAACTCCGTTAATAGAAGTCAGATATCCCAACCTTACTGTATCAAAATGAAGCTCCAGTTCGCGTCATTGTCATTCTTATGAGTTATAATTCATGATACTGATCTCTCATAATCTGATGCTTTCGCTTTAACACGATTCAACCTAAAACCCTATCATGCAAGTATAATAATAAACTCCTTGCTTAAACTGCATTCTTTTTTTCTTTACTGTAATGTAGACTGTAGTTATAGGAGTTTGTGACAGTTTCCAAGTCATATGATGCCTTCTTAATCGCACTGTGTTCTATGTTCATTGTGCAATTACAAACACAAAAAAAAGTTTTCCACGTCTTTTGCTAAAAAGATGTATTGATTAAAAAATGAAAAGGTTTCAAAGTTATAGATGTTTCCAGAAAGAATCTATCTTGGATTATGGATATTAGTTTAAAGGAGGATATTTTTTAAGCTTATCCCTGTTTCTGAAACTTATTTGGGGTTGAACTTTACAACTTTGTAATCACTCTCATATGAAGATAAGATGGAGATTGGTCTAAGTGGTGCGTGTGGCCAACTGCAACCTATAACATTTGAATGAGTTTATCAGAGATCTAAAGGTGCAAGAGTATAGATCAGTGAAGTTTTAACATTTATGCTTTTTCTCATTTTCCTTTGTATTTGATTCACACCTAGTGAAGGTACTAAAACATGGAACAACTACAATTTCATCTTAGTTGAGAACGTTTTGCTTTCGTTGTTTTCCTAATCTTGATCCGGCATGTCATTTGTTATCCTATTTATAATTAGCTATGTGAATGGCTGACAGGTAGAGTGGAGTGGTGGCCCCGAAACAATGGAAGTTATTCTAGCAAGGATTCACCAGAGAGAAGAAGCAGCAACGAAACGGGAGCGTGCTATGGCGTATGCATTTTCACATCAGGTATGTTAAACTGGATAGCAATCTTTAGCTTGTTAGATTTGTGATCTCAGAGCAGGAATTACCATTGAAATATTATTATGTTACAGTGGAGGGCCAATTCCAGCCCATTATTTGGATCAGGTAATCATGAAATGAGCAAAGCTAATTGGGGCTGGAGCTGGACGGATCGCTGGGTTGCTGCTCGACCATGGGAAAGCCGAGTTCCTGTTCACACAAGTCCAAAGAAAGTCAATGGTAAAGCAAGTAAGACCACTAAAAGTAGTACTACTCCAACAAAGAAAACACCAATTTCTGTTAAATCGACTTCGCCTAGTGGGAAAGGCACCGTAAAAGCTAAAAAGTCAAATGAAGTAGCTGCACAGAAAGTAAGCAGCATAGTTAAGGAGACAGGCACTGAGAAACAAGAGGCGGTAGTAGAAGCAAACTGAAAAGGATAAGATGTTGAAGGCAAGACATTTGGGTTTTTTCATTTTACTGAGGATGGGGGTGAAGAAAAATATCGTGTAAGTTTAATCACCGAGCATGAGTTGATGGATGTGGAGTGCTTTGTCTGAGAGTTCGCCATTGTTTCTCTTTTTATTTTGCCAAACTCTTCTTATCATATGTTTATCTGAAATGGTAAGTTATTCATCATAGGTTAAAATGTGTATAGATGTCATATCTCATTCAAGAGTATTTATATTATAGCTTTGAGTGCCCTGAATAATCCTGTTCCGATGTCTATTTATTGCGGGGTGCTTTTTTATTTGTATGGATTGTTTTCTTCCTTAACAACCTCTTTATCTTCTCAAGGTAGGTTTAAGGTCTGCGTATACACTACCTTCCCCAAATTCCACTTGTGGGATTAACATATTTGCGGTTATAGCTGCAAGAATTTTTCCTAACGAATATAGATTTGTGTCTTCTTGTGTGTCATTTTTCAGATTGGCATGCAGTGCAGAAGAAGCAGTGTCTTCAGTAACAGGTATAATTTTGCTTTGACAAAACAAATGCCCAAAAGATAAAATGAAGCAGCTTAAATAAGTGAATTATTTTCCACTTGTCTCCTTTTATTATCTGACTCACATAGTAATTCATGAGAAAGCAAAAAGTTTGCCCAAGTGTGAAGGAAAGGTGCCACTTCTATACGACACTACTATGGTCAAGAAGCGAACTGAGACTCTTTTGTATTGAGATTTTTCCTCTGTTACTTTCAAAGTTTTAATTCAAGTAAAGCCATTGTAATCTAAAACATAATTATCTCCGTTATATGAATATTACATTGGCTTAAAGTCAAGTCGCTTTAACATAGAGAAATTAAAGTTATTTAACTGATATTACTCGCACCCTATGTTTAGATTAAATCAAACAATTTAAGTCAAAATCGCGTGGCATAGCCATTTTTACGGTTGGCTATCGAAAAATAGCCATTATTTACGAAGTCAATGAAAAATAGTCACTATTTACTGCAACAGGGATCGGTCTCGTATAATTTACGGGAGTTCTGGTGCATTTGTGTACGAACTCCAGCACATTATGCTGGAGCGGTATACTTTAATAATTCCTGTAAAATTTACGGGAGATTGGAGCACTAGTGCTTCAAACTCCAGTATATTATGCTGAATATTTACTTGTTGGAACTCCCGTAAAATATGCGGGAGTTCCAACATAATTATGCTTGAACTCTTGTAAAATTTGCGGGAGTTCCAGCATAGTTATCCTGGAACTCCCGTAAAATTTGCGAGAGTTCAAGCATACTTATGCTGGAACTCCAGTAAAATTTGCGGAGCCTATAGCACTGGCGACGTCTCCGACATAAATGAAAGGAGAATGTATAGCTGATATAGGATCTTGTGGAACAGGATTTGATTCTGCAAGCGGTTCAGTACAAACGAAGAAATTTCGAACAAAACGGTCGGACCTCACTGATAGGACGTCAAAAGCATGAATTTTAGCTGTCAAATGAAACTACTAAATACTAAGTGTAGGAATTCCAACCGAAAAATTCATGAACCAAGGTTCCGCGTTTCACGTTTTTTCAACAAGACGACTACTCCCTGCACGCCACTAAACGACGCTATTTAACGCTTGGGTTCGCCCAATACAAGAACTACAGCCCAACCTATCTTAAGGCTAAAGTCCTAGTATTCAAGGTTATGAATTATTTCTTCCCAGGATATAACGAATTACACACTGGTGTAGTAGTACTTCAAACCCCAGTGTTTCAGCGAACACAAAGCTCGATCGCAAATCACATTTACTGTTGCTTTGCTTGATATTAAAAGCATGCATAAAAAGAAAAAGAAACTCAGAAAATCGTATTGAAATTCTGAGCAGAATAGTCTTGTATTTAATTATAGCCAAAGTTGGGCTGAAATATGAAGAGATGCAACTCTTCAGAATGACTGTTTATGCAAAATGACAACAACATAAATGCCACAAAATAAATGGTTATTTACTCAACAATAAAGAGGAAAAATTGAAGGGTAGTTAATGTTTTGTTACAAAAACAGAAAACTGAAAATTGGATAACTGAATTAGATTTAGTATTAATATTTATTTAATATTAATATTTTGTTATTAAAATAACTATCTAATAACATTTTTGTTAATATTTTATTATTAACAAATAAATTTGGTCAAAAATTAATCAATTGATCGACCAAATGCAAATCCAAAATCAAATCCATATCCGAAGTCGAAGCCGAGCTGAGCGCCGACCACGACGACGGTGACGACGCGAGGCTTGCCTTCTTCTCGACTCTTTATGAGCTAGAAGAAGAGCAATTCCTTATATACCCATCAAAAATACGTTTCTCTTCCAATATGGGATAATATCCTTTTATCAAGAGGGAAACTCAAAATTTTACTTAAATTTTTTATTTCTTCCATTTTTCATTCTCCCTCTTTTAACTTTTTAATATACTTAAATACATAAAACCCAAATAATCCCCCACATGAATGGGGAATGACTATATTACGAAAACATGCATAAAAAACTGTATGATTTGCAAGCAAGGATTAATTGCATCTGGATAAGTAGGTTTCCCTTTGAATTTTCCGTAGTAAACTTATGTCGGATATACTCGACCAATCGGTAGAATTGATATCTTTGAGCAGTCGAACTTTGGTGTATACCTAGACAACAACAAGTCACACAACCAACCTTTAACCGTCTTTGGTTCTCATTGTTGTGTTCGTTTCAGCCATGAACACCTCCGGGTTTCATAAGTGCGTCGAAAACTCACCTTCCAAAATTATCCTTGAAGCGGCTAACACTTCACACTTACATAGGTGATTCTGAAACGTGTCATCCCATAGATAAACTATTTGATATATCCCGTATCAAATTTAAAAATCATTAAAAAGCCTTAATGACTTATCATTGGTACTGAACATTGTCTCACCATGCGAATGGACCAAATGCTTAGTTAACAATGTTGAACAGTCATTATGACTTGTTCTCGGCCATAGTCACATTCTCCTTGATGATTTCTCAATTACATTTCTAGTTAGACCTTTTATAAGTGGATCTGACACATTATTACTTGACTTTACATAATCAATCATAATAATTCCTCTAGGGAGTAATTGTCTAATGGTTTTATGTCTTCCTCGTATATGACGAGATTTACCGTTATACATAAGGCTCCCAGCCCTTCCAATTGTCCATTGATTATTGCAATATATGCATATTGGTGCCAACGGTTTAGGCCAAAATGGAATATCATCCAAGAAATTTCGGAGCCATTCAACTTCTTTATTAGCTTAATCTAAGGCTATGAACTCAGCCTCAATTGTAGAGCGAGCAATACAAGTTTGTTTGGACGACTTTCAAGATACAACCCTTCCACCAATAGTAAATATATATCCACTTGTGAACTTCGAATCAGCTAAACCCGGTGATCCAATTGCATCACTGTATCTCTCAATGACTGCATGATATTTACTATAGTGCAAAGCAAAGTCCTGGGTATGTACTAAATACCCCAAAATTCGTTTCATTGCCATCCAATGAGATTGACCTGGATTGCTCATATATCGACTGAATTTACTTATAGCACAAGCTGTATATGGTCGTGTACAATTCATGATGTACATTAAGCAACCTAACACATGAGCATGATCCAATTGTGATATGCATTGGCCTTTGTTCTTTGCTAATACAAGATTCACGTCAATTAGAGTCTTTGTAACTTTAAAAGCCCAAGTGCTTAAATTTTCAAGTACTATTTTAATATAATGAGATTGTGACAATGCCAAACCGTGAGAAATCTTATGGATATTAATTCCCAGATTACATTAGCAACTCCCAAGTCTTTCATATTAAACTTTTCAGTTAACATGCGCTTAGTCGCATTGTTGACAATGTCATTACTCATTATCAACATATCATCCACGTATAAACAAATAATGACTATGTGAATTTGAATATAATGTACACACATTTATTACATTCATTTTGTTTTAAAAACATTTGACAACATTATTTGATCAAATCTCGCATGCCATTATTTAGGTGCTTGTTTAGTCCGTAAAGGGACTTAACAAGTCTACATACCTTTTTTTCTTTACCTGGAACCACAAACCCTTTAGGTTGTTCCATGTAAATTTCTTCCTCCAACTCTCCATTTAAGAAGGTTGTCTTAACATCCATTTGATGAAAACGTTTGTATGGACGTAATTCTTATAACTGGAGAGAATGTATCAAAATAGTCAAGACCTTCTCGTTATCTATATCCTTTGACTACAAGTCTTGCCTTAATTTTTTTAATAGTTCCATCATCTTTCATTTTTCTCTTAAAGATCCATTTAGAACCCAACGATTTATTTCTATGAGGAAGATTAACCAATTCCCATGTATGGTTATTCAGTATGGATTCTATTTAACTATTGACTGCCTCTTTCCAAAATAATAATTCCGGAGAAGACATAGCTCTTTAAATATTTGAGGCTCATTTTCCAATAAGAAAGTCACAAAATCTGGTCCAAATAAAGTGACGTTCTTTGATGTTTACTACGCCTTGGATCCTCCTGGTTAAGTGTACTTTTTTTGTTTCTTCCTGAGGTCGTTATAGATCCTTTTCAAATCGACTCACATTCCTTTTTATACGGATATATAATTTTAAAGAACTGAGCATTATCTGATTCTATAACAGTGTTATTATGAATGTCGAGATTTTTTGATTTACGAACCAGAAATCGATATGCTTTACTATTAGTCGCATATCCTATAAAAACACAATGGTCCTATTTTTACACTATTAGGTTTAGGAACTTGCACTTTTGACAAACACCCCCACACTTTAAAATGATTCAAGCTAAGCTTCCTTCCTTTCAATTTTTCATATGGAACATATTGTGTTTTGCTATGGGTACTTGATTTAGTATTCGACTAGCCATAAGAATGGCTTTCCCACAAGTTCTGTGTAAACCAGAACTTATCAGTAAAGTGTTAATTATCTTCTTTAATGAACGATTCTTTCTTTCTGCAATTCCATTGCATTGAGGCATGTAAGGGGCCGTTATTTGATGAATAATTTCATATACTAAACATATTTGTTCAAAAAGAGATTCATATTCACCACCTCCATCACTTCTTATCATTTTGATTTTCTTGTTAACTTGCATTTAAATTTCATTTTGTATTGCTTGAATGCATCTATTTCTTCATCTTCACCATGAATTAAGCAAACATAACAATATCGAGTACTATCGTCAATAAAAGTTATGAAATACTTCTTTCCTCCGCGATATGGAATTGACTTTATATAGCAAATATCTGTGTGAATTAAGTCTAAAGGATCTGAATTCCTTTCAACTGACTTATAAGGATGTCTAACATACTCAGATGCCATACATACTTGACATTTTGATTTGTCGCATTCAAATTTAGGCAATACTACCGAATTAATTATTTTCCGCAAGGTTTATAATTAACATTACCCAAACGTATATGCCATAATTCATTTGAGTCAAGTAAGTAAGATGAAGCTGAAGTTTATTACTTTCGAAAACCATTACATTTAGCTTGAAAAGTCCCTAAGTGAGGTAACCTTTTCCTACAAACATTTCATTCTTACTTATTACAACCTTATCGGAAATAAAAATACATGTAAAACCATTCTTAACACAAAGTCCAATTGGGACTAAATTTTTCCTAATCTCGGGAACATGAAGGACGTTGTTCAAAGTCACCACTTTGCTGGAAGTCATGTTGAGATATCTTCCCACATCCTTCAATCTTCACCTTTGCAGCATTTCCCATAGAAAGCATCTCATCGGGTCCAACAGGAGAATAAATAGCAAAAGCTTCTCTAACAATACAAACATGACGAGTGGCTCCAGAATCAATCCACCACTCTTTAGGATTTCCCACTAAGTTGCATTCAAAAAGCATGGCACATAAGTCATCAACATCATTGTAAGGTTCCCGTAAAATTTTCGTGCTTAGAACCTAGTAGCTGTGGTGTCATGGGTCGAATAATGTGTTAGGAATGCGTCGCCGTGGTTCGGACCCTTGGTAGTGATTTAAGTTTCAAAAATTCAAAGAATCAATTTTTCCAAAAAGTGTCAATTCTGCGGTCAGGAATGCGATCCCAGATCAGCTATGCGGACCGCATTCCTACCGCAGAGCTTAACAGAATATTTTCCAAAAATCATGTTGAAAATGCGGTCAATATGCGATTGTATAATGGAAATGCGGACCGCAGATCTACCGCATAATTCTTTGAGAAATTTTGAGTGTCAAATCTGCGGTACATTCTACGACGGTAGATCAAGAATGCGGACCGCATTTTGGTCGCAGGTCGTAACAGAACCTGTGAAATTTTGAGGCAATTCTGCGGTCCATTATGCGGACCGCATGCTGATTCTACGATCGCTGGATTGACTCGGCCCAGATTTTTATAAAGTTTTGACCCGACCCCTTCTTTAATAAAACACTTTCAAGCTTCATTTTTCTCATACTTTCTTACCAAAAACAAGAGAGAGGAGAGAAGGGTTTTAGAGAGAGAAGTCTATGATCTTCAAGAATTGTTCCAAACATTTAGTCCAAAGGATCATATGGCAAATATTCAACTTCCCCAATCTTTACAAGGTAAAAACCCTAACAATTTTCCTTGATTTTTAGTTTTTAAAATGGGTAAAGAAAGGTTTGCATATAATAGCTTTTGAAAATAGAATATAACACTCATGCATGATTATTGGACTTGATTTTAGTAAAAAGAAGTGAGTAGACGTAAGAGTCTGTAAGAACGAGGTCGACAAAATAGTATAACTTGGGTAAGCACAAAGTAGGAGGTTAAAGGAAGAAAACCCGACACCAGGTATGTATGGCTAATTTTGATTCTTGTAAAATCGCCCACATGTGCGCAATTTGCTTGGTATGTGTTAAATTGAGAGATTGTGTGTAACCCTTTGATGTTGTTGTTGGGAATTCAATTGATGTTGAATTATGTATGATGTAGTATGGAAAATGAGTCGCAAGATAAAAAGGGAACCGAAATTGGTAAATAACTGAGAACAACTGTTGTGATGGCATACATGGCTTATTGTGGAAGGAAGTGAAACACTTGAATTGTGGTAAATTGTTGAACATACTTGTATGGGTACTCTCGAATATGGAAACATTTTAACTTGGTTGTGACATCGGTTTGAAAAGTAATTGAGAACATGAACCAATTTGTAAGTTGCTTATTTGAACTTGTTGTAATTTTGTGTAGTGCCTTGTTTGTTATTTGTGATTGTTGTGTTTGAAATTGTACGGTGAGATGTGGTTGCACGCTGCAACACGAAGAAATAAGGCGTGGGTTGGGGTGATAAGGGTGGCCGAGGTAATTATAACACTACAAGAAATGCGCCTTTTAGCGGCGACAAAAGGCGCTGCTAATAACTAAATATCGCTGCTAAATGTGTATAGCAGCGACATTGGACTTGCTACACCTCAAGCCATTACTAAATATTGTGAGCACGTGATTTTTACCCTACACGTGAGTTATTCCTATAAAATTCAAAATAAATAATTTTTCCTTATTTTTATAATTTTGTGTGAATTTTGTGTTAGTTGTTTTGCATGTTATTTGCGTGTGATAAATGAAAATACAAAAAAAATTGCATCTTTAGGGAATTCATTCGTTTTTCTAGCAAATTAAAGAAAAAATCAAAAAAAAAAAATAGTTAGCTTTTAAATTGAAAATTGTCAAAAAAGAGGTAATTAGTTTAATTTTTAATAAGTTTTAAATAATTACAAAGTATAATAAATACAAAATACAAAAATACAAAAAGGATGAAATACAAAAAATACATGGAGGAATAAGTGCAAAATACAAAACAAGAGAAGAATAAAGAGTTGGGCCAAAACGCCCTAGCCTTCAGCCCAGATCGGCCACACCCTTCAGCCCAATTAGTCCCAACCAGTAGCCCAAACACACAGGCCCTAATAAAAGACCCAAATCGGCCAGCCGTTAAATCGTGACCGTCCGTGATATCTAATCCAATGGCCCCAATTCGTTATTACAATTAAATATACCTAGGACAAAAACCTTAAAAATTCCTAACTAAACAGACTTTTGTCTCTCACTTCTCCAGCCGTCTCCTCTCTCTTCACCTTAGTGCCGCCGCTAGGGTTCCGCCACCCATGGCGGCGGCCGGCATCCAATTCCGACAAAATTCATACCAAAATGATCCCCTTCCTCTCCTCATCACAACCATGTTATCCTTTTCCTTCAAACATCAACATAACCCCTCAAAACCACAAACCCTAATGGCGCCGCCACCCTCTCCCACTTCGCCGCCACCATCAAAACCACCCAAAACCGTCACCCCACTATTCTTTTGCATCGTTACACAAGAAATCGAGTCAAAAGCCGCGGGAATCGGCAAGAACAAAAGCTGCCCGAGATTTTTTTTTAAGAAGGTCGACGATTTTCAAGATTTGAAGGCTCATATGAAGAAAGATTCAAGGAAAAGAGGGAATAATTGAAGAAAACAACAAGAAATAAAGAACCGGAAGACTAACGAGAAAACAGAAAATAAAAAGAGATAATCCACGGCTAAGCTAAGTTTTCTTTAATTCTATTTCTCTTTCTGTGAATATGTTTTGATGCGCTTGAATTGTCTCTTGCTTTTTCTGTTAATATCAATGTTAGATTTGTTGTTAATTTGATTCTTATTAGTATTGTTTGATTTTTGTTAGATTCATGTTAGTTCTGATTTTTTTTTGTTTAACAATTTTAAGTTTTTAGATTTTCGTTAGATTTTGTTAATTTCTTAGATTTTTCAGATTTCACGGAATTAGGCTTTTTCTTATTTCTGTTAAATTGGTCAATTTCCGATTTTTGGTTCTTATGTCAATTGTTTTAACAGTTTGGATAGTAACAGAATAGGGGTATTGCTCTTACTTCTCTCTTCTTTTCTTTTTTCCATTCGAATAAGTCAACCTTCTGCCCGTCTCTCTTTAGTCTGATTTTTCCAATTTTGACGTGTTTGAATTCAGTGATTTCCTTTCCTTTATATGAATATATTGATGATTATGTTTATGGCATTATTAGGAAAGTTTTAGTTTTATTCAATTTTGTTGGAATTCTATCCAGTTTTTACTTCCTGTTCTCTAGTTTGGCTTAGTTTATTGTCGATTTAGTTTAACTTATAGTAGTATGAACTAGGTTTAATTCTCAGTCTTGTTTAAGCACTAATTGGATTCAATAACTCATTTTTAAAGTTTTTGAAATTAGTATTGGTTATAGCTGTTAGTTCAATTAGGAAAGTTGTCCCTTAGACAATTTTAGGTTCAAATTAAGTCGATAGTTGAAATCACGCGATTCGTAGCAACCTCAGGCGATTACTTGATAGATTCAATTTCGGTTAGTTATTTCGATTGATGAGACTCACCATCTATCAAATTGTTCCCCCGAGTCTTGTTAATTGAATAATTAAACAAAAGTGGCTATGTTTGTAAGACTGCTTAGGGTTGGTTATGAATGTAATGTGAATTTAGTTATTGAATTAATCTGAATTTAAAGTAGTTAATAGGGCTAATTGGCTAATTGAGCAATAGTCACTTAATTGTGGCTATGTGATAAATACAATCTGAAAATGGGTTAAAATAGGAGTAAAAGGCAGAAATTAGGAAAGTAATTAGCCTTAAAAAGTAGGGGTAAATGGGGAATAAGAATTGGTATAGTGGTAATAAGTTTAAAAGAGGAAAGGGTACAATAGGAAAGGGAATTGGCATAATTGTGATAAATATAGAGCATTTAGGGTAGTTTGGGCATAACAAAAGGTATTTTGGTAGATAATAAAAGGGAATGAGGGGACAATAGGTAATACCTAGGAAATAGAACATGGTAGAGTATTCTAGAAGGGGTTATAGTGTAGTTTTCACTAGAATGATTGCACTAACTTGTGCAACAAGCTAAGAATTGAAGGGGTTTTAGTGAAATAGTAATTTTCAGATTTTTTCTCTTTTAGGCCTATAAATAGGTAATTTTAGCTTCAATAATGGGGGTTCCTTCTGATTTTTAGGCTTTCTTTTAGCATTTTGAACCATATGAACCCTAGAAAGAATCCCAAAAATGCTAGTTAATTTCCAGATCTGAAATTAAAATTTCAGATTCAATTTTCTTCTTTTATACCTTCAAATACATACCAAAAATACAAAACAATAGCAGAATTCATCATAAATTAGTAGAAACTGTTATTTGATTGAGAAATTGGGTTTTGAAGTTCTGAAATTCATCTCC
>JASVEL010002589.1:0-36036 GCA_032618575.1 Nicotiana noctiflora
TAGCACGTATTCTCACCATCTGCGAGAGAATATAATATGGAAAATTTAGTTTCATGGCAAGACAAACCGCACAATATGAATCTAAGAAAAGTGAGGTTTTACCTAAAGTTTTTGTAGCCTTCTGAGGATAGATACAGACGTCTACGTACCAATCCGCGAAAGCCTACTAAACCGGCTCATGACTCGCGAGTCCTAGTAACCTAGGCTGTGATACCAACTTGTCACGACCCTAAATCCGGTCGTGATGGCGCCCAACAATTAAGCTAGGCCAACCAGACCAACAAACGTCATTCACAAATAATATCAGTCCCAAATGGGCAACTCAAGAAGAATATATGAGTCATAGAAACTCCAATAATAATAATACGAACAAAATATTGAGAAGTGCGAAATTAACTAACATTCCCAAAGACCTGGAGTCACAAGTCTAGAGCCTCTAAACAAAATCGAACAATAGTAGAGAATACTGTATAAAAGTACTCAAATCTGAACATAAAGTAATAACTGGAAAGAGATGAGAAGCTAGGTTCTGCGAACGTCGGCAGCTACCTCAGCAACTCGATATGACTCTGTAAAAGCTGGAATGCTCGTCTAATTCTCCTGAGTACCTGAATCTGCACACAAAGGTGCAGGGAGTAGGGGTGAGTACTAAGTACTCATTGAGTAATAAATATATACAAGTAGCTGAAAGCAAGAAATTCAGACAATACCACAAAATAAAGTTAAACTACAGTCCGATCCTCCTACGAACTAGCAACAAAAATACAACATGATTATCACAGATAATTCAACAGATAAAGATGCAATGCAAAGCACATAACCGCTACGGCGTGTAGCCCGATCCATTTAACGTCGATGACGCTCACTGGGGGTGTGTACAGACTCCGGAGGGGCTCCTACAGCCTAAGTGCAATACCGCTGCGGCGTGCAGCCCGATCCTCATATCAACTGCTGCGGCGTGCAGCCCGATCCATCCTCAGTCCACAACAAGTATACAAATCACACAACAGCTCAATTATTTATTTCCAGGTTCCAGTTCATAAATTATGAAAATACTTTAACTTTAATTTAATTTTTGCAAAACAGGTGAATTAGCATTTCAATACGGTGATTTCAAACCAGGACTGAGATTAGTGATTAAGCAAGTATAGCTATCACATATATAACTATCCCCTAGGGATACAACAGGTCGGCACAAGGCCCCAAACACGGCTTACATCCCATAATTATATCAAATACAGTGTTTTCAACCACTAATATCATATTATACTCATTCGGAATGAACTAAGTCGCAATACCCAATCACAATCAATCTTGCACCTTCCACGGGGTACGAGCCACGCCCTACTAGCGTCACAATGTGCTAAGCCGGGGTTTCGAACCCTCAGACTACTACATACACAAACTACTCACCTCTAGCCGGTTGTAGACTCGTCCGCTATGCCTTTTCCTTTGGAATTTGCTGCCTCGCGCGTAGAATCTAGTCAAACCACAATAATTATGTCAATTATGGGTCAAAGAAACGTAACCCATTTCAATTTACATGAAATACGCATAAACGCACTAAGTTGGTAAAACCCGACCCCGGTCCTGCTGCCCGAAAAATTCCAAAATTAGTACCAACGCGATCCTCGTCTCGCCACGAGTCCGTGCATATAAAATTTATCGAAAACAGAGTTCGAATGGCCTTTCAAAAGTCAAATTTTTGTTTTCAATACCTAGGCCATAATTCTTCATAGTTTCTACCCAAATTCATGAAGATTGATGTTTATTCTACCATAAAATTATGTTTTTGAGTCAAGAAAATTACCTCCGATGTTTCTCCGATGAAACCCTCTTACTTCTCGACCAAATTTTCTCCAAGACGTTCTATTTTTGTGATAAAACTGATTAAGTTCGTGGAGGTTCTGTTAATAAACCCTTCTGTCAGGCCTGTAAATTGCCTTATGCGATCGCAGCACTGCGTCTGCGATCGCGATGCACAAAATTCCCCAGGCCTCATTTTTTCCCTACGCGATAGCAGGACCCTGCATGCTATCGCAGAGAACCCGATCTCTCTTCTACGCAATTGCAGGGCTACTCACGCGATCGTAGTGAACCGTTCCCTTCTCCTACGCGATCACAATTAACTCTACCCGATCGCATTGTATAAATCCACAGGCCTATGCGATCGCAGACCTATTCACGCGATCATAGAGAGGAAATCTTTGGCTGCCCATTTCCCTTCTACGCGATCGCATCCCCAGGCTTGCAATCGCAGTGAAGGATTTCACTATCAGTTTTCTGCTGCAGTTTCTGCTGCATTTTTCTAACAAAAACTCCCGTTGAGCATCCGAAATAATCCCGAGACCCCCGGGACCCCAACCAAAAGCGCAACTACATCACATTACCTCATTCAAACTTGCTCTAAACACAAAAACAACATCTTAATCATCAAAATCACCATTTCCACACGGATTCAAGCCTAAGTTTCTTCAAAACTTCCGAAACTAACATTCAATCCAAAATCCGATCTAACCACCTCCGATTGACCTGAAATTTTGCACGCATATCCAAAATCACCTAACAGAGCTACTGCAACTCTCGGAATTTCATTCCGATCCCCAGATCAATATCTCACCCACCGTTTGTATTTCACCAAAATTCAACCTTAGCCAATTCTAGCCTAAAACAACACCGAACCTCCGAATTCGATTTTGATTGCTCTCCTAAGTCATAAATGATCCCCCGAAACTAGTCAAATCATCATAATTCAATTCCGAGCTATCTAACTCATCGGTCAACATTCGGTTGACTTTTCCAAACCATTCTTTTCATAAAGAGTCATATGAGCTCATTTCTATCTAAATTCCTTCCGATTTAATTCTAACTTTTTGAACACATATAAATAAGCATATTGAATTGTTAAATAAAAAAAACGGGGCGATAACTCTCGTAACGACATGTGAGGTCGTTGCAGTTCCCTTGAACGTACTTTTAGACATTTCTGTCGTTTAAATAGCTCTTTGCTCCATTCGTAGCCCATGAGAAAAGTTATTATTATCTCCAATTCATGTATAAGTGTAAGGAATCATTTAATTGATGATCGATCTAATGAGTTGAAGTTCATATTTATATTGCTTCCATGTAATGAAAGTTGAACCCAAAGTTTAAAGGATTTCAAGGAGAAAAACCTCGAGTGTGATACCTCATAGCTTCATGCATTCCTTGCTCTTTTATTTTTGTTCAATATAGTACATAAAGAGCCGACCCAGCTCAATACCCACTTCGTGGGTGTCTGGGGAAGGGAATACTCTAGGCAGCCTTCCCCCTTGCTTTGTAGAGAGGCTGATTCGAACCCGCGACCTGACACACCACGGCAAGCAAGCTTACCGCTGAGCCAAGCCGGCCCTTCATAACACATGATAATATATGTAGTCAAGTACAATAGTTAAACCTTTAATATTTTGACTAGGTTTTTCCTAAATTAGATTTGTTGATCGAGAATTCTTTCCTCCTACCTTCTCCGTGTCTTATTAATCTTGGAGTCGAATGTTCTGTGCTCAGTATAAAGTATAGAAAATATCTTGAGTTTTTTCTTGATATTTCATAACATAGAGCATAATTATATTGTAGCCTTAAAAGGATGATATTACTGCAAATTAGTAATGAGAAAGTATTATTCTTATGCAGGGCTACAACTGAACAATCAAATAATATCCCTCAAAAGCAATAAACCGCGAGACACTAGAAAATATGGTAACAATCATGCAGTAACAATTACGGAGACCATAAACAATTTACAAAATGTCTAATAAGAAACGACGGAGTCCTGTAATGTTTTGTCCTGACCCACTTTCAGAACAAGTCACGATGGCGCCCAACATCGTTACTGGGCAAGTCAATACAAAAATTTACCAAAAAAGCCCTCATTAACCTTTACCAATTCATTGCAAAAAAATTAATTAAGGTAATATTTGAAAGAAGTAATAACCCATAATGTATCAAAATAAATATACAAATCCGCAAAATAAAAGTCTACCAATGTGTGTGCCAAGACTTGGTATCACAAGTTGTGGGCAGCTAATAGAATATACAAAAGAGTCAATCTGCCTTACTGTCCAAATAGAATAGACAGCAAAAATAGTAAGAAACACTTCTTCAGGAGGCTAAACGGCATGGGAAGGAAAGCAGCTCACCGTGGAAGTCTCAAAATTCGCTCAGGGATGTGCACCAAACTGATAACCAGATACACCTACCTCAGATCATGTACAATTAAGTACATAAATAATATTTACGCAGTAAGTATCTCGTCTAATAGCGAAGAAGTAGAGACGAGAGGTCAACTAGACACTTACAAGGGTCAAATAATATTATAAGATATTATGCAAAACATAGCGGTCACAATTAATAAACTATTTATAGTAAGAGGTAATGGATCATGTTTTGAATAATTTAGCAATTAACCAGTTACATTTCAAGTAATGAATAGGATATGTCGGGAATAAGATTCCACATAGATATTATGCGTACATAATGCCGAGGTCGACGGTCTGACCCAGCAGAAAATAAACTTTGCACTGCTATATAGTCAAATGACGTGAACCATAGATGGATCTATTTATACCAAGGCGACCAGCCCGATCCACAAATATCGATTAATATCACGAAACACATGAAAGCACATTTATATTCAAATAAATTCATGCAAGGGTTCAACAAGTATATGGGCTCACCTTTATTCCTTCCCAAGTCTCTAACAAACCTCAAGTAATCACATTAGCACAAAAACATAGCGATATTCACAAATATAGCATGAGGTGAGTCCTAGACTACCCGGACAATTAATATAATAGTAGCTACGTATGGACTCTCGTAACCTAATGCGTACGTAGCCTCCACATTTAGCAACAAATTACTCAATTATTACACCTATGGGGACAATTCGCTAAGGTTTGAAAGGAGACTCACATCGCTCCAAAGTGCACTTCCAATAACAAGAATGAGTCCAAGCCCTCAATTTGAAGCCAAACAATCCCAAATTAGTTAAACGAAGTAAGAACTAGTCAATACGGACCCATAAGATAATTTCAAGATATTTAAGCAATTTCCAACAATTAACACAAGTTTCCTAAAAGCCGACCCTGGGACCACGTGTCCGGATTCTAAGATTCTTTGAAGGAAGTTGTTCTCTACGTCCTAAGGATCAATAATGTATGATTTTTAATTTATTCCATAATAAATTTCGTGGTTAAATATAACTTTTACTAAAACCCTAAGTTCTTTGCTCTAACTCGATGATTTCACCTTAATACTAGTGTTTAATCTACCTAAGACCTGATTATTTAGAAATAGGTACAACACACTTACCTCAAGATGCTATGTGAAGTTCTTCACTCAAAAGCTATAAAATCGCCAATGGGGAAGTGAAAAAGTGATGAAAATGAGTTACAACCCATATTAAATGAACCTCACCACTTTAATGATTTTTGCATCTTTAGTTAGGGGGGCGCATCTGCGAGAAAGGGACCGTATCTGCGAAATGGGTTAAAGGGACTGGAACCGCTTCTGCGGTTTGGAAACCGCATCTGCGAAGCTACTTGTGCGATTCTTAGCCTGGTCTGCCCTGTGCCACTTCTGAAATGGAAGGACTACTTTTGCGGTCTCGTACATGCGGTCCACCAACCGCAAGTGCAGTTATGACAAAAGCAGTAACCTTCAGCTTTTCCTGAAAATTTACACTTCACTGGAGCCTCGTCCGATTTACGCTCAAGGCTCTCGGACCCCGCCTGAACATAGTGACAAGTCTAAAATCACGAGCCGCACCTACTCAAACCTTTGGAACACTTGAACCAATGCAAAATCTTGGAATCACCCCTTAAAACCAAATGAATCAAACTCATGAACTTCAAGTTCTTAATTTTCCTCAAACGGCAAAAATGCCCATAAACTACTCGAATTGACACCAAATCTTATATGCAAGTCTTAAATGATATTTCGGATCTGTAATGCACTTCGGAACCAACATACAAGCCTGATACCTATGAATTCTATCATTAATTAGTTTCTTTAAATCCTTAAAACTTCGGATTGACAATTTCGAATAAAAATTTATTACTCGGGCTAGGAACATTGTAATTTGATTTCAGACATACACCTATTTGCCATATTTTCTTACGGACCCTCCGGAACGTCAAACCACAAATCCGGGTCTGTTTGCTCAAAAGATTGACTAAGGTGAAACTTATCTTTTTAATAAAATCCTAAGGAATCATATGGGCATATTTCACTCCAAACCCTTCCAAATCCTGAACCAACTGTCCCCGCAAGCTGTAGCTATTATACCCCATTTTAACACGGGTCAAACTAGAGTATAACATATTCGGTAATTCTGCGAGTTTACATAATTAAAAGAGCCGCCACCTAATTATTTTAAAGGTGAATTAGGACACCAATTTCGCTAAGTAGTGCATAAAATTAACTCTATTTTTATGATCTTCCTAACCTTAAGATTATGAGGAAGGGTTCTAATTAATCATATAGGGAAGGTTATTAAGGCACCCTATATGATCCGCTAATTACGGTTAACCGGCCAAAATTAGGTTAATGATATACATTTGATGTGTTTTTGAGTAAACAACATTTAACTTTGAGAAAAGAAAAAAAAAATAACTGTAAGTGAAGGGAAAATGTTTTTAACTAATAGGTAATGAAACGATCACTGTAATCGTAACGCTAAATGGAACTTTGAGGACTACTTTCTGTTTTCCAAAGCAAACTTGATGGAATCTCTAAAATTCATATAAACTTAAAAGATGGCTGCAAAATTCCAATTTAAAGAGTTTTATTTAAAAAAAACAAAAATCGTTATTCCAATTCTACATTTTGTCATGACGTGATAAAAGAATAGTTTTTCACTTTGGATTTCAGCGACGACATCCCCAACACATTAGGTGCTTATAGCCTTTAAAGTCCTAAATCAAGCAAAATACTTTTAAAAATAGAGTTGTAATTCTACGTGATAAGATTAATCATCAGTCATTAAAGCAAACTCAAATAAAATCAAATCTCATAAGCTAACAAAGTTCAGATAAAATGAGTAAAGAATAATGAACGCCTCCATAGGCGACCCCAAGCAAGTTTTGCTAGTTTTCTTCTTGTCCATTAGTCTAAGATGCGGTGATGACTCCATACGGTGTCGTCGAGTCTCACGCAAGACTCTTCAGCTCCGGTGTTTCATGCAAAACCAACAATAAAGAAGAAGAAAGTAAGTAGAGGAGAAGTTCACAACATATAATGTATAAATGGAATCAAGATGATAAATAAATATTTGGGCAGTAGCAAGGAGACTTGAATGCACATATAATTTATACCTAAGCTTCATGAACATATTCTGACATGTATAGATTCACAAGTCTTTATTATTATTTTTTAATTAATATTGAAAAAAAGAAAGAGAAGAATTTACACACATTCAAAACAGACTCAAGATTTCCTAAAATGGGACATACGGTCAATAATGACAACCCGGGAAAGAATACTTCTTTAAATTTAAGAACTGATATTTGTCTAACATGCTTCAAAGAAAGCGTTAAGTGTAATTCCTACTTAAGAGTAATGCCTACTTTTATAAAAGGTCTTAAAGTTATCGCTTCTAAATTAACACGATCTTCGTTAGTGAGAGCAACTTTTACTATTTCATACAATGTTTAACTAGTAAAAGTACACAGGGAATTTTCAAAGGATGTGATTTATACTTACAGAATCTAGGCCAAAGGCTGAACACATACTTAACAAAACTCATGAAAAACTTTCTTTAACACTTAACTAGTCATATTGAATGCAAAGATATGTACCTACGTCAAGTTTTACGCAGGCATCCCAAAAGGGAACTTTCAAAATACTCTAGACTAACATGTTCAGACACACACTCTCTTTCTTTATTAGAATCCTATCGGTATGACTACTAAATGATGGGAGTCTTACACATAATATCAAGAGGAATGCTTAGCTTTAAACAGAAAAATATGATAATTACCAAATCTCATGATATTTAAAGCGTAAGTAAGCAAATGAAAACTAATAACACTATAAAGCATACTGTAAAGAAATGCACGAAATCAGAAGAAGGAAGAAGTGAAAAACAATGACAAATTCCTACTCAACGAATGATAACTATGTCATAGATCCTCTTCAAACAAATAAGATAAGGAAACTGAATACATGCTTTCTAATTTCCAAATAGATACCAAATCATAATCTACATTTTAGCTAAGTATTTAAACATGAGGTTTTTAACAAAAGTGAGGGAATAGATAATAAGAACTTGAAATCGAGCGACAACAAAAATGGACAAAGGGCATGCGGAATTTCTGTTTTTCATGATATACAAACAAAAATAAATAAAGGAAACATAATAACATTTTCACGATATGTACAGAATAATGAAAAGTTTAAAACTTCAGAATCGAAAGAAAAATGATAAATCACTAACCTCTTGCAGGGCAGTGAACTAAGGGCATTTGCAAGGGCCACTCAACTTCTCTAGTCCAAACTCCTTTGACAAATAAAGCTACACACAAACAGAGTAGAGAAAATCTCTGGCAAGCGTAAAGGCTAACATAGACTGAAAGGGCAATAACGGTGGCGTCCCCATCTCTAAAATGGCAAGCACCCCCCTGAAAATCTCCACCAAGTCTGGTATTTATAGGAGATGAATTAGGGAAAGTTTGGGCGGGATTTTAAGGTTTGAAATCGAGTCAAAATGGCATTTGAAATTGAAACGTTGATGCTGTAAAAAAAAAAATGAGTCGCAGCTTCTTGCTCCAAAATATCGCGATTTTGACTCGAACCTTGAAGATTCATGGGTCAACTAACACAAATTTGAAAGTTGAAAGAAAGAGACGTTATTTTCACCAAAATGGTGCAACATCTTTTGATTGAAAGATATCAAATCTTGGAGGTTTCTGTAAATGAAGAAGGTGATAAAGAAGGTAGACAGAGGCGCTACTATGTTTTTATTACGTTAGAAATTAGGGAGTAAAATATTTAAAAGTTGTCGGGCCGCTTGGGCTGGGGCACAAGCTTAGCCAAACTGGGCCTATTCTTGATTGACATATTTTGGGTGGGCAGAATTAGTAGAAAATTATTGAGATTTTTTCCTATCTATACCATATATGAAACTTTATTACAAAAGATGTGCATATTTGGTAAATTACCCGCCTTGTGCACTGTTTTTCTACAATTTTTATACCATTCATTAATTAGTAATTAATAGTAGCTAAATCTTCCTAATATGGCGCGCTAAAAATCAGGAAAAGAATATCCTAGTTGATTTAGTGACCTTAAGTTCAAATTTAAACGCAAATCCTTTATCTGATCTTTCCCGAATTTTTTTTGTAATTCAAAAAAAAAAAAAACTTCAGCAAATTGAAATTAAATTTGTTCTTCGTCTTTTTTTTTCTCAATCCACAAATCAAAAAATCATAAAATATAGAACAATACCTCAGCGACACCATTCAATCATGTCCAAAAATCCCAATCATGCTACAATTGAATGGAAAAAATTCTGATTATAAAAAATGGGTCTCATCTCTATGTTTTTGAGAAGAAGAAGGAATGTAGAAGAGGAAGTCTGATTTTATGTTAATATATACAAAATTCATACATTTATCTACAAATAAACTATTAATTAATTTAAGTATGTATAAAGCAGTATTATTTTTAAGGGTATCAAAAAAATTACTACATTTATACTACAATTAAACTACGATCTATGTTGAAAAAAAATGTAGACTACAAAATTTTCTATTCATCTATAAAATTCCTACAAATAAACTACAAATCAGTTTTAATATTGTATAAAGTTATGTTGTTTTTAAGGGTATCTACAAAATTACTACATTTATACTACATTAAACTACAAGGCGGGTAATTACTATATAATGGATTGAGTACAATAAACTACAATTAAAATACATTTAACAACATAATAACTGAGAACAACTACAATAAAAAATGTCATATAACTACAATTTAACTACAAAACCACTGAAAACAACTACAAATCTACTACAATTTAACTACAAATATATTAACGATTCATATAAAAATATAAAATAACGACAATTAAACCTCAAAATTGAGACAAATTAAAAGGTTTTCAGAAACTACGCGGAAAAATTAAATAAAAATACCTTTTCTGAAATATTACGAGGGCTGAATTTTTTAGCTTTTTTTGAATGTTTCTTTTTTGATTTTTTTGAAGAAGATGGAGATAACTTCAATTTTTTTTAGATTGAAGCTTGGGTGAATTTTCGAAAAAATAGGAAAAAAACTGAACAAAAGAGGAAAAGAACTGAACAAAAGAAAAAACGTGAGGGAGAAAAGAACTGGGGGGGAATCGTGGGGAGGGGGTGAGGAACGAAAAATTTAAAAATTAGAAGAGTGAGAATCGGGTAACAAAGCTAATGATAACTTAATTAAAGCATTAATTTAAATTATGATACATAAATTGAAACTTGGTATGCTTAAATATAATAAACACAAACCTTAAACATGGTTGGTAATAAGATTTGATATATGGTATACTCATATAAAAATTCCAAAATTATTAGGCTACTAACTAGGCCGAATTTCTCTTCTTCTTTCAAAATTCTTTGGGCTTCTAATAAGCAAATTAAGAGGAAAAAAAAATAAGTAGACAATATTTAAGAAAAATTTCAAATATCTAACAGAAATAGGTATTTTACAAAACAAGCAGCTAAATAATTATAATCTTAGCGGCAGGCTATAAATATGGGCCTAGAATCATGTTTCAAAAAATTCAAAGCATTCAATTCCTTAAAAAATTCCAAAGCAATTCCGATTCTCCTTAATTGAATATACTTCCTAAATTACCGCCTAACAACAATGAAGAGATCAATATATATTCTATTGCTATGTGCACATATGAGATTAATGGACTCTATTACATTTTGAAAATATATCGTACATTTACTTTTGAATTTTTCTATGTATCTTACTTGTGTCATATTAATATGACCACACAAGTTTTTGTCAAACAATATCAAATAAAATGATAAAATTATACTTCTATATACTATTGGTGTAAAGTTTTATTTTTAATTGTATGTCAAGATAAACTTTTACACAATATAATGATGGTATAAATAGTTTATAAATTACAATGATAATTTTAGTATATTAATATACAGAGTATATGAAATCCTTCACCCATTATATGTATATATTGTGTTTTATGGAATAATAGTAAATAACCACATATGTACATGGAATGAGTATATACATGATATTATAATAGTCTGCATGTTATTATATATATATGACATATTTAGTTATATTACTCAAATAAATATTCAAAGTATTACGAATATTCAAAGAATATTGGCATGCTAAATTAAAGGAAATAAATTTATACTAAAAAAAAAAAGAGATACGAATGCTAAATGAAGCAACTAAAATAGAATAGAAAATAGTAGGAGAGAGAATGTAAAAATACAAATAAGGATAAAATTGATCCTATAATTTGTGTTACTCATTAATTGCACTCATAATCCTCATTCCGTGCTAATATTGTAAAAGAATATGCTATATATGTAATAAACAAGAATTGATATTATTTTCTTAAATACTTTTTGAAAGATGCTCGGTAATGTATTTTTCTCTAATATATATTAATGTTAAAAAAAATAAGCAAGTAATTAACTTATTTATTATACCTAATAATAATTGCTAATATTTAAATAACATACTAATAGTAAGATGCGACAAGATTTATTAAATATAATTTCGTAAAAAGTTATTGCAAAATGATCTCGCTTAGTGAGATGAAAGAAATAAAAATACTTTTCGTGAAAGGTAAGAATAAATACGATTAAGGTATGAATGATAAAGATGATAGCTATAGAGTTAATAATAATAATAATAATAATAATAATAATAATAATAATAATAATAATAATAATAATAATAATAGTGAAAAATAGACAATTAAACTGTTTGGCATGTTTCACAACGATTTTTTTATATTAGATAATTTTATAGTGCTCAAATTGAATTATTATGAATTAAAATGACGAAATCTATTTTAGCATGTAACCAATATAAAAATGTGCGTGAAAATAATATATAAATAACTTAAATAAATGTTTTATGAATGAAAATATGATTATTCAATAAGATAGAAATATTTGTAAAGAAAATATCATTGATTGATAAATTTTGAATAAAACAACTTGAGTAATAAAATCATATTAAACATTCTTATATCACTAAAGATATTAGAAGCTCAAGTAAATAATTTGGAAGAAAGGAGGGTCAAAATTGGATGTCAACAGTAACTTAGCTAGAGCAAGCACGAGGAGTTTTATTTAAGGGAATAGGGTCCTAAAAGGCAAAACAATCGTCGGTCGTTACATTTACCACCTCTTAAATAAATGTTTGTCCTCGAGCGGATACAGAAAAGTACTTGAGTCACTGAATAAATGGGGATATCTGCTTTGTATGTCCTCCTCAGACTCCCAAGTTGCCTCATCAGCTGGTTGGCCCCTCCACTGGACCCTCACTACAGAAAGCCTCTTGGACCACTACTGGCGATACTGTCTATCAATAATAACAATTGGCTCATTCTCATAACCCGAACTCTCATCCAACTGAAAAGTACTGAAGTCTAATACATGGGACAAGTTGGCATGATACTTTCGAAGCATCGACACATGAAAAACTGGATGAACTTCCAATAAGCTGAGGGTAACGCAATCTCGTATGCAACCTCCCCAGCTCTTCTCAACACCTCAAAGGGACCAATAAACCTTCGTCTCAACTTGCCATTCTTATCAAACTTCATAATGCATTTCACTGACAAGACTTTCAAGAGAACCTTCTCGCCAACCATGAATGATACAGCACGCGCCTTTTGATTCGCGAAACTCTTCTATGTGACAACCCGGCCCCTTGTCATGAGAGTTACCTCCCCGTTTTTCCCTTATTGTATTGTTTCATGTTTCTATATTGGTATTGGAGTCTATCGGGTGTAATTGGATTGGTTCTGGTTAAAAATAAGGCATATAACCTCTTAGAAGAGAGTTTGTTTCAAATTAGTCAACCAGAAGTTGATTATGTGGTTAGAGGGATTGGATGTGAATTCCGGTGGTTCGGTTAGCTTCGAGAGGTGATTTGTGACTTAGGGGGGCGATTAGAATTGAATTTGGATGTCCAGTTTTAAAATAGGCTTGAATTGGCGAAGTTGGAATTTTGGCGGATTCCGGTTGATAGGTGAGATTTTGATGCGGGAGTCGGAATGGAATTTCGAGAGTTTTAGTACCTTCGTTAGGTAACTTTGGATATGTTTGCAAATTTTCAGGTCATTCGGACATTGTTTGGTCGGATTTTTGATTGGATGAGAGATTTAGAATTTTTAAGGAAAATTAGGCTTGAATCCGTGGTAATTTGGTGATTCTTTTGTTAAAGGACATGTTTTTATGATTGAAACAAGTTCGTATGGTATTTTAGAGTGATTTGATATTTTTGGTTGGGGTCCCGGAGGCCTCGTGATGGTTTTCGATGGTTAATTAGAAAAATTGAGGTATTATAGTAGGTCTAATCTAAAGTCCTCTGTTGTTTTCGCATCTGCGGTGGGTAAGCCACTTAAGCGGTCCCACAGATGTGGCTCACTGATCGCAGAAGCAGCCCCTTGGTGGCCTGGGATTTTCGGCAGACATGGACCTTATTCCGCAAAAGCGGTCTCCGCAGAAGCGGATTAGTGACCGCAGAAGTGGTCTGGAGTAGAATGGTTCAGACCGTAGAAGCGGTAGTTTGACCGCAAAAGCGGTTATCATAGAAGCGGCGTAGGACCACAAAAGCAGTTGAGCGGGATTTAAGTTATACCGCAGAAGTGGTGAGGAATCCACAGAAGTGGTCCCGCAGAAGCGGTAGCGGGACCGCAGAAGCGAAAATGTTTGAAAGGTTTAATGAAATTAGAGTATTCGAATTTCAGAAGTGTAAAATTATTTTGCGGTGCAAACTTAGCCGAGTTTTGGGCAATTTTGAAGAGGCTTCGTAGGAGGATCATTAGGTAAGGATATATGGACTTGGTTTATGTTATTATAGTGTAAAAACATGAATATATCACTGAAAATTGGAGGAATCAAAGGGTAAAAATGGAGGTTTTTGCTTGAAGCCTAAGAAAGGGTAAAGTGATGATTTGAGGGGTCAAATGGACTCTGATTTTGATAAACTTTATATGTCTGGACTCGTGGGGAGACGAGAATTCTGGAAATGTAAATTTCATAATTTTTTGAGAAGTGGGCCCAGTTCTTGGGTTTTGCCAACTTGGTGTTTTTGGGTATTTTTCGAGTTATTTTGATTGGGTTATGATCCATTAGCCTATTTTGATGTATTCCTATTGGTTTTGATCAGATTTGGCACCCGTGGAGGTTGATTCTAGAGGAAAAGGCATTGCGGACTAGTTTCGGAGCCGGTTCGAGGTGAGTAATAGATGTGGATGATGACCTGAGGGTATGAAACCCCAATATATCACCATGTGATGCTGTATTGAGGCAAGACACGTACTATACGGTGACTGCGGGGTCGATTGTGATTAGGGACTATGGATTAGTCCGACCGAGCGGCATTGTACTTTGTTGTTGGCTATAAATTAGTCAGTAAACCTCCTACTTGGATGGCTATGGATATAGTTGGACTCTGTGCCAGTTATTTGGATCCCGTGAGGGTCGTTATCACTATTTCTATGAGTATAACATGTTCTCATGATATTAGTCCAGAGCTAACACTGTCTAAATATGATTTGAAAATTCTGAGATTTGTGAACACTTAATTCTATAATTACTATTAAACAAAACTAAAAATGGTAAGTTATTTGTACCTGTGAGGCTTGCATGCATGTAGCCAGGCTGATAGTGGATCGGGCTGCGCCCCGCAATATATGTTACTATGATATTGCGCTTGGGTTGTAGGAGCCTCTCCAGAGTTTGAACCCCGATAGTGAGTGCGGGTACCCAAATGGATCGGGCTACGCTTTGTAGCGTCATATTCATTTGTATCTGCATTGCATTCGTGCATTTATACCTATCTGCTCTATCTGTTACTGTTTTCCCTAGGATTTATATTGTTAGTAAGGAAATGAAACACTGTTATAACCTTACTGTGGTATTTTTGAGATTTCTTCCCTTCAATATCATTATACATGTCTATTACGGCTGAGTTGAAAGTACTCACTTTACTCCTGCACCTTGTGTGCAGATCTAGGTATCTTAGGGCAGGGTTGATATCTAGCTGCTTTCAGAGTATTCTCTAGAGCCATCGATGTAGCTGCCTGGCATCCGTAGGACCCGACTTCTCTCTTGTTACTATGTTTTCGACTTCCGTGTACTCAGATTATTATACATTCAATATTTTTGTTACGCTATTCGGTAGAGGCTCTTGACCTGTAACCCCCAGATCCGTGGAAGGATGTTTGCACTGGTTATTAGGTTATTTTCTATAAACTTGCTAAATTTTAGATAATTCGTCGCTGTTAATAATTTTAGGAATAAGAAATGTGAGCTTGCAGCTCGGAAATGTGTGCGATAGGCCAGGCTTGCCTAGCAATATGTTTGGCGCCATCACGATCGAGTTTGGGGTCGTGACAAGTTGGTATGAGAGCCTAGGTTACTAGGCCTTATGAGTCATGAGCCGGTTAGTAGTGTCTCACAGATCGGTACAGAGACGTCTGTATTTATCCTCGGGAGGCGGCATAACGTTTAGGAAATATTTCATATTCTTGAACTTTTGTCGTGCAGTTTTGTTGTTCTTGAACCGGACAAGGTGGACAACTACCATTGCCATCAGCAATACGCCATTGGCGCGGCCGTGGTCGTGGTCGTGGTATAGCAACAGGGGCAGTACCAGTAGACCCAACTGTTTCCCCTATTCAGGATCAGCCCTTAGTTGTTGATGCTCCAGCAGAACATGCTCAGGCACCGACAATGCCTATCATTATTCCTGGCCTTCAGGAGGTATTGACCCAGATATTATCTATCTGCACTGGCTTGGCTCAGGCAATTTAAGCTACTACTTGTGCAGTGACATCTCAGATAGGGGGCGATCTTCAGACCCCCGTAGATCGAATACCAGAGTAGGTTGTGCATGGACTTCAGACGCTATAGCCAGCCCCAGCTCAGGTAGTTGCATCGGCTGTTCTAGTTGCGCCAGTTGCGCCAGCCCCAGGGTATGTTGTTCTGGTGATTCCTGATGACGAGCAGCGTTAGTTAGAGAGGTTTGGCAGACTTCAGCCTCCTACATTCAGTGGTACTGAGGGCGAGGATGCTTAGGGATTTTTTGATAAGTGTCATAGGATGCTCCGTACAGTAGGGATTCTTGAGTCTAGTGTGGTATCTTTTACAACATTCCAGTTTTCAAGGCCAACATTCATATGGTAGGAGGAGTTTGAGAGGCATAGACCTGCAGGAGTAGCACCCGTTACCTGGTAGCAGTTTTCCACTCTATTTTTAGAGAAGTATGTGCCGGAGTCCCGCAGAGAGGAGTTGCGCCGCCAGTTTGAGTGACTAGTTCAGGGTGATATGACAGTGACTCAGTACAAGTTGAGGTATACTCAATTAGCCAGACATGCTACATGGATGATCCCGATAGATCTGGAGAGGATCAGGAGGTTCATAGATGGCCTCAACTATTATATTCGTATCTTGATGACCATGGAGAGAGTAATGGAAGCATCATTCAAGGAGGAAGTGGATATGGCACACGAAATTGAGGTGGATCATCGCCGATAGCGAGATGAGAGGGAGGCCAAGAAGCCTCAAGGTTCGGGCAACTATAGTGGTGCTACATGTAGGGGCAGTTTCATCAGGGCAGAGGTCGTTCTTTTAGACCTCCTCAGTCAAGTCTCGCAGAGCACAATGGAGCTTCTTCTGGCTGTGGCCATCACAGTTATCAGCAGGGCTAGTCTTCACTCAGCGCCCTACCAGCTCAGAGTTCATCACCTTCTTCTTCAGCTCAGGGATCATCTACAGTTAGGGGTTCCCTTCTATCCTGTTCCCCGTGCCGGGCAATTGTTATGAGTGTGGTGAGTTTGGCCACATGAGGAGGCAGTGTCCTCGACTTTGTAGGGGTAGGTCTCAGCAGAGGGATCAACCCTCCTCTTCTACTTCATCTACTTCAGCACCATCTCAATCTAGTAGGGGTGGGGATCTGTATTCTAGAGGTTGCTATAGGAGTGATAAGCGATCGAGCGATGGTTGCTCATGTCTATGCACTTCCAGATAAGAGAGATGTTGTCGCTTCAGACGCAATAATCATTGGTATTATCTCACTTTGCCAGAGTGATGCTTCTGTTTTGTTTGATCCTAGGTCTACATACTCGTATGTGTTTTCTTATTTTGCTCATCATTTGGGTACACCCGTGGTTATCTTGCCTTGCTTTTGCATGTATCCACCTCGATGGGAGACACAATTATTGTGGATCATGTCTATCGATCATGTTACATTACTATTTGGGATATGGAGACCCGAGTTGATTTGCTATTATTGGGTATGGTAGACTTCGATATGATTTTGGGCGTGGATTGGCTATCCCCGTGCCACGCTATTCTGGACTGTCATGCCATTATGTCCCTAGCCGGGTGATTTCCTTCTTAAAGGTGCACCGTATGGTGGAGAAAGGGTGTTTATCATATTTAGCATTTGTGAAGGATGTTGGAGCTGAGACTCTTAGTATTGATTATGTGCCCATTGTGAGGGACTTCCTATATGTGTTTCCATTGGAACTGTCGGGCATGCCGCCGGACAGGGATATTGACTTCGGTATTGATTTGGTGCCGGGCACTCAACCCATCTCTATTCCTCCTTATCGTATGGCACCAGCTGAGTTGAAATAATTGAAAGAATAGCTTCAGAAACTCCTAGATAAGGGGTTCATCCGCCATAGTGTGTCACCGTGGGGGTGCATTGGTGTTGTTAAGAACAAGTAACCTCTACCGCCTATTGATGATTTATTTGAGTAGCTCCAAGGAGCGAGGGTATTCTCGAAGATTGATATTCATTCAGGCTATCACCAGCCGAAGATTGGAGATTCTGATATTATGAAGACAGCCTTCAGGACGAGATATGGGCACTATGAGTTTCTAGTGATGTCTTTTGGGCTGACCAGTGCCCCGGCCAGGTACATGCACTTGATGAACAGTGTGTTTCGGCCGTATCTGGATTCCTTTGTGATTGTTTTTATTGATGACACCCTGGTGTACTCTTGTAGCCAGGAGAAGCATGCTCGGCATTTGAGAGTTGTATTGCAGAGGTTGAGGGAGGAGAAGCTGTATGCGAAGTTCTCCAAGTGCGAGTTTTGGCTTGGGTCTGTAGCTTTTCTGGGTCACGTGGTGTCTAGTGATGGTATTCAGGCTGACCCGAAGAAGATAGAGGCAATTTAGAGTTAGCCTAGACCGTCCTCAGCTACGGAGATCTGGAGTTTTCTTGGTCTGGCGGGGTATTATCACCGGTTTGTTCAGGTATTTTCATCTATTGCTTCGTCCTTAACCAGGTTGACGCAGAAGGGTGCACTATTTGTATGGTCGGATGAGTGCGAGGAGAGCTTTCAGAAGCTCAAGACAGCTTTGACCACATCTCTAGTGTTAGTCTTGCCATCAGCTTCAGGTTGTTAAATCATGTATTATGATGCATCGAGAGTGGGGATAGGTTGTGTATTGATGCAGGAGAGTAGTGTTATTGCTTATGCTTCTCGTCTGTTGAAGCCTCATGAGAAGAATTACCTTGTTCATGATTTAGAGTTTGCTGCCATAGTTCATGCCTTGAAGATTTGGAGGCATTATTTGTATGGCATGTCCTATGAGGTGTATACTGATCTTCGCAGTCTCCAGCACTTGTTTAAATAGAAGGATCTCAATTTGAGGCAGCAGAGGTGGCTTGAGTTGCTCAAGGATTTTGACATCATCATTTTATATCATCCGGGGAAGGCCAATGTAGTGGCCGATGCTTTGAGCTGAAAGGCGGTTAGTATGGGTAGCCTGGCATATATTCCAACTGGGAAGAGTCCTTTTGCATGTGATGTTCAGGCGTTGTCCAATCGGCTAGTAAGGTTGGATATTTCAGAGCCCAGCATTGTGTTGGCTTGCGTTGTTTCTTGGTGTTCCTTATATGATTGCATTCATGAGCGCTAGTATGATGATCCATACGTGCTTGTCCTTAAGGATAGAGTTCAACATGATAATGCCAGGGATGTTTCCATTGATAGTGGTGGGGCGTTGAGGATGCAGGGCTGGATTTGTATGCCCAATGTAGATGGCCTTCGGGAGTTGATATTTGAGGAGGCCTATAGCTCGTGGTATTTTATCCGTCCAGGTGCCGCAAAGATATATCAGGATCTGAGACAGCATTACTGGTGGAGAAGGATATTGTGAGTCATATAGCCTGGTGCCTCAACAGTCACCAAGTCAAGTCTGAGCATCAGAGGCTCGTTGGTGTGTTTCAGCGTATTGATATTCCTAAGTGGAAATATGAGAGGATTACTATGGATTTTGTTAGTGGTCTCCATCGGAAAATGAGGAAGTTTGATTCAGTTTGGGTGATTGTGGATAGGCTGACCAAGTCTGCACACTTTATTCCTATGTGTACTATATATTCCTCAGAGCGGTTAGCAGAGATCTTCATCCGTGAGATTGTAAGATTGTATGGGGTCCCAATTTCTATCATATCAGACATGTACTTAGTTTACTTCACGGTTCTGTAGGACATTTCAGCAAGAGTTGGGTTCGGAGGTAGAGGTGAGCACTACATTTCATCCTCAGACGGAAGGACAGTCCGAGCGTACCATTCAGATCTTGGAGGATATGCTGCATGACTGTGTTATTGACTTTGGTGGTTCTTGGATTTATTACTTACCTCTTGCATAGTTTGCTTATAACAACAACTACCAATCTAGTATTCAGATGGCACCGTATGAGGCCTTATATGTGAGACAATGTAGATCTCCAGTTGGTTGGTTTGAGCCCGGTGAGGCTAAGTTGTTAGGGACAGAGCTGGTCCAGGATGCTTTGGACAAGGTGGAGGTGATTCAGGAGAGACTTCGCACAACCCAATTGCTCCAGAAGAGTTATGCGGACCGGAAGGTCCGGGATGTGTCTTTTTTAGTGGGTGAGAAGGTCTTGCTGAAAGTTTCGACTATGAAAGGCATCATGAGATTTGAAATGTAAGGAAAGCTGAGTGCGAGATTCATTGGCCCTTTTGCGATACTCAAGAGGATTGGATAGGTGGCCTATATGCTTGCTTTGCTACATAGCCTATCGGGAGTTCATCTAGTGTTCCACGTGTCTATGCTCCAGGAGTATGTTGGGGACCCATCGCATGTGTTGGATTTTAATAGAGTTCAGCTGGAATGATGGCTTGACTTATGATGTAGAGAATATATCTATATTGGGTTGTCAGGTGCGGAGATTGAGATCTAAGGATATATCATCAGTGAAGGTGTAGTGGAGAGCTCAGCCCGTGGATGAGGCCACTTGGGAGACCGAGCGGGAGATGCGGAGCAAATATCCACACTTGTTTGAGACTCCAGGTGTGTTTCTTGACCCGCTCGGGGATGAGCGTTTGTTTAAGTTGGGGAGGATGTGACGACCCGGCATGTCGTCACGAGAGTTACCCCCCCGTTTTCCCCTTATTGTGTTGCTTCATGTTTCTATATCAATATTAGAGTCTATCGGGTGTAACTGGATTGGTTCTGGTTGAAAATAAGGCACATTGCCTCTTAGAAGGGAGTTTGTTTTAGATAAATCAACCGAAAGTTGACTATGTGGTTAGAGGGCTCAGATGTGAAATCCGGTGGTTCAGTTAGCTTTGGGAGGTGATTTGTGACTTAGTGGAGTGATAAAAATTGAATTTGGAGGTTTGGTGTAGAAATAGGCTTGAATTGGCGAAGTAGGAATTTTGGCAAAATCTGGTTGATAGGTGAGATTTTGATTCGGGAGTCAGAATGGAATTCTAAGAGTTGCAGTAGCCTCGTTCAGTGATTTTGGATATATCTTCAAATATTAAGGTCATTCAGACATCGTTTGGTCGGGTTTTTGATTGGATGAGAGATTCGGAAGTTTTAACGAGAATTAGGCTTGAATCTGTGGTAATTTGGTGATTCTTGTGTTAAAGGACATGTTTTTATGATTGGAACAAGGTTGTATGGTGTTTTAGAGTGGGTGGATGTTTTTGGTGGGGTCCTGAGGGCCTCAGGATGGTTTCGGATGGTTAATCAGAAAAATTGAGGTGTTGTAGCAGGTCTAATCTGAAGTCCTCTGTTGTTTCCGTATCTGCGGTGGGTGAGCCTCTTAAGGGTCCCGCAGATGCGGATCACCAATCACAGAATTAGCCCTTGGTGGCCGAGGAGTTTTGGCAAAAGCGGACCTTGTTCCGCAAAAATGGTCTCCGTAGAAGCAGATTAGTTACCGTAGAAATGGTCCGGAGTAGAATGGTTGAGACCGCAGAAGCGGTAGTTTGACCGCAAAAGTGGTTACCGCAGAAGTAGTGTAGGACTGTAGAAGCTGTTGAGCGGGATTTAAATTATACTATGGAAGTGGTGAGGAATCCGCAGAAGCGGTAGCGGGACCGCAAAAGCGAAAATGTCTTAAGGGTTTAATGAAATCAGAGTATTTGAATTTCAGAAGTCTAAAATCATTTTGGGGTGAGAACTTAGGCGATTTTTGTGTGATTTTGAAGAAGCTTCGTAGGAGGATCATCAGTTAAGGATATTTGGACTTGGTTTATGTTATTATGGTGTAAAAACATGAATTTATCACTGAAAATTGGAGGAATCAAAGGGTAAAAATAGAGGTTTTTGCTTGAAGCCTAAGAAAGGGTAAAATATTGATTTGAGGGGTCAAATGGACTCCGATTTTGAAAAACAATTATTTGTATGGACTCGTGGTGAGACAGAGATTCCAGAAATATAAATTTCATAATTTTTCGAGAAGTGGGCCCGGGGCTCGGGCTTTGCCAACTTCGTGTTTTTGGGTATTTTTCGAATTATTTTGATTGGGTTATGATCCATTAGCCTATTTTGATGTATTCCTATTGGTTTTAATCAGATTTGGCACTCGTGGAGGTCGATTCTAGAGGGAAAGGCATTGCGTACCAGTTTTGGAGACGGTTCGAGGTGAGTAATAGATGTGGATGATGACTTGAGGGTTTGAAACCCCAGTATATCACTCGGTGACGATGTATTGAGGCGAAACACGTACTCTACGATGAGTACGGGGTCGATTGTGATTTGAGACTACGGCTTAGTCCGAGCGAGTGGCATTGTACTATGTTGTTGGATATAAAAGAGTCAAAAAACCTCCTACTTGGATGGTTATGGATAAGGTTTTGATGTGTGCCCGTTATTTGGATCTCGTGAGGATCATTATCACTATTTCTATTATTATAGCATGTTTACATGATATCAGTCCAGAGCTAACACTGTCTAAATATGATTTGCAAATTCTCAGATTTCTGAACACTTAATTCTATAATTACTGTTAAACGGAACGATAAATGGTAAGTTATTTGTGCTTGTGAGGCTTGCATGCATGTAGACGGACTAATAGTGGATAGGGTTGCGCGCCGCAGCATATGTTACTATGATATTGCGCTTGGGCTGTAGGAGCCCCTCCGGAGTGTGAACTCCCACAGTGAGCGCGGGTACCCAATTGGATCGGGCTACGCGTCGTAGGGTCATGTTCATCTTCATCTGCATTGCATTCATGCATATATACCTATCTGCTCTATTTTTTACTATTTTCCCTGAGATTTATTATGTTAAAAAGGTAATTAAATGATGTTATAGCCTCATTGTGTGTTATTTTTGGGTATTCTTGCCTTCAATATCATTATACATGTCTATTACCGCTGAGTTGGAATTGCTCACTTTACTCCATGCACCTTGTGTGCAGATCCAGGGATCTCAGGCCAGGGTTGATATCTAGCTGCTTTCAGAGTATTCTCCAAAGTCGTCGAGGTAGCTGCCTGGCGTCCGCAGGACCCGACTTCTCTCTTGTTACTATGTTTTCGACTTTCGAGTACTCAGATTATTATACATTTAATATTACTATTACGCTATTTGGTAGAGGCTCTTAACTTGTGACCCCCAGATCTGTGGAAGGATGTTTGCACTGGTTATTGGGTTATTTTCTATAAACTTGCTAAATTTCAGACAATTCGTCGCTGTTAATAATTTTTGGAATAAGAAATGTGAGATTGCAGCTCGAAAATGTGTGAGATAGGTCAGGCTTGCCTAGCAATATGTTGGGCACCATCACGACTGGGTTTGGGGTTGTGACATTCTGTCTAGACTGAGCTGTGCGAAGCCTCTCCCAGATTAACTTCACCTTATCCAAGGCATCCTGTACCAAGTCCGTACCATACAACCTAGCCTCACCAGGCACGAACCACTCGATAAGAGAACATCAACGACCATATAAAATCTCATATGGAGCTATCTCAATGCTGGACTGATAGCTGTTGTTATATGCAAACTCCACCAAGGGCAAGAACTGATCCCACCACCCTCCAAAATCAATCATACATTCTCTAAGAATGTCCTCCAAAATCTGAACTGTCCGTTTCGAATGACCGTCAATATGAGGATGGAATGTTGTGCTGAGCTATACATAGGTCCCCAACTCACTCTGAACAGCTCTCCAGAAATGGGAAGTGAATTGAGGGCCTCTATCTGATATGATGGAAACCTACACACCGTGCAACCGACCTATCTCCTGAATATTGATCTATGCATAGCTCTCCGCTGTATAAGTAGTCGCCAATGGAATGAAATTAGCCGGCTTGGTCAACCTATCAACAATGACCCATACTGAATCAAACTTCCGCAAAGTCTATTGCAACCTAACTACAAAATCCATGGTAATACGCTCCCACTTCCACTCCGGTATAGGCCTCTACTGAAGTAGGCCACCCGACCTCTGGTGTTCATACTTGACCTGCATGTAATTCAAACACTTAGCCACATACTCTACTATGCCTTTCGTCATCCTCCGCCACTAATAATGCTACATCACATCACGATGCATCTTCATAGCACCTTGCTGAATGGAATACCGTACACTGTGAGCCTTCTCTAGAATCCTCTCCCTCAAACCATCAACATTTGGAACACATAGGCGACCCTGGAGTAGCAAAACACCATCCTCACCAATAGAAACCTCCTTGGAACCTCCCTAAAACTCAACTGGGCTCTAGAATGTCCAACCTCACAAGTCTGTTAGCCAAGGACTGAATGTCCAAAGCTAGTGGCCTCTCTGATGTTGGAATGAGTGCCAAGCTACCCATACTCTCCGCCTTTCTGCTCAAGGCATCTGTGACCATATTTGCCTTGACCGGATGATAAAGAATGGTGATATCATAATCCTTCAGTAACTCAAGCCACCTGCACTACCTTAAATTAAGATCCCTCTGATTGAATAAATGTTTTAAGATGTGATGAACAGTATAAACATCACATGACACTCCACATAGATAATACCTCCATATCTTAAGAGCGTGAACAATCACGTCCAACTCCAGATCGTGCACAGGATAATTATTTTCATGAACCTTCAGCTAATGTGAATCATATACAATAACTTGATCCTCCTACATCAATACACATCCCTAGCAAACGCGTGAAGCGTCGCAATATACCGTGTGCATCCCCAACCAGGAAGGCAATACAAGAACTGGTGCTATAGTTAAAACTGTCTATAGCTTTTGAAAGCTCTCCTCACAATCATAAGACTAACGGAAAGGATCACCGTCTGGATCAATCTTGTTACAGGTGATGCAACAGATGAAAAGCCCCACATGAGTTGTCTATAGTAACCTGCTAACCCCCAGGAAACTCCTGATCTCGTTCACTGAGGTAGGTGTGGCCAACTCGAAACTACTTCAATCTTTATGGGATTCACTGTAATACCCTCTCATGATACAACATACCCCAAGAATGCAGGTGACTCCAACAAAAACTCATACTTGGAGAACTTACCATAAAGCTTCTGCTCTTGCAAGGTCTCAAGCACTACTCTCAAATGCTGCTCGCGCTCGCCCAGGCTACATGAGTATATCAAGATATCGTCAATGAAGGTGATGAAAAATGAATCAATTTTATGATTGTTGTTGGGGTATTAGTCAAGCCAAAGGACATCACCAGTAACTCACGATGGCCATATCTAGTCTGAAATGCAGTCTTCAGAACATTCGAGTCCCGAATCTTCAGCTGATGATACCCTAGCCTTAAGTCGATCTTAGAGAACACCCTCACACCCTGCAATTGGTCAAACAAATCATCGATAAGAGGCAACATATACTTGTTCTTGATGTTGAATTTGTTCAACTGGCGGTAATCAATGCACATCCGTATAGTCCTATCCTTCTTCTTCTTCACAAATAACACTAGTGCACCCCAAGGTGATACACTAGGCCTAACAAACCCCTTTGCCAATAGCTCCTCAAGCTGCACATTCAGCTTCTTCAACTATTTAGGAGCCATATGGTATGGAGGAATAGATATAGGTTGGGTGCCTGGAGGCAAATCAACACAAAAGTCAATATCACAATTCTGTGGCATGCCAGGAAGATCAGAAGGAAAACATCGATGAACTCTTGAACTATGGGAACTAAATCAATTTTTGGAGACTCTACGGTGGTGTCCCGAACATAAGCTATATAAGCCAAACACCCCTTCTCAACCATATGTTGAGTCTTCAATAAAGAGATAATCCGACTAGGGGTATCAACTGTGGAACCCTTCCACTCCAACCTCGGCAACCCTGGCATCACTACTGAAATAGTCTTGGCATGACAATCTAGGACGGAGTGATATGGAGACAACCAATCCATGCCCAAGATGACCTCAAAATCGATCATATCAAACAACGGGAGATCTGGTCTAGTATTGAAACCACAGAACATGACCTCCACCTCTAAGACAGCCCCTACTATCTTGCCCTCCACATCTTGATGTCTGGGCAGCTAGTGATGAAATCATGGGTTGCTGACCCTGCTACACTGCCTTGCCCTGAAGCCTGGGGCAGTATCTCCTCATATGGCTAGGGTCTCTGCACTCAAAACAACTATGCGGTGCGGTGACCTACTACCTTGATGGCTGACTCTAATAACCTATAGATCCAATGGAATATGTTAGGATGGCCGGTGGACGGTATAAGCTATCTGGCATAGCACTGAAAGGGGAACCAAAAGAACCTGAATACCCACTGGAGGAACCCTGAATAGCTGGGGGGTGATAAGAACTCTTTGGCATGGCACTGAAATAGGGGCGCGTTGGAGCACCCTGAGCAGGTGGTGGTGCCGAATATGGGTCCTACTGGGCTGACTCCTCCCAAACTGACATCTACCCGTAGTCAGGACAGCTCTGAACTCTCCGAAGAATATAGGCCTCTTATCCTGCTGTATTTGCTCTCTACCTCTTTGACGATGTCCCTCAATCCTACGAGCAATATCTACCACTAGATGATACTCTGTACCCATATCCAACTTTTGGGCCATGCCAGATCGAATACAAGGGTGCAACACCACAACGAACCTCCACACTCTCTCTGCATCTATGGAAAATATCATGAATGCATGCAGAGACAACTCAGAAAACTTCACTACTTAATTAGTCACAGACATCTGAACCTACTCAAGATACTCGAACTGATACTGTAGCACTTCTTTCTCCGATGGTGGAATGTACCTATCCAAGAATAAATTTATGAAACTGACCCCAAGTGATGGGAGGAGAACTTGCTGGCCTGCAACCATCCACGGGCCCTTCCCTCAAGCTGAAAAGTAGTTAAGTCAACTCCATGCGAATCCAATTTCCTCATGTTGTGCAGTGTGTCCCTGCACCTATCAATATAGTCCTGGGCATCCTCATGATGCTCGCCCCTGAAGATTGGAGGGTGAAGCCTGGTCCATCAATCCAATAACTTCTGCGGATCCCCATCCGCAACTAGCCTGAATTGGGGTGCCACTATAAAAACTCGTTGAGCCCTATCCATGGGTAATGCACCCGGGATTTGATACACTGCAATTGCATGCCTAGGAGCCTAGTAGTAGGGGTCAGTGCTCCCCCTCCTTCCCATGAGGTAGCTGGATCTGTTGGAAATAAAATAGCCCGAGTCATAGAATCCATGAACCGAAGCATACGACCCATAACCTCCTGAAATCCCGGTGCTATCATAAAGTATGCTGAGGTAGGCTCAGGTGCAGGCACCTCGCCCTGCTCCTCGATAATAGGATCTCTCACAGGATCTGCTGGTGGTACTACTGGAATAGCTCTAGGATGCCCTCGTCCCCTACCACGAGCAGATACCCTCCCCCGGGATTCGCCTCGGCCTCGAGCAACAGGGGGAGCAGCTCAGCCCAGGTTTAGAACATGAGGCGTGTGTTATCACCATATGTGACAGAATAAAAGAGGGAAATTTAGTATACCGACCATTGCATGATAGGAATAAATAAAGAGTAGTTCTTCCTAATACCCTATAGCCTCTCGAAGATAAATAAAAACGTCTTCGTACTGATCTACAAGACTCTATTGGGTTTGTCCATGACTTGTGAGACCTACGTGAACCTAGTACTCTGATATCATATTGTCACAACTCATTTCAACAATTAATTTTGATGGCGCCCAACACCGTTGCTGGGCAAGCCAATGCAGAAATTTACCAAACAAGTACTCATTTTACCTTTACCAATTTCGTAATTAATCTCCAGGAATAGAAGGAATAGTAATTTTGTCACCATTTTTTGACCATAACTCCGGCGTCCGGTGGTGGATTTTCACAAACTTGGTGTCAAAAGAAGCATCTTCTCATTGCGCACAAACCGAATTGATTTCATCCTCAAATCTATAACCAAGCGGTAAAGATCTAAATTTTCATTTTGTGAATTACTGTAGCACACAGATTTTTCCTTTATTTTCTTCTGCTTCTACAGGAAAATGGTGTTTTGAAAGAACCTCATGTCTGCTGCGATCTCTCCCTAGCCTTTGGCTATGGGAGAGGTAATCCAAAACACTACTGAACCTCCAAAAAACTCCATTCCCAAACCATCGTATGCTGCCCAGTTCCAACCAAAACAATCTGCCAAGATCGAGTTAGTTCCTGTAGAAGTTGTTCATGGGGAGCCAACGATCGTGTTCACCATGGAGCAGGTCAATGAATTTACTAGAGAAGAAGGACTGCATCAGTCAGTAGGTGAAGTATTCATATGGAAAACCAGAACTACAGGAGACTAGAAAGAATCTTCCAGTGCAATTCGATATTCAATGTCGAGGTAATATTGGCCTGTTGGAATATCGTCACCTGCTGGTGCATTTTGATTTATTTGTTGATTTTGTTATGTTCTTGTCAAGGACAACTGGATATATGAAATCAAAAGGATAGGAATTCTGTTTTAGAACGTTTCCATGGACGCTAAACTAAAATCCTAAGGAAGAAACGTCCATGGCAGTTGTGTGGATCTCGATCCCAGGTCTGCCTCCTAATGTTTTTGCTAAGATATAGCTATTATCTATTGCTTCTTCTATGGGTAAAGCTTTGGCTGTGGATAAGGCAGCACAGGAGAGAACTAGACCTAGTGCTGTGAGGGTTAAAGTTATACTTAATCTTATGGGCAAACATCCAAAAAAAGTCCAAATTGTTATGACGGACAGAATTACACGTAAATCTGTCTTTCATGATCAAGAAATTGTATATGACAACCTCCCAAGATTTTGCATGTATAGCAAACATCAATGGCATGCTGAAATAGCATGTCGAGTGATGAACAGACAAGTTGACGAAGAAGTTGCATCAGTGGTTGAATTGAAAGGGCTGGGTAATCTTAATAAATTAGAAGGTGATGCTAGGGAGTTTCTCAATGCAAAGAGGGCAGAAAAATTGGTTGATGAAGCAGTAAAGAAGAAAATAGTCGAGCAGCAGGTGCTACAAACATACTTCAAAAACAAGCTGGACCAAAGGCTGTTAATGTTCAAGTGGAAGCTGCAACAATGAAGATTGTCAATGAACAGCATGGTTTAGCAGAGGGAGATCGAGGAACAACTGGTGTAGAGCAGATTTTAATTTCAAATTTTGAAGAAACTGCTCCATTGAATGTCACAAGTGATCGACTTGTCACTGAGGTTTTAACTGATGCCACTGGGATAGTCAATATACAGCATGGAGTAGGTGCACGATTTGGAGGTTTTGGAACTTTGGATAGTGCAGCTGTTACTGCTTGTAGGGATATGAATGATTGTAATAGAATTGTCCAGACTAATGCTAGAATTTTGAATCCTACTGTTGCATTGAAATCTACTGTTGGGGAAGTGAATGCTGGTGATGGTCAAGTGGATTTAGCTAACAAATCTGGGAAAAAACATGTACAAAGGATAAAAAGGATAGGGCATATGTTCAAGATAATACAACATTTGTAGATGGTTTAATTGTAAAGATGCAGAGGATCAATGTAATATAGGAAAGGATAGGGGAAAAGTTTGAACTGATTCCCCAAGTGGAAAAGTAGTCATTGAGGCTGATTTATCCCAAACACCAACTGAATCCATACAGCCTAAAATTGTAGGGCAGTTCTCTGACAGAGAAGATGCTGCCTAGTTTTCAGGAAATGAAAGAGGTATAAGGAAGACTATATCTTTGGAAAACAAAAGTGAGAAGTCAATTGTGGATGACCAGGGAAGAGATACGGGTAAAAAGGAAGATGGTTGGAACGTTGTAACAACTAGTAAAACGCCCACAAAGAACCAGGTCTCACCAAATCAGCAGAACAAAAGTGTTCGATGATTTGATGGCAATGTTGATTACAGCTCAAATCCTTTTGAGGTTCTTGCTGCGACTGACGGTTCTGAAGAAGAACCAACAGGTATACATAACATTGGTAAGTCCAAAAAACTTTGTCCTAATGACCAGTAATAAAAGAGGTGGTCAAGGCAGTCTAGATTTGATTGGAACTCAAACGAAAATCTGGAGAATAAACTAACAAATGTCCAAGGCCACAGTTCCAATGCACCTGTAATACAATTTCCAATCCTCACGTCGAACAAATCATCAAGGATGTTCAAAAATATATGATGTTGAATAATACTATGATTGAACAACCATTAGTCACCTTAAACACTTTCGTATTTAATGTACCTTCTCAAGGGGAGTTAGAAGGTGAATCTGGGCAGTAAATGGTGTCAACTGGGAACAATAATGAAATCATCCTAGCTAAGGTGAGGGACATGGTTATCAACTCTATGCTATGGAAAGACCAATGTGAGTATGATGATGAAGAAGGAAAGGATGATGGATTTGCCGGTTATTCATCTGAACAAGGCGAAAAAAAGTTGATCAGGATAGTGCAGGAGAGGGCATTGATGTTTCAGTCAAGCCCAAGTCTCATGGGAAAACTGCAGCATCTCCAACGAGCAAATTAAATTGTCACGCACCTGCTTTCAATCCCAGAAAGTTTCCTATAGCTGCTAAGCAAATTTCAACAACTGGAAGCTTGCTTCAAGGCATACCAACATTTCCAAACAGGTCACCCCAGGTACTACTACCAATTTTCCAGTTAGTGTGCAACAATAGCAACATAACGTCCCAGCTGGTACTCCAACTGATGATCGTAAAACTGAGTCGAATGGAGAAGCAGTAGCAAAAATAACTGGGCAGTAGCAGCAACCTGATTCAAACAATGCAGCAGTAGGTGGAAGGCTGGTGCAATCTGAAGAATTCAAGCAGGCCACTCCAGTTCAAACGACGGGGTAGAAACTACTTGTACCAACAAATCCAGCTATCTCAGTAGAGGAGAGGAAGTTATTAGATTAAATAAGTTCCAATCCAATTAATTTTGTAAATCCTAATGTTGGTAGTACAAGCCTCATGAGTAGAAAAAAAAATAGAATGCAACTCACACAACAAAAACAAAGTAAGCAATAATGGATAAATCTCAAGATGGAAATGCATTGGTGTCACTTGGTTTCGACCAAAATTTACCACAACCAGTGCACTTGAGGATAGAAATGTATGATGAAGGAGAGGAAGATGCAATGTTACAACAGTATAGAGTAGAGGTAGCAAGAAAATGTGATTTATCATCTGCATATGCCAAATGGCTAATTTTTGGTCTCCATTTTGGCAAACCATACCCGCAGAAATATAGATTAAAGTGTAAAGAATTTAGCCCTCTTGACAGTGCTTCAGCAGCTCGAATAAATAAAGTTGGAGAAAAGGATCCCCTTGTTTGACACCTCTTGATTACTTGAAAAAGCCATGAGGTTGTCCATTGATAAGCATAGAGTACCAGTTGTTCCAACCTAGATCAAATATTATCCCTAGGAATCTTTCACAAAATCCAAACTTTCTCAGCACCCTTGTTAAGAACAACCATGACAACCTATCATAGGGTTTTGTCATATAAAGTTTAATTATTATATTTGGCCTTCCTTATTTCTAATCCTAATATTTGTGACAATTTCTTGAGTCAGTAAAACATTCTCCACTATGCTTCTTCCTTTAACAAAACCTGCATGCTCTTTAGATATCAGACTAGGCAGAAGTCCCACAGTCGTTCATGAAGCCCCCTTGAGAAGATTTTGTTAATGAAATTACTAAGGTTGATTGGTCTCAAGTCTAAGAAAGTGATTACCTCTTTCTTTTTTGGTAAGAGCACCAAAGTAGTATGAGTCACACATTTTGGCAGTTGTTGTCCAGATAAGAAGTCCAATACTATTGCATATATATATCATCCCTTATAATCTCCCAGCAAGACTGATAGAATGCACATGTGAAACCATCTGGACCACCTGCTAAATTACCATCAAGTCCAAACACAAATTGCTTGACCTCTTGGTTTGTAGGTATTGTGATCAGCTTTTCATTCTGCTCCTTATCTACCAAACAAGGTATATGATCTAGAATGTGAAATGCAGCAGGGATTGCAATTTCACAAAACTGATCTTTATAAAAAATTAATTGCTTCAACTGCAATTTCTTATATTTCTTCAAGCCAATTGCCCTGCCCATTTTTAATTCTAGTCATATTCAATTTTTTCATTCTTCCATTGACCTGAGCATGAAAAAATTTTGTATTTCTATTACCATCCTTACACCATGCCATTCCAGCCTTTTGTATCCAAAACTCCTTCTCTAATACAAGATATTTAATAAATTCTGCTTGAACCTTTTGTAATCTTGTCCTATTTATTTGAGTAGAATTAGCTTCAAATTGTCTTTCATGGACAATAACTACTTCCTCTAGACTAGCAATCTTCTGAAATATGTCGCTATAGGTTGCCCTACTCCAGGTAGATAAAGCCCTTTTCAGCTTCTTGAGTTTGTAATTGACGATGATGAAGGGGCTAGCACTATAATCTGCACTTCAATTCTCCCTTACTATCTATTTTAATGTAGCATGTCTAGTCCAGAAGTTTGGAAATCTAAAGGACTTTCTGATAGGAGCATCTTCAATGTCACATTTTAGAATCATAGGGCTATGATCTGAGCCTGTTTTGGATAAACGTATAACCTCCAAACCTTGAAATGTTTGTTGCAGTTCTGAATTTCCAAACACCTATCCATTCTTTTAAAAATGCAATCTTCCTCTGGTATTCCATTCCACCAAGTAAAGATGCTGTTCTTGAATCCCAAATCTGATAAGTTGTAGATGTTCACACAATATCTAAAATTAACAATTTCATTTAGTGATAATGGCAATCTATTAAATTTCTCTTCTGCATCCTATATAGTATTTAAATCCCCACTAACTACCATGGAGTAGTCATGTCATGTGATGACCCTACCCATCGTCACGTAAGCACCGTCCCGTTTCCCCCATATTATATTTCCCTATGCTTCATTATTGGTATTTGAGGTGATCGAGTTGAATTTGATTTGTTTTAGATGGAAATGAGACACTTAATCACTTTAAGGAAAGCTTATTTAGGAAAAGTCAGCCAGAAGTTGACTATTAGTTAGAGGGCTCGGATGTGATTTTCTGTGATTTGGTCAGCTTCGGCGGATGATTTGTGACGTAGGAGCACAATCAGAATTGGTTTTGGAGGTCCGGTGTTGAATTAGGCTTGAATTGGCGAAGTTAGTATTTTGGAGGATTCTGATTGGTAGGTGAGATTTTGATACGGGGGTTAGAATGGAATCTTGAGAGTTGTTGTAGCTCAGTTAGGTGATTCTGGATGTGCGGTCAAAATTTCAGGTCATTTAGAGGTGTTTTGGTTGGGCTTTTGATCGAATGCGTGTTTCGGAAGTTTTGAAGAAACTTAGGTTTGAATCCGATGTGAATTGATGATTTTGGTGTTGTTTGATGTGTTTTGATGGTTTGAACAAGTTCGTATGATATTTTAGAATATGTTGGTGCCTTTAGTTGATGTCCCGGGGGGCCTCGGGGTGATTTTGGGTGTTAACAGAAGTAATTTGATATTGGAAATTGCAGGTTTTTTGTTGCAGCAGGTGTTTTCGCACCTGTTGAAAGAAAATCGCAGAAACGGGATTCACCGCTAGTGCAAAAAGGGGAAGGTCCAGCAGTGTCCGCAGAAGCGGAAAGTCAATTGCATAAGCGTGAAAATCACTGCAGAAGTGGTTATGGGAATTTTAATGGGAATCCGCAAAAGTGAAATTTTGGCCGCATAAGCAATCCCGCAGAAGTGAAAGCTGGACCGCAGAAGCGAAAATCAACCTGGGCACAAAGGTTTAAAATATTTTTTTTCATCTGCGAGACTTATGCATTTTCCACCATTGTTGAGCAAACATGAGAGCTTTGGACGAGGCTTTTAGAGGGTTTTGACTAGGGCTCGTTTGCAGGCATGTCCTACGGCCTTGAAACATCATTTTATTGAAGAATCAACCTCTAATTCTTGGAAACTTGGGTAAAAATTTGAAGAACTAGGACTTGATTTTTGAAATGAGAATTTAGGATTTGAGGGGGGATTTGGGATTCATAATTTGGTAAATTTTATATGTATAGACTTGTGGCCAGACGAGGACCCCAAAGATATGAATTTCGTAATTTTCCAAGAAGTGTGGCCGGGGCTCGGGTTTTGCCAACTTCGTGATTTTCGATGTTTTCGAGTATTTTAGATTGGATTATGTTTATTTGGCCTATTGTAATGTATTCCTTATTGTTCTGATCAGATTCGACGCCCGAGCAGGTCGATTCGAGAGAAAAAGGCTTGGCGAGCTAGACTTTTGTCCGGGTAGAGGTGAGTAATAACTTTAAATGATGTCCTAAGGGCTTGAGACCCTAGATTTGTACAACTTGGTGCTCTGTTGAGATGGACACACGTTCAATGATGAGCGCAAGGTCATTTACTATTGGGGACTGTGACTTGATCCAGCCCGGATAATATTTTACTGCGTATTAGCTATGACTTGTTGTTTTCCACTATGATTTGGGCTTGTTGCCATATTTGGGGCTTATTGCTAGCTGTTTGCACTCTTTATGAACTATCACCACTATTTACCTCACTATTTGAAATATTATTTGAACTCAGTCCATGTGATTTACACTATTTCATGAACTCAACTATATTTTACTCAAACTTGGAGTTTTAACTGATATTTGAACTATTGCTTGAGCTGAGTATTATTGTTTTACTGATGCTCGAGGGGCTTTTGAACATTTAAGGAAGGTTTGAGGCCGAGGTCCATATGTGAGGGCATGATGAGTGAAGTGAGGTGGCTTTCAGGCCTCGAGTGTTATGTGAGGAGGCTTTCTGGTCTCGAGTATTATGTGAGGAGGCTTTCAGGTCTCGAGTGTATTGCGAGTAGGCTTTCAGGCCTCGTATTGATATTGTTTAGGCTTTCAAGACTTGTTGATAGCGCTTCTTCTGTAGGAGACCCTCCGGAGTCTACACACCCACAGTGAGTACGGGTACTCATCTAGAGCGGACAAATTTTAGACAATGGTAACAATGGCACTGTTATACGCGTTTGGTCAGGTAACAATGACTGACTAGTCAGGTAACAATGAATGACCAGTGGTAACAATTGCACGGTAATACGCATTATGATCGGGTAATAATGGCTGACCGGTCAGGTAAGAATGACTGACCAGGGACAAAAATAATGCCAGAAGGGCGATTTTCTGAGAATTTCCTTGTCGGTTGAGCATAATTATTTTAATTGTTTTCAAATAGAATTTCTTGCTATATTTCATTGGTTTTGTTGCTTATCTGGTTTTTACTGGTTGAGATAGCATTACTTGTGCCTTTTTTGGGATTTTATATTCTCAGTCGTTATTTATTTTTATTACTCAATGGGTCGGACTACTCATATTACTCCCTGCACCATGTCTGCAGATACAAGCATAGCTGAGTAGGTTTCTGAGCGCTGATTTTCTCCCAAACCTGGCGGACCTGGAGAGACGAGGCAGCTATCGACATCCACAGCCCCGTTTTCTTCCTTATCTTCTGTATTTCATTTATCTTCGGACTATGTTCCTAGATACAGACCTATAGTATTTCATTTAAATTCTGTAGTATCTCGTGACTTGTGACACCCCGATTGCGGACTGGATTTGGGATGGTGTCCTTGTTATCACAATTATTCCGCATTATTGTTCATGTTATTCGTATTTTAAGTTTATCTATGTTAAAAGCTGTTAAATATTTGAGGAGTTGATGTTCTGTGGACTGGCCTTATCTTTACGAGAGGCGTCATCACGACCAGGTAGGTTTGGGTCGTGACAAGTTGGTATCAGAACCTAGGTTACTAGGTCTCACGAGTCATGAGTAGGTTTAGTAGAGTCTCGCGGATCGGTACAGAGACATCTGTATTTATCCTCGATAGGCTGCAGAACCTTTAGGAAAACTTCACATTCTTCAAGTTCTTGTCGTGCGACTTGTATTGAATCTGAGAACTAAACTTTGGTGTTCTATTCTCTTGTAGATGGCGAGGACCCACGCTACAAGATGAGGCGGACGACCATCGGTACCACCTATTGAGGGCACTAAAGGTCGTGGACGTGGTCGTGGTTATGGTAGGGGCAGAGCCGCGAGGG
>JASVEL010002590.1:0-128352 GCA_032618575.1 Nicotiana noctiflora
AAGTGGAAAAGTAGTCATTGAGGCTGATTTATCCCAAACACCAACTGAATCCATACAGCCTAAAATTGTAGGGCAGTTCTCTGACAGAGAAGATGCTGCCTAGTTTTCAGGAAATGAAAGAGGTATAAGGAAGACTATATCTTTGGAAAACAAAAGTGAGAAGTCAATTGTGGATGACCAGGGAAGAGATACGGGTAAAAAGGAAGATGGTTGGAACGTTGTAACAACTAGTAAAACGCCCACAAAGAACCAGGTCTCACCAAATCAGCAGAACAAAAGTGTTCGATGATTTGATGGCAATGTTGATTACAGCTCAAATCCTTTTGAGGTTCTTGCTGCGACTGACGGTTCTGAAGAAGAACCAACAGGTATACATAACATTGGTAAGTCCAAAAAACTTTGTCCTAATGACCAGTAATAAAAGAGGTGGTCAAGGCAGTCTAGATTTGATTGGAACTCAAACGAAAATCTGGAGAATAAACTAACAAATGTCCAAGGCCACAGTTCCAATGCACCTGTAATACAATTTCCAATCCTCACGTCGAACAAATCATCAAGGATGTTCAAAAATATATGATGTTGAATAATACTATGATTGAACAACCATTAGTCACCTTAAACACTTTCGTATTTAATGTACCTTCTCAAGGGGAGTTAGAAGGTGAATCTGGGCAGTAAATGGTGTCAACTGGGAACAATAATGAAATCATCCTAGCTAAGGTGAGGGACATGGTTATCAACTCTATGCTATGGAAAGACCAATGTGAGTATGATGATGAAGAAGGAAAGGATGATGGATTTGCCGGTTATTCATCTGAACAAGGCGAAAAAAAGTTGATCAGGATAGTGCAGGAGAGGGCATTGATGTTTCAGTCAAGCCCAAGTCTCATGGGAAAACTGCAGCATCTCCAACGAGCAAATTAAATTGTCACGCACCTGCTTTCAATCCCAGAAAGTTTCCTATAGCTGCTAAGCAAATTTCAACAACTGGAAGCTTGCTTCAAGGCATACCAACATTTCCAAACAGGTCACCCCAGGTACTACTACCAATTTTCCAGTTAGTGTGCAACAATAGCAACATAACGTCCCAGCTGGTACTCCAACTGATGATCGTAAAACTGAGTCGAATGGAGAAGCAGTAGCAAAAATAACTGGGCAGTAGCAGCAACCTGATTCAAACAATGCAGCAGTAGGTGGAAGGCTGGTGCAATCTGAAGAATTCAAGCAGGCCACTCCAGTTCAAACGACGGGGTAGAAACTACTTGTACCAACAAATCCAGCTATCTCAGTAGAGGAGAGGAAGTTATTAGATTAAATAAGTTCCAATCCAATTAATTTTGTAAATCCTAATGTTGGTAGTACAAGCCTCATGAGTAGAAAAAAAAATAGAATGCAACTCACACAACAAAAACAAAGTAAGCAATAATGGATAAATCTCAAGATGGAAATGCATTGGTGTCACTTGGTTTCGACCAAAATTTACCACAACCAGTGCACTTGAGGATAGAAATGTATGATGAAGGAGAGGAAGATGCAATGTTACAACAGTATAGAGTAGAGGTAGCAAGAAAATGTGATTTATCATCTGCATATGCCAAATGGCTAATTTTTGGTCTCCATTTTGGCAAACCATACCCGCAGAAATATAGATTAAAGTGTAAAGAATTTAGCCCTCTTGACAGTGCTTCAGCAGCTCGAATAAATAAAGTTGGAGAAAAGGATCCCCTTGTTTGACACCTCTTGATTACTTGAAAAAGCCATGAGGTTGTCCATTGATAAGCATAGAGTACCAGTTGTTCCAACCTAGATCAAATATTATCCCTAGGAATCTTTCACAAAATCCAAACTTTCTCAGCACCCTTGTTAAGAACAACCATGACAACCTATCATAGGGTTTTGTCATATAAAGTTTAATTATTATATTTGGCCTTCCTTATTTCTAATCCTAATATTTGTGACAATTTCTTGAGTCAGTAAAACATTCTCCACTATGCTTCTTCCTTTAACAAAACCTGCATGCTCTTTAGATATCAGACTAGGCAGAAGTCCCACAGTCGTTCATGAAGCCCCCTTGAGAAGATTTTGTTAATGAAATTACTAAGGTTGATTGGTCTCAAGTCTAAGAAAGTGATTACCTCTTTCTTTTTTGGTAAGAGCACCAAAGTAGTATGAGTCACACATTTTGGCAGTTGTTGTCCAGATAAGAAGTCCAATACTATTGCATATATATATCATCCCTTATAATCTCCCAGCAAGACTGATAGAATGCACATGTGAAACCATCTGGACCACCTGCTAAATTACCATCAAGTCCAAACACAAATTGCTTGACCTCTTGGTTTGTAGGTATTGTGATCAGCTTTTCATTCTGCTCCTTATCTACCAAACAAGGTATATGATCTAGAATGTGAAATGCAGCAGGGATTGCAATTTCACAAAACTGATCTTTATAAAAAATTAATTGCTTCAACTGCAATTTCTTATATTTCTTCAAGCCAATTGCCCTGCCCATTTTTAATTCTAGTCATATTCAATTTTTTCATTCTTCCATTGACCTGAGCATGAAAAAATTTTGTATTTCTATTACCATCCTTACACCATGCCATTCCAGCCTTTTGTATCCAAAACTCCTTCTCTAATACAAGATATTTAATAAATTCTGCTTGAACCTTTTGTAATCTTGTCCTATTTATTTGAGTAGAATTAGCTTCAAATTGTCTTTCATGGACAATAACTACTTCCTCTAGACTAGCAATCTTCTGAAATATGTCGCTATAGGTTGCCCTACTCCAGGTAGATAAAGCCCTTTTCAGCTTCTTGAGTTTGTAATTGACGATGATGAAGGGGCTAGCACTATAATCTGCACTTCAATTCTCCCTTACTATCTATTTTAATGTAGCATGTCTAGTCCAGAAGTTTGGAAATCTAAAGGACTTTCTGATAGGAGCATCTTCAATGTCACATTTTAGAATCATAGGGCTATGATCTGAGCCTGTTTTGGATAAACGTATAACCTCCAAACCTTGAAATGTTTGTTGCAGTTCTGAATTTCCAAACACCTATCCATTCTTTTAAAAATGCAATCTTCCTCTGGTATTCCATTCCACCAAGTAAAGATGCTGTTCTTGAATCCCAAATCTGATAAGTTGTAGATGTTCACACAATATCTAAAATTAACAATTTCATTTAGTGATAATGGCAATCTATTAAATTTCTCTTCTGCATCCTATATAGTATTTAAATCCCCACTAACTACCATGGAGTAGTCATGTCATGTGATGACCCTACCCATCGTCACGTAAGCACCGTCCCGTTTCCCCCATATTATATTTCCCTATGCTTCATTATTGGTATTTGAGGTGATCGAGTTGAATTTGATTTGTTTTAGATGGAAATGAGACACTTAATCACTTTAAGGAAAGCTTATTTAGGAAAAGTCAGCCAGAAGTTGACTATTAGTTAGAGGGCTCGGATGTGATTTTCTGTGATTTGGTCAGCTTCGGCGGATGATTTGTGACGTAGGAGCACAATCAGAATTGGTTTTGGAGGTCCGGTGTTGAATTAGGCTTGAATTGGCGAAGTTAGTATTTTGGAGGATTCTGATTGGTAGGTGAGATTTTGATACGGGGGTTAGAATGGAATCTTGAGAGTTGTTGTAGCTCAGTTAGGTGATTCTGGATGTGCGGTCAAAATTTCAGGTCATTTAGAGGTGTTTTGGTTGGGCTTTTGATCGAATGCGTGTTTCGGAAGTTTTGAAGAAACTTAGGTTTGAATCCGATGTGAATTGATGATTTTGGTGTTGTTTGATGTGTTTTGATGGTTTGAACAAGTTCGTATGATATTTTAGAATATGTTGGTGCCTTTAGTTGATGTCCCGGGGGGCCTCGGGGTGATTTTGGGTGTTAACAGAAGTAATTTGATATTGGAAATTGCAGGTTTTTTGTTGCAGCAGGTGTTTTCGCACCTGTTGAAAGAAAATCGCAGAAACGGGATTCACCGCTAGTGCAAAAAGGGGAAGGTCCAGCAGTGTCCGCAGAAGCGGAAAGTCAATTGCATAAGCGTGAAAATCACTGCAGAAGTGGTTATGGGAATTTTAATGGGAATCCGCAAAAGTGAAATTTTGGCCGCATAAGCAATCCCGCAGAAGTGAAAGCTGGACCGCAGAAGCGAAAATCAACCTGGGCACAAAGGTTTAAAATATTTTTTTTCATCTGCGAGACTTATGCATTTTCCACCATTGTTGAGCAAACATGAGAGCTTTGGACGAGGCTTTTAGAGGGTTTTGACTAGGGCTCGTTTGCAGGCATGTCCTACGGCCTTGAAACATCATTTTATTGAAGAATCAACCTCTAATTCTTGGAAACTTGGGTAAAAATTTGAAGAACTAGGACTTGATTTTTGAAATGAGAATTTAGGATTTGAGGGGGGATTTGGGATTCATAATTTGGTAAATTTTATATGTATAGACTTGTGGCCAGACGAGGACCCCAAAGATATGAATTTCGTAATTTTCCAAGAAGTGTGGCCGGGGCTCGGGTTTTGCCAACTTCGTGATTTTCGATGTTTTCGAGTATTTTAGATTGGATTATGTTTATTTGGCCTATTGTAATGTATTCCTTATTGTTCTGATCAGATTCGACGCCCGAGCAGGTCGATTCGAGAGAAAAAGGCTTGGCGAGCTAGACTTTTGTCCGGGTAGAGGTGAGTAATAACTTTAAATGATGTCCTAAGGGCTTGAGACCCTAGATTTGTACAACTTGGTGCTCTGTTGAGATGGACACACGTTCAATGATGAGCGCAAGGTCATTTACTATTGGGGACTGTGACTTGATCCAGCCCGGATAATATTTTACTGCGTATTAGCTATGACTTGTTGTTTTCCACTATGATTTGGGCTTGTTGCCATATTTGGGGCTTATTGCTAGCTGTTTGCACTCTTTATGAACTATCACCACTATTTACCTCACTATTTGAAATATTATTTGAACTCAGTCCATGTGATTTACACTATTTCATGAACTCAACTATATTTTACTCAAACTTGGAGTTTTAACTGATATTTGAACTATTGCTTGAGCTGAGTATTATTGTTTTACTGATGCTCGAGGGGCTTTTGAACATTTAAGGAAGGTTTGAGGCCGAGGTCCATATGTGAGGGCATGATGAGTGAAGTGAGGTGGCTTTCAGGCCTCGAGTGTTATGTGAGGAGGCTTTCTGGTCTCGAGTATTATGTGAGGAGGCTTTCAGGTCTCGAGTGTATTGCGAGTAGGCTTTCAGGCCTCGTATTGATATTGTTTAGGCTTTCAAGACTTGTTGATAGCGCTTCTTCTGTAGGAGACCCTCCGGAGTCTACACACCCACAGTGAGTACGGGTACTCATCTAGAGCGGACAAATTTTAGACAATGGTAACAATGGCACTGTTATACGCGTTTGGTCAGGTAACAATGACTGACTAGTCAGGTAACAATGAATGACCAGTGGTAACAATTGCACGGTAATACGCATTATGATCGGGTAATAATGGCTGACCGGTCAGGTAAGAATGACTGACCAGGGACAAAAATAATGCCAGAAGGGCGATTTTCTGAGAATTTCCTTGTCGGTTGAGCATAATTATTTTAATTGTTTTCAAATAGAATTTCTTGCTATATTTCATTGGTTTTGTTGCTTATCTGGTTTTTACTGGTTGAGATAGCATTACTTGTGCCTTTTTTGGGATTTTATATTCTCAGTCGTTATTTATTTTTATTACTCAATGGGTCGGACTACTCATATTACTCCCTGCACCATGTCTGCAGATACAAGCATAGCTGAGTAGGTTTCTGAGCGCTGATTTTCTCCCAAACCTGGCGGACCTGGAGAGACGAGGCAGCTATCGACATCCACAGCCCCGTTTTCTTCCTTATCTTCTGTATTTCATTTATCTTCGGACTATGTTCCTAGATACAGACCTATAGTATTTCATTTAAATTCTGTAGTATCTCGTGACTTGTGACACCCCGATTGCGGACTGGATTTGGGATGGTGTCCTTGTTATCACAATTATTCCGCATTATTGTTCATGTTATTCGTATTTTAAGTTTATCTATGTTAAAAGCTGTTAAATATTTGAGGAGTTGATGTTCTGTGGACTGGCCTTATCTTTACGAGAGGCGTCATCACGACCAGGTAGGTTTGGGTCGTGACAAGTTGGTATCAGAACCTAGGTTACTAGGTCTCACGAGTCATGAGTAGGTTTAGTAGAGTCTCGCGGATCGGTACAGAGACATCTGTATTTATCCTCGATAGGCTGCAGAACCTTTAGGAAAACTTCACATTCTTCAAGTTCTTGTCGTGCGACTTGTATTGAATCTGAGAACTAAACTTTGGTGTTCTATTCTCTTGTAGATGGCGAGGACCCACGCTACAAGATGAGGCGGACGACCATCGGTACCACCTATTGAGGGCACTAAAGGTCGTGGACGTGGTCGTGGTTATGGTAGGGGCAGAGCCGCGAGGGTAGAACCTGTTGCTTCAACAGTTGCCCCAACTTAGGATCAGGCTCCAGCTGCAGACATTCCAGCAGCACTTGTTCAGGAACCGACAGTGCCCCTTGTGATTCCGGGTCTCAAGGAGACCTTGGCTCAGATACTATCAGTTTGCACATGTAGTTTCAGTCACTACAACAACAGCTACTTCTCAGGCAGTGGGAGGCAGTCAGACCCCCGTTGCTCGCACACCAGAGCAGGTGGTGCAGGGCTTATAGACACCAGGAGTAGCTCCATCTCAGCTGGTGGTACCAGTTCAGGATTTTGTGGTTCCAGCTATGATAGACGACGAACAACATCGTCTCGAGAGGTTTAATAAGCTCCAGCCTTCGATTTTCAGCGGTGCTCAGGGTGAGGATGCCCAGGTATTTCTTGACAAGTGTCACCGTATGCTTCAGATGATAAGAAATTTGGAGCTAACGGAGTAGCATTCACCACATTTCAGTTCACTGGGGTTGCCTTCACATAGTGGGAGGCTTATAAGCAGCGTAGGCCGGCAGACGTGGCGCATTTGTCATGGCAGGAGTTCTCCACTACCTTTTTGGATAAGTGGATACCACAGTCTTAGAGAGAGGAGCTATGTAGGCAGTTCGAATGTCTTCGATAGGGAGACATGACTGTGACCCAGTATGAGGTGAGATTTTCTAAGTTAGCCCCTCATGCCTCTTGGATAGTTTCGACCGATAGAGAGAGGATAAAATGGTTCATAGATAGACTTAACTATCACCTTCGTGTTCTGATGACTCGAGAGAGAGTTCTGGATATTTATTTTGAGGATGCAGCCGATATTGCTCGTGATATGGAGATGACACGCTATTAGGACAGAGAGGAGAGGGAGGCCAAGAGGCCTCGAGGTTCTGGTAGCTTTTTTGTGCTCTATCTAGGGGTTAGTTTCAACGGGGCAGAGGTCATTCATTTAGGCCTCCTCCGTCAGCTAGCTTTGAGTATTGTGGGTCATCTTCCGACTGAGTCATCAGGGTTATTAGTAGAGCCAGCCATCTCTCCATGCTCTTCCAGCTTAGGGTTTATCACGAGCCCCATCTGTTCAGGGTTCCTCCGGATCGAGTGCATCAGCCAGTCACTCTAATGTGTGGGGTTCCTTTCGATCCCATTCTCCAGCACCCAGGACCTGTTATAAGTGCGGGGAGGTTGGGCACATATGGAGGTAGTGTCCTCGGCGTCGTAGTAGTCAGTCTTAGAAGTGGGTTCAGCCCTCATTCTTTGGCACTCGTCCCACCAGATAGGGGTGAGGGTCAGGCAGCTAGGGGCCACCCCAAGTGGGGGAGGCCGATTGGGTGGTCAGGCTCACTTCTATGCTATTCAGGGCCGGTAAATGATATTGCTTCGGATGCTGTAATAATAGGTATTATTTCAGTCTGCCACCGGGATGCCCCAGTTTTATTTGATCATGGTTCTACCTATTCCTATGTGTCTTCTTATTTTTCTCATCATTTGGGTGTGACCCAGATGTATCTACCATTACATGTTCATGTATCTACCCCGGTGGGTAATACTATTGTGTTAGACCATGTATATCGGCCGTATTTAGTGACTGTTGGGGGTCTAGAGACCCGATTCGACTTGTTGCTATTAGGAATGGTTGATTCTGATGTTATTATGGGCATGGATTGGCTATCTCTGTGCCATGCTATTCTAGATTGTCATTCTAAGATAGCCAAATTGGCCATTCTGCGTGTTCCGAGAATTGAGTGGTGTGGTATGACGGATTATGTACCCAGCAGAGTGAATCATTCCTAAAGGCCCAGCGGATGGTTGGGAAAAGTTGTCTATCATATTTGGCACTTGTGAGAGATGTCAGAGCTGAGTCTCTTAGTCTTAATTCTATTCCCGTTGTGAGAAACTTCCTTGATGTGTTTCCAGCAGTCCTGCTAGGCATGCCACCGGACATGGACATTGATTTCGGTATTGATTTGGTGTCGGGCATTCAGCCTATATCTACTCCTACCTATCGTGTGGCACCAGCAGAGTTAAAGGAATTGAAGGATCAGCTTTAGAAACTCCTAGCTAGATAAGTGGTTCATCCATCTGAGTGTGTCACCATGGGGTGCACCAGTCTTATTTGTGAAGAAGAAGGATGGCACAATGAGAATGTGTATTGACTACAGGCAACGGAACAAGGTGACGGTGAAGAACAAGTATCCTCTACCCCGTATTGATGATTTGTTTGACCAGTTCCGAAGGCAAAGTTGTTCTCCAAGATTGATCCATCCAGGCTATCACCAGCTGAAGATTAAGGATTCTGATATTATGAAGATGACTTTCAAGATGACATATGGGCACTATGAGTTTTTTGTTAGGTCTTTTGGGCTAGCTAATGCCCCATCCGCATTCATGCACTTGATGAACAGTGTATTTCAGCCATATCTGGATTTATTGGTGATTATGTTTATTGATGACATCCTGTTCTACACACGTAGCCAGGAGAAGCACGGACAACACTTGAGGGTGGTATTACGGAGATTGAGGGAGGAGAAACTTTATGCTAAGTTCTCCACGTGTGAGTTCTAGCTTGGTTCTATGGCTTTCCTGGTGCACGTGGTTTCCAGTGATGGTATTCAGGTTGATCCAAAGAAGATAGAGGCGGTGCAGAGTTGGCCTAGACCGACCTCAGTCATAGTGATCTGTAGTTTCCTTGGGTTGATAGGGTACTATCGCCGATTTATTCAGGGATTTTCTTCTATTGCATCACCCTTGGCAAAGTTAACTCAGAAGGGTACACCATTTGTGTGGTCGAATGAGTGCGAGGAGAGCTTTCATAAGCTAAAGACACTTTAACCACGGCTCTAGTGTTGGTATTGCCATCAGCTTGAGGTTCTTACACTATGTATTGTGATGCTTCGAGAGTTGGGATCGGATGTGTGTTGATGTAGAAGGGTAGAGTTATTTCATATGCTTCTCGCCAATTGAAGCCCCATGAGAAGAACTACCGTGTACGTGATTTGGAGTTGGTTGCTATCGTTCATGCTTTGAAGATTTGGAGGCACTACTTATACGGTGTATCTTGTGAGGTGTATACTGATCATCACAGCCTTTAGCATATGTTCAAACATAAGGATCTTAATTTGGGGCAGCGGAGGTAGCTTGAGTTACTCAAGGACAATAATATTACCATTTTGTATTACCCGGGGAAGGCAAATGTGGTGGCTGATGCTTTGAGCCGGAAGATGGTTTGTATGGGTAGGTTGGCATACATTCCAGTTGGGGAGAGGCCCTTTGTAGTTGATATCCAAGCTTTGGCCAATCGGATGGTGAGGTTAGACAATTCGGAGCCTAGTCGGGTGTTGTCTTACCTTATTTCTTGGTCTTCCCTATATGACCGCATCACAGAGCGCCAACATGATGATCCACATATGCTTGTCCTTAAGGATAGGGCTCAACATGACTGTGCCAGGGATGTGACTATTAATAGTGATGGCGTGTTGAGGAGGTGGGGCTGGATTTGTGTTCCCATTGTGGATGAGCTCCGGGATTTAATATTGGAAGAGGCCCACAACTCGGGTAGTCTATCCAACCAGGTGCCGCTTGTGAGCACGTGATTTTTGCCCTACATGAGAATTACTCCCAAAAATTCAAAATAAAATCGTTTTGTATCGTTGTAACATCTGGGGATTTTTGTGTTAATTTTCTTATTATTTGTATTCTCTGTGTGTGCATGTTCGCTCGTTTAAATTAAGAAAAATACAAAATATATTATGTTTGCACTCTTAGGATTTAATTTACAATTGAAAGTAATCATGTTAGTTGAAAAATATAGAAAATCACAAAAAAATATGTATTTTTGCGTTTTAAACATTTAATGTCCCAATTGTTGATTTTAGTTCAATGTAATTATAACAAGAACTTAATCAGTACTCTTATCAACTAATTTGATTTTTTGTAATGTATCTTAGAGTTTTGGTTTTGAATAAATTAGGATTCGAAATTAAAATAAAAGAAAAGAAGAAATGGAAAAAATGAAGAGAAAATCGGAATGGGTCGAAACAAGCTAAGCCCAAACCCAAAGCTAGCCCAGATCTGATGCGGCCCAAACCTTTGTCCATATGCCATTGTATGTGACGGATGATATGAGCCGTTGGATTAAATCAATCCAATGGCCCAGATCACCCCATCATAACCCATTACCCGACCCCAACCCGTTCTCCATCAATTGATCCGGTCCCCAGATTCCCAAACGACGTCGTTTTGATAAGTGACTCGATCCTAGCCGTTGATCTTGGTTGATCAAACGGCCAAAATCGATCACCCCTACCCACTATATATTTCCCGGATACACTCCCGCCCCCCCCCTAAGAACCCCCCCTTCGTCTCTATCTAACAAAAAACCCCTACCGCTTGCCACCGTCTGCCGCCTACCGGAAATCGCCTCACGGCGGTTCCGGTAGGCCAAACCACCCCAAATTAACACCGTAGAATCTCCCAAGCCCCCTCTACACGGATCTAGCAGTCGTTAGGCTCGAATATTGCTTGAACGTTTTGAATATTCGTTTGAAACTCGCCGGAACTTGACCATCCACTCCAACCAAGCCCAAACTCACACCCCGTCGTCTCCTGACCTCCCTCGCACCATAAACACCTTTGTTTTGTTTCGAATCAAGCCCGAACCGTTTAAGCCCCAAATTTCGGCCATGAACCCAAGATTTCGCATCTCTTCTTAATTGAGGTCTAATAGACCTTAATTGGGATGTTGTCATTGTTGAAAACATCTCAATTAAGGTCCAGTAGCCTGAAAAATGCAAGTCCAAGTCCGAACGACCCAAAGAGTGTCTTGACTCTCGTTTTTACTGTTCGAGGTATTTTCTTCTGTCTTTTCTTCTTTGTTTTATTCTTGTTCTTGTTTTATTTGTGTTGATTTTCGTGTGTTCTATCCGTTATTGCGATTTTCTGTTTTCATCTCTTCTCAAAAGACCCTTTTGTATTGGTCAATTCTGATTCTGTGTTGTTTATTTGACTGTGTATGTTGTCGAATGCGTATTCGCTGCGATTAGAATCGTCGAAGATTGTTTGAATCACTGCCTATATCAATTATTCGTTGTCGATTGTATAAGTCGTAGTTAATTAAGCAAATGTCGTCGTAGGATCGACTGTTAGCATGTTGACAGAAATGTCATTAGGACTGTCTAGTTACATCCGAACCATTGTTGGGATTGAAAGCTGTGAGTAATTGTGTAATTTTGAACTAAGGACATTCTAGATATAGCTGCTTGTAGTCAAGGACCAATGGGGTTAGCTGGTAGAGTGCAATGCACATAAGGATGGCCAAATGGAACCTGCTGTACGGCAGGGTGTCCTATTAGTGCCCTGCACTTATCAATTTAATATTAACATCCCATACTTAGACATAGTGTAGTGGTAAAAATAGAGGGATGGGTCTGCCCAGGGAATATCAGGGGTTCAGCAGAGATAAGGGATGGGCAGAGGTAATTGTTTTGTTCAGGTCTTTGGCTTTTAGGATTTGTTTTAACTATAAGTAGAAGGGGAGCAGACTCTGGAGAGGGAAGGGGGAAACACAGTGATAGAGATAGACATTGGAGAGTTCGAGGGATTTTGAAAAAGAGTTTGAAGGCTGAAGTGAGAGCAGAGAGAATAGGATAAGAAAATAGACATGGGAATATAGAAAAGAAACAGATTTCCTATAGCATTGTTACACTGTCTCAAAGATCAAAACAGTTCGAGCCTTTCTTTGTTCCCACTTCACATTTGAGGTTTCTTTAGGATAACTGAAGGCTCTATTGATTCGTTTGATTTGGTCTTTGCCATTTGGACTTTCTGGAAACTGTCGTTGTCTTTTTCAAGTTTCTTGAGGGATTGATCTCTTTCCGGAGTACGCAATTTGTTTCCTGGGTTGTATACTGCTGCTTCATGGGAGTTCCAGTTTGTTATTGTTTGCTGTTTGCTGGGGTTTTCTGTTGCTGTCTACTGGTTTTTGTTGATAACTGCTGATTGGTTGCTGGGATATTACTATTATTGTTGTACTGCTGTTGCCATTGGTTAGCCTAAGCTACTACTGATCTTTCTCTGCACTTTGATTCCAGGTACACACTTGTAATCTCAAGTCAACATAAATGAAGTAAATGAATGGAAATTTCCAGTGCAACATTGTCGTGAACTTTGTTTTTTTTTACTTGCTGTTCTATTTTGTTGTAATTAATTCTAGTTTTGGATAACTTGGAGTATGAATTTCATTGTTAATCCTGGAACTTAGTAAGTCATATTCACCAGGAGCTTAGTATTGAATTCAGGAATCATGTGTATTGTGATTTGTAATGATTTTAGCAAGAATTAAAATAGTTAGTATGATATACATTAACATAATCTTTTAGCAGTCTTCTCGTCTCATTAATACTGAAATCCGCATAAGAAAACTAGTAAGAACAATAGTTGAAATATAAAAAAATGAAAGCCAACGATTTCAGCTATGCTAATGCTATCTTCCTACCACGGATTTATGCCTAAAGCTTTGGTATCAAGGTGGTTTAACTGACAGATTGTAAATTGGGCCTTGAATGCTAATCTAAATGGCCCAAACCATGGAATATATAGTCCAATTCATTCGTTCGGACTGTCCATTATGAGGAGTAAATCCCATTTCGATTTAAAACTAATAGATGAAATAAGTAAAAAATATAGTTATATTAGGATTGGTCTTAAAAAGTGAGATGAGCCTCGCCGCACTAAAAATACACAATTGCGGGGCCCTCATTTAATTGTTATAAAACTTAGACTCGGGGAGACCGTTTAGCAAATTTCACGGTCTTTCCCAAAGAACAACACGATAGACTCTTTAGGCACGACTTTAATAAAATACTTTCTTAATTACGGGTGCGCATTTATGTGACCCAAATCTATCTCCCGACGAAACTGAAATACGTTAAAGTCACAGGCGTACCGGTTGCGGTGTGACTCGAAATGTATTTTCGCGACGTCGAAATTCATCTAAAAATTGGAAAGCAGAACATTAATAGCACATAATTAAAATATATAAATAAATCAGATAAAAACAAAAGTCGCAATTGAGCGACCGTGCTAGAACCACGGAACTCGGGAATGCCTAACACCTTCTCCCGGGTTAACAGAATTCCTTATCCGGATTTCTGGTTCGCGGACCGCAATATAGAGTCAAACCTTTCCTCAATTTGGGATTCGAACCGGTGACTTGGGACACCATAAATATCCCGAGTGGCGACTCTGAATTAATTAACGAATCCCGTTCCGACCGTCCTTTAAATGGAAAAACTCCTTCGCCGATTATTATTATATTCCTTCTCGGAGTGTAGTAATAAACGGTAGCACATCTGCATTATGTGCGTTCAGGGAGGTGTGACAGCTCTTTTTGACTCTGCTGGGGACCCTCGACCCAGAACTTCGGTTCAGGGTTTAAGAATTCGAGCTCAGTTAAAATTGTTGTTTTTGCTTATATCTGATTTTATTATATGTTTTGATTAATGTGCTATATGTTTACCGCTTTGATATTACGTGAACTGTGTATATAAACTGTGCCGAAAACCCTTCTCTTCTCACCTCCGGGGATGTGCTCACTGGTTGAGACTCCCTATTCTGTTAGTGTCATACCCCGAAATAATAAAGAGGCTCGGAAAGTTTCTAAGCCGACTGGCCTTTTGGTTCCCGGAAAGGAGCTCCTTCCTCAGCCCGAGTTGTCCGCTTGGGTACACGGTCTAGATCATGTACCGAGGTTTTGAGCTTAGAATAACATAACTGCATACCGGATCCCTAGTAGGAAACGCTTATTTGCATCACGTTGCATTTGACTTAGGGGACTCAACACAGGGGTTGGGTCCGTCTAGGATAGGCAACCTGATATGAAAAGACCATCCCGCTACACCATGTTTTAAGCATTTATTTGGACTCGCATGCTGACCGGCTTTTAAATACTGAAAAAAAAGAGAAAAAAGAGGGAAAAAGAAATAGTATGGGGAAATAGGTATTTTTCAGAAAATACAAAAAATGTGTTTTACCAACAAATCAATAAATTTAGTTTGCTAATAAAAGACGACGGAAGGTTGACTTTGCCAACAAAATGGTTTTCTTAACAAAATGTGTTTTCTTTGTCGGTCAATAAAAGAAAAAATATAGTTTGTTTTGACGGACTGAACTACGCGAGTTTGATTCTCACCGGATGTGAGATACGTAGGCAACCCCCGTCGGGTCCAACTTGCCCTTTTTTCAAAAAAAATATACCAAAATCTTAAAATTTTGAAAAAAAATTGTCCAATCATTGCCAGCCAAAATGATCTTCTTCTTTAAATAAATGTGCAGGATGAGCACGATTCGAAATGAACCCTTTTCACTCATGACTAAAATCCCGGTACAAATACGACTATGGTGGGATGATCTAGGCAAAGAAGGGCAGGATGAAGTTAAGAAATATTTGAAAGGTCTCACAGGTCTGCTTGAAATAAAGCCTCGAGGGGATATCATAAGAGCATTAGTCACATACTGGGACTCTGCACACAATGTCTTTCATTTCTTGGATTTCGAGCTTACCCCAACTTTGGAGGAAATGACCGGATGCATTGGAAACACTGATATACCATTGGGGCACCAATATCTAATCGCTCCCAGGGTTGTCGCCATACACCGGTTTTTAGATTCACTGAAGATAGCCAGAACGGTACGTAACCCAGATCTAGCACAAGGGTTTTGTACTTTAAGCTTCATCTATCAATGGTACGGTCATGTGGGAGGTTTTGACAAGCCAGAGAATAAGTTATGCAGCAAGGGTAAACGCCAAAAATGGGAGGAGCACAGACGAGTTGCCTTCATGATAGCCTTCTTAGGACTTATGGTATTCCCGAGAAAAGACGAGAATATTGATATAAAGATAGCCGGAATTGTCGGTACCTTGCTTGACCAAAGCGAAAGTACTCTTGCTCCCATGATACTATCAGACATATATCGAGCTCTCACAGCCTGCAAAGCCGGAGGAGATTTTTTTGAAGGCTATAATTTATTGCTACAAATGTGGATGATCGAGCACCTGTGTCGCCGCACCCAATTCTTGAGATATGGGTTGGTTGAGAAAACTTGCATAAACGAATTCTATACAAGGATTGATAGGACCGTCCTGCCTGAAGGAACCTTGGCGTGGAGGGCGTACTTTCAGGATCTCAGCGCAAGTCAAATACAATGGACATTGGGTTGGTTACAGATAGAGAGAATCGTGTACATGCCAGCGGCTAGGTCCCACTTTCTCTTAATGGGACTTAAGAGCATTCAACCTTATGCGCCCCATCGGGTTTTAAGACAGCTTGGGATGTGCCAGATAATACCCAAAGACGAAGACCTGAGTACCCAGGTTATCGAAATTGGTCCCGACGTTCAATTCCCAGAAGCAAGGGTCCGCCAGATCTGGAGCAAATGCCAATATCTGGAGGCAAACACTTGTGTGCAGGATCGAGCTAGAGGAGAGGTTGTACCCAGATATCTTACTTGGTACAAAGGAGAAACATCGGGTGAAAGACCAGCCAAAAGACCTCACCTCAGGGAATTTGTTGAAGCGTCACAAGAACAATGGGACTGGTTAGCCAAGGAAGAGGTTTACAGAACAAGGATTGGCAAGATAGAGCAACGGGTCCAAGATCTCCAATTTGAAAAGGATATGCAAGCTGCCGCCGACGAAGGAGATAAAAAGAAGTTGGCACAAGAAAACGACTTTTTGAGAGCTCAAATCCAGCAAATGAAAAGGGATGCTGATAGACAGTTGAGGAGTCGATCAGACGAAAAATTGATAAAGGGTTTAAAAAACCAAGTGGCCGATGTCCAAAGAGAATTGGAAGAGTCGAAGACCCAAACAATGAGGATTCGTGCCAGCTGGAGAAAGGAGGCACATCAACAGGCACTTCACCTACAACGGGTGGAAGAAGAGTACACTGAGATCATCACTAATCTAAGGGAAGCAAACGTTATCCTTAGGGAGCGGGTTTTCAAGCAAGCCCGTGATGCCAGAGCAGACCTCGACCGTTGCCACAATTTGAGGACCCGACTGCAAGAACAAGTGGATAGGCTCTTAGACCAAGTCACCAACAATGCTCGAAGATTGGGGGCAAAGAACCAGCAGATAGAACACCTACTCAGAGAAAGGGACATGATCAAGGACAGGATTGGAGAAATCGGGCATTATGTCACCATGAAATGCTTAGCTTGTGAACAAATGCCCCGCACCGCCCTTTTTGCTTCAGTTATGGACTACGTTTATCAGATCATGAAAGAGTTAAGGGAACTACACATGGACCTCACACCAAGGCCCGCGGTAAGGCCGAATGATGCCTCGCGGGCCCCCAGGAACTTAAGAGCACTAGACTTTTGATTAAAAATGTATTTTGGAAATTTTGAGTCAAGTTGGTTGGAATTTTAGTCTCGAGTCAAGCATTTGTCTTATTTTGTTGATTATTGTAAGACAGGTTTTGTAACCATAAGAGTTTTGATATAATAATTCCGGAATTTCACCACAATTTTGTTACCAGAACTACGCTCAGTCTGATTCACGCGGGGACGTGATACGTAGGCAATCCATATAAGATTCGACCACCACTAGAAAGAAAGGAAAAGAACATGAAGGTTAATAACAATAGGGTTTTTCAAGGATAATTGAAAAAGGGAAAAAAAAAAAAAAAAAAAAGAGAAGAAAAGAAGCTGGAATGACGCATGTGATGAGTACATATAGAAAGGGTTATTTGGTTAGGTGCATTGCATCCAACGTGCTATAACATATCTGTTAAAATCAGTAAGCTAACAAGTTTGTTGCATTACAGAAAAGTTTAGCAGTTGGTTTGACATAATATCTTGGCCAGCCACCATTACCGTACTAGATCTAAAGGGCCAATTCCAGCAAGCATGTCTAGTTCTGGTAAAAGCCTCGAGGAAGAGAAATCAGAGATACAGATCATGAAAGAAGAGGTAGATCGGTTGAAACAGCAGATAACAGAGATGCACCTAGCCTGGGCTAGGGGACAGTCTTCGCCAAACCTCCCTACTCTCGCATCAGCTCCAGAACATCCACCCCTTGATCCTTCGACAAGCGCCCCACTCTATCCATACTATCAAGGGGAAAACCCTTATGCCACCCAAGTTCCACCAGCCAAACAAAATCCTCCTCCGGTCACCCATATTTTTGTGGCACCCCCACCTGCTACTCTACAAAAGTCGTCCGGTGAGCCGCATGTTCAAATCCATGACAATTCTTACTATCCTCCCGAGCCTACCTTTAGGGCTCCTGAACCGCATCCACACACCCCTCACTGGGATAACCCGGCAGAACCGGAAAGCACTTCCAAAGTTCGAAACATGAGGAAGTTATTAGAAAAGTTAAATGCCTGGAGCAGTCCTTCAGGAATATGCACGGTTTGGGCAACCAGGTCAGCGTCGCTTACAAGGATCTGTGTCCATTCCCAGATGTCCAGTTGCCAGCCAGGTTCAAAATGCCCAAGTTTGACTTATACGAGGGGCATGGTGATCCAGTAGCCCATCTTCGAGGGTTTTGTAGTAAAATGCGAGGAGCCGGAGGACGAGACGAGATTCTGATAGCTTACTTCGGTCAGAGTTTGGGGGGATCCGCACTAGAGTGGTACACTAGGCAGGATCCCAGCAGATGGTTTACATGGGACGATTTGGCTCAAGCATTCATTGGCCGGTTCCAGTACAATCTTGAAATAGTCCCCGACCGCTTATCATTGCTAAAATTAGAGAAGAAACCCGCCGAAAGTTTCAGAGAATTTGGTTTCCGCTGGAGGGAACAAGCAGCAAGGGTAGATCCGCCTATGAGAGAGAACGAGATGGTGGATTACTTCCTGCAGACATTGGAGCCAACCTATTTCGGACATCTGGTGACGTCCGTGGGTAAGTCATTCACTGAGGTGATAAAGATGGGGGCTATGATCGAGGAAGGCTTGAAAGCCAACAAGATCATGAGCTATTCGGCGTTGAAAGCCACCACTCAAGCTATTCAAAATGGCACCGGAGGGGTGCTTGGGAAAAAGAGGAAAGAAGAAGTCACGGCAGTCGAGTCCGGAACATGGTTCAGAAACAGAGGCCCCGCACCCGAGTATAACCCGCCACAACCTCACCACCAAAATTACTTCCACAATCCATATAACCACCCGCAACACTACTATCCGGCACCCGATCCCCATTTTACTGTCCATCACGCCCAGTCATATGCCACACCTCCCGTCCATGCACCATGGCGTGCACCAAACCCGCAAAATAATTATCCACCCCCAAGAGCGTATAGAAATCCCACGGGCACGGGTTTTCGTCCGAACCAAGCATTCAAGAGCGACAGGGCGCCAAGGCCAAAGACTTTTACTCCCTTGGGAGAGTCTTACACCAGTTTGTTCCACCATTTGAAGCAAGTAGGGTTGCTATATCCGGTCGAGGCTAAGCTACCAAACCCTCTTTCAAAGAATCTGGATCATTCAATAAATTGTGCATACTGCTCAGGATGTCCGGGGCACGACACAGAAAAGTGTTGGCGATTGAAAACAGCCATCCAAGAACTCATCGACACTCGCCGAATTGAGGTCCAGACTCCAGCGGAGCCCAACATCAACCAAAATCCACTTCCAACTCATCATGAGACCAACATGATCAAGTTGGTACGGGTAGAAGAGGGAAAGGAGAAAACCTTTCAGACTATAATGATGATCAAGTCTAGTGGGGTAAGAATGAAAAAGGGTCCAAGCCTTGATGAGTCACTCATCTGCAAGAAGGACGTACAAGGGGGATTGGAAGCAGAAAAGGGAAGTGTGAACAAAGCGCCCATGAGGCCAGAGGGAGAAAAAATAGTTGTACCAGGGGCAGCAACCAGACCCGTTTTAACTGTAGCGGGTGTTCGAGTGGATCCTTTCACCATCAAGCCAGTAATACAGTTGCCAATAGCTGATAGCAAAGCTATTCCATGGAATTATGATCGGGTCACAACAACCTACAAAGGAAAAGAAGTTAAAGAAGAAGTCTGCGAAACGCAAGGGTTGACCCGTTCAGGGAGATGTTTTGCCCCTGCAGAATTGAGGAAGACCACTCCGGCAATACTGAAAAAGCCGGTAACTGACGAAGAGGCAGAAGAATTCCTGAAAAAGATGAAGCTACATGATTATTCTGTCTTAGAACAGTTGAAGAAAACCCCTGCGCAAATCTTATTGCTGTCCTTGCTGATACATTCTGAAGAACATCGGCAAACTTTGATAAAAGTTCTGAATGAGGCCCACGTACTCGATAAAATCTCGGTGAGTCATTTGGAGAAGATCACCAATAGGATCTTCGAAGCGAATCAGATCACTTTCACCGATGATGAATTGCCTGAGGATGGCACCGAGCACAACAGGGCTTTATATCTTACGGTGAAGTGTGATGAGTCGGTGGTCAGCAAAGTCCTGGTCGACAATGGGTCAAGTGCGAACATTTGTCCTCTCTCTACACTACACAAGTTGAAAGTGGATATCGGCAGGATACGCAAGAACATCATATGTGTCCGAGGGTTTGATGGAGGAGGCAAGGCATCGGTCGGGGACATAGTGTTAATCTTGACAATCGGACCGGTGGAGTTCACCATGGAATTCCAGGTGCTGGACATGGTAGTTTCATATAACCTTCTGATAGGGCGACCGTGGATCCATGCCGCAAAAGCAGTTCCATCCAACCTACACCAACTAGTCAAGTTTGAGTGGGACCAACAGGAGATCGTAGTCCATGGAGAGAATGATCTACAACCAGGCACCATCGTCCCCTTTGTTGAGACAGAAGAGGATGTTGGGCCATGGGTATACCAGATCTGCGATGTGGTATCCGCCAACCGAGTTCCCGAAGGGGAATGCATTCCCAATGACAGAATAATTACCGCAGACATCATGGTGGCTCATGAAATGCTGAGAAACGGTTTCGTACCCGGCAAAGGTTTAGGTGCATCTCTGCAAGGAATCATACAACCGGTATCCGTGGTAAAAAATGTGGGAACCTTCGGCTTGGGATTCAAGCCAACATCAGAGGATATCCAGTGAGCCAAGAGGAATAAGCAGAAGACATGGGTGCTCCCTAAGCCTGTTCCGCGCCTTTCCCGATCTTTTGTCAGGTCTGGAGTAAGAGGACATCCGACGACAAAGGTTCCCAGTCCTATGGTTAGGCCAGACGAAGAGTTCTTAAGAAAGTTCGAGGACCTATTCGCGGATGTATGCATGCTAGAGGATGGCGAAGGATCCAGCCATGCCGATATACAGTTTGTGGGATAGAAAGCAAAGTTGAATAATTGGAAGGCTACTCCTCTCCCTGTCCGGAAGGAGTCTTGGTAGTTTGTTTTGGAACAGTAAATGATCATATCAGGTGATAAACGAAATGTAAAACATACAAAATACGGTCCCAACCATATCGTGGTGTCACGAGACTGAGCCTCTACAGAATAGCATCCTAATACAACCAAGTCTAGACAAATAGGAAATCAACAAGATGATAAAGAAGGAGAAAACAAGCTCTACGGACGCTGGCAGCTACCTCGTAATCTCCACCAAAGTAGACAAGGATCAGCAGCTAAAATGTCTCAACTGCTCTCGGGCACCTGTGGATCTGCACCAAAAAGTGCAAGGGAGTGGGGTGAGTATATTTCAACTCAGTGAGTAACAATAATAAATAATAACTGAAGGTAAGAAATCCTGCGCTATCACTTAGCAGTTCTAAGACAACCCTCACAAGTACGTCATCACTATAGTAGTACTCTAACCTCCAATCTACGTTTATCTCTACAAGATTCTACACTGAACGAGCCCTCACTCGTACCCCTACGGTGTACGGCCATCTCAACATATAAAGACACATACTTATGTCTATAATGTATAAGTATTTAAGTAGATAGTAGGATATGATTAAGTATAATGCTGCGGCGTGCAGCCCGCTCCAATACATATACCGCTGCGGCGCGCAGCCCGCTCCATTTAACGTCGACGGCGCTCACTGGGGTGTATACAGACTTCGGAGGGGCTCCCTAGGCCCAAGCACTATTATACTGCGGCGTGCAGCCCGATCCACACATGTATTACTGCGGCGTGCAGTCCGATCCAATATATATATGTATATATATTTATACTGCTGCGGCGCGCAGCCCGATCCCATAATATACACCAGTGCTCACTGAGAATGTGTGCAGACTCAGACTCCGAAGGGGCTCCTTGTGACGACCCAAAGGGTCATCACTTATTTAATTAATCATTTCGAGCTTTTGAGGCCTTGAAAACCTCATTCTATGTTGCCTCAATTTACGTGCACAATCCGAGCATGTAGCCGGAAAGATTTTGTGATAGAAAATATGAATTCTATGAGAAATTTGGATAAAAATGATATTAATATTGATATGGTTGACTTCGGTCAACATTTTTGGTAAACGGACCCGGACCCGAGATTGGATGGTCCCGAGAGGTCCGTAGGAAAATATGGGACTTGGACATGCGTCCGGAGTCGAATTCTGAGGCCTAGAGCCCAAGTTATGAATTTTTATGTGAAATTGTTTTTGATGTAATTGTTAAAGGAAATAAATTAATTGACCTTGGTATCGGGCTCATATTTTGGTTCCGACGCCCGGTACAAGTCTTAAATATTATATATGTGATTTCTGTAAAGTTTGGTGACATTTGGATGTCGTTTAGGATGTTTTGGACCTTGAGTCCCAAGTTTGAAAGTTTTGAAAACTAAAGGTATGAAAATCATGCATTTGAGGCTTGATTTGATGAAAACGAGGTGATATTGGCGATGTGATCGCACGAACAAGTTCATAATGTGTTTTTGATGTTGTGTACATGTTTGGTTTAGAGCCCGGGGGGCTCGGGTAAAGATTTGATAGGCCGTTGGATGAAATTCTGAATTTTTGCACTGCTGGTTTTTCACCCAGCTGTTGGCTTCGCAATTGCGAAGTATTTCTCGCAATTGCGAAGGGGACAGTGTAAGGCAAGGCTCGCAAATGCGAACCTTGATCGCAAATGCGAAGCCCCATTGACCCAGCCTTGTTCGCAAATGCGAACAATTGTTCGCATTTGCGAAAGTCCCCAGAACCTGCCTATGTTCGCAAATGCGAACAAATGTTCACAAATGCGAACATTCCCCATACTGCCTTGGTTCGCAAATGCGAACCATTGTTCGCAAATGCGAACACTGCCTTATACAGCCTGTGTTCGCAAATGCGAACATTAGTTCGCAAATGCGAACACCCCTTTGTCTGCCAGTGATCGCAAATGCGAACAAATGTTCGCAAATGCGAACTTCCCAGCCATAGCTTATTTTTCAAACTCCAGAAATTGGTCGGGGGCAATTGCGAACCCATGTTCGCAAATGCGAACACAGAGACCTGTAAAACACGATTTTCAGTCATTTCTTCACTCTTTACAAAACAAAAACACCCATTTGCGATTCTTCACGGATTTCTTCTTCATCAAAACGATTGTAAGTCACTTTTTACTTAATTCTTTCAATTCCTAACATCATTAAACATGTTTTTCATAAGAAATCAATGATTTTCATGGTAGAATTCTTGTTTTTGTTAGAAAATAGGGTTTTTCATAAATTGGGGAATTGGACCTCGAATTGAGGTCCGATTTTGAAACAAATCATATACATGAACTCGTGGGGGGATGGGTAACCGGATTTTGGTCCTAACCCCGAGTTCCGACCATGTGGGCCCGGGGTTGAAATTCACTATTTCGGGGAGAATGTTGTAAAAGATGTATTTGGTCTTAAGAATTGGTTTATTGAGTAGTATTGATGATATTAAATCAATTATGTATAGATACGATTGGATTGGAGCCAAAGTTGAAAGAAAAAGACATTTCCACGGATTGAATTGTTCATAAACACTCGAGGTAAGTGTTTGTTCTATCCTAGCTTGAGGGAATAGGATTATGTGCTATGTGTTATGTGATCGAGTGCGGTGTATGGGCTGTGGTGACGAGCATCCATACACTGGCGTCTAGTATGACCGTGAGTCGTTGGAAATTGATTATTTTGAGATATATTACAGATGAATTGTGATTGTTCTCCCTTGTTGGGACTTGTTGTGAAGATAATTATTGATTGCCCTTGATGGGACGATTTATGAATTACTGTTTCTTTCTTTGCCCTTAACTGTGATTGTTATTTGGGTGAGGAAGAGTGATAATGCACGAAGGGTGATGCCGTGCCATGTTTATTTATTTATGCACGAAGGTTAATGTCGTGCCATGTTTATTTATTGATTATGCACGAAGGATCATGCCGTGCCCCGTTATTGAACCATGTACGAAGGATCATGCCATACTATGGATGTGAGGATGAGAGTAAAAGCACGAAGGGTGATGCCGTGTACTTTATTTGTTTATTTGGTGAGGATGAGAGTAAAAGCACGAAGGGTGATGCCGTGCAACTGCTTGCTATTTCTTGAATTGATATTACTTGTGGTTACATTATACTTTGTTTTTCCTTGTGAATTTATTAACTGTGGTTAATTGTTGAATTCTTTGAGATATTCTTTATTGTGTTATTACCTGGTTATTTCTTGTTATTCTGTGGTATACATATATATTGAATTGCACAGGTTTATGTGGGTGTCCGGTCCTAGGCTTGTCACTACTTCGCCGGGATAGGCCAGGCACTTACCAGCACATGGGGTCGGTTGTGCCTGATATTACACTTCTGTGCGTTTTTGCACAGGTCCAGGTTACGATCAGGAGCAGCAGCAACAATAAATCGATTGCGTGGGAGTTGATCATATTTGAGACCGAGGTAGCTTGCAAACGTCCGCAGGCCCGGCGTCTCTCTCTTTATTTATGTTATTAGCTGTAGTCTCTTTGTTCCGAGACAAACAGAATTATGTTATATTTCCTTCAGACTTTTATGTGTAGTATTCCATAGTAGTTTGTGAGTTGGTGACTCCACGTCTTGGGTAGAGGATTTCAGTATGATTTTCACCTTGTGATTTATTATTTCCATTTCGATAAAGTATTCCGCATTTATTTAATTAAAATTGTGTTAAAAACAGGATAGTATGAATACAGTGGCTTGCCTAGCTACCACGAGTAGGCGCCATCACGATCCCGATGTTGGGGGAAAATCCGGGTCGTGACAAGTTGGTATCGGAGCTCTAGGTTACATAGGTCTCACCACTCACGAACAAGCTTAGTAGAATTTGAGAGGTAGGTACGGAGACGTCTGTACTTGTCCTCCAGAGTCTATTGAGTTAGGAAAGAGTCTCTCATTTGTTCTTTCTTGTCGTGCGACTTGTTCCTCAAATACCGATTGAATTTCTATTCTGTCCTTTCGCAGATGGTAAGGACACGCGCTTCTTCGTACGCTGATCAGCAGCCTGAGCACTAGGCAGCTCTCGTGAGGGGAATGGGCCAAGGCCGTATCGGAGGCCGTGGTAAGGGTAGAGCTCAGCCCCAGGCAGCTATTCCAGAGGTGGAGCCTCATGTTGAGATTGGTGAGGAGGTTCCAGTCCCAACAGCTCCAGTGGGCCCAGCTCAGGTCCCAGGGGAGGCCTTATTTACCCCGGATCTTCGGGAGGCTCTAGTCAGAATAGCGGGTTTTATGGACAGTGTTGCCAGAGTAGGCTTATTACCAGCTGCACCCGCTATTTCTCAGGCTGTAGGAGGGGTCTAGACTCTTGTTGAACATACTTCGGAGCCAGTAGCTCTCCAGCCTCAGGCACAAGTGGTTCAGGCAGCTGTGGCCACTCAGTAAGGTACCACAGCTCAGGCCGAGGATGGAGCGGCCATGACTTCTGATTCATTATGGAGGCTTGATCGGTTCTCCAAGTTATTTACCACTACATTCAGTGGAGCCGCATCAGAGGATCCTCAGGACTTTTTATTCAGTTGCCATGCGATTCTCAAGACTATGGGGATCGTGGAGACAAACGGAGTTGACTTCTGTACCTTCAGACTTGCAGGATCCGCCATGACTTGGTGGAGAGATTATTGCTTGACTCGACCAGCAGGGTCCCCAGCTTTATCATGGGATCAGTTTGCGGAACTATTTATGGAGAATTTTCTCCCTGCTACTCAACGGGATGTACTTCGGAGGCAGTTTGAGCGCCTCCATCAGGGTACTATGACAGTTACACAATATGAGACGAGATTTATCGACTTGGCTCGTCATGCAGTGGTGATACTTCCCACGGAGCGGGAGAGGGTCCGCGGATTTATAGATGGGCTTAATCAGCCGATTAGACTCCAGATGGCTATGGGCGTGGGGAGTGACATATCATTTCAGGAGGCAGCCAATGCGGCACGCAGAGTTGAGATGGCTCTTGCTAGGGGAGGCGGTTATTCTTCAGATAAGAGGCCTCGTCATTCAGGCAGGTTTGGTGGTTCTTCCTCTGGTGGCAGAGAATCATTTGATAGAGGCCAGTCCTCCAGGCCTTTTCATTCCGCTCTTCATGCTTCACAAGGTGGACCAGGTGATCACGAATTTCGGGGGCATTATTCAGACCAGCCTACTATTAATGCTTAGCCTCTTCAGAGTGTTCGTGGAGGCCATTCAGGGCGTCAGGGCCAGCAGCCCTATCAGTCGAAGAGTTTCTACGGTTGTGGTGACCCAGGTCATTTTATCAGGAATTTCCCTCTAGCAGCGGGCAACTCTCAGCAGCGAGGTCCTCGTCCTATGATTCAGGCCCCAGCTGACCCTCAGCCTGCCCAGCCAGCCAGAGGCGGGGGTAGAGATTATAGAGGTGGAGGTCGAGACCGTAGAGGTGGAGACCGTCCGGCGAGAGGTAGAGGTCAGCCAGTTGATGGTCGTCCTAGAGACGCAGCTCAGAGGGGAGGTGCAGATCCCCGATTCTATGCTTTACCAGCCAGGCCGGAGGCAGAGGCATCAGATGCTGTGATTACAGGTACTATTCTTGTGTGTGGCAGAGGTGCTTCAGTATTATTTGACCCTGGATCTACATATTCCTATATGTGTCTTCCTACTTCGCACCGTATTTGGCTGTGCCCAGCTATGCTCTGGATATTCCAGTTTATGTGGCTACACCAGTGGGTGACTCCATTGTAGTCGATCGGGTGCATCATTCGTGCGTAGTTATATTTGGGGGTCTTGAGACCCGTGTTGATCTGTTGCTTTTGGATATGGTAGATTTTGATGTCATATTGGGGATGGACTGGTTGTCCCCATACCATGCTATTCTTGATTGCCATGCTAAGACGGTGACCTTAGCCTTGCCGGAATCACCCCGACTAGAGTGGAAAGGTACCTCAAGACACTCCGTTCACACTGTTATTTCTTATGTTAAGGCTCGACGCATGGTCGAGAAGGGGTGTCTAGCTTATCTGGCTTATGTTCGTGATTCCAGCACAGAAGTTCCTTCCATTGAGTCGGTCCCTATTGCACGGGAGTTTCCGGAGGTTTTTCCTTCAGACGTGCCGGGCATGCCACCCAACAGGGATATTGATTTCTGTATTGATCTGGCACCGGGCACTCAGCCCATCTCTATTCCACCCTATCGTATGGCCTCGCCGAAGTTAAAAGAGTTGAAAGATCAGTTGCAGGACCTTCTTGAGAAGGGCTTTATCAGGCCCAGTGTTTCCCCCTGGGGAGCACCTGTATTATTTGTAAAGAAGAAGGATGGCTCGATGCGGATGTGTATTGATTACCGGCAGTTAAACAAAGTGACTATCAAAAATAAATATCCACTGCTGAGGATTGATGATTTGTTTGACCAGCTCCAGGGAGCGAGGGTATTCTCTAAGATAGACTTGAGGTCAGGCTACCATCAGCTGAAGATCAGGGCGGCTGACATTCCTAAGACAGCCTTTCGCTCTAGATATGGGCATTATGAGTTCTTGGTCATGTCCTTCGGGTTGACCAATGCCCCGGCAGCATTCATGGAGTTGATGAATCGGGTATTCAGGCCTTACTTAGATCTGTTCGTGATAGTCTTCATAGATGACATCCTGGTGTACTCCCGCAGCCAGGAAGAGCACGAGCAACACCTCAGAGTGGTTCTTCAGACTCTAAAAGATAACCAGCTATATGCCAAATTTTCTAAATGTGAGTTACGGTTGAGTTCGGTAGCATTACATTGTATCAGTGGAAGGTATTTAGGTAGACCCAAAGAAGATTGAGGCAGTCCAGAATTGGCCTCGACCAGCTTCAGTGACTGAGATCCGGAGTTTCTTGGGATTAGGAGGTTACTACCGTCGATTTGTAGAGGGGTTTTCTTCTATTGCAACCCCGATGACCAGGTTGACCCTGAAGGGTGTCCAGTTCCAGTGGTCAGAGGAGTGTGAGGCGAGCTTTCAGAAGCTCAAGACAGCCTTGACCACCGCACCAGTGTTGATACTACCTACAGGTGCAGGGCTTTATACAGTTTATTGTGACGCATCTCGTACAGGGCTTGGAGCGGTATTGATGCAGGATGGTAAGGTTATCGCTTATGCTTCGAGGCAGTTAAAGATACATGAGAAGAATTATCCAGTTCATGATCTTGAGTTAGCAGCAGTGGTTCATGCCTTAAAGATCTGGAGGCATTATCTATATGGTGTGACATGTGAGGTGTACACCGATCACAAAAGCCTACGGTACTTGTTCAAACAGAAGGAGTTGAATCTACGACAGCGGAGATGGTTAGAGTTGCTAAAAGACTATGATGTTACTATATTATATCACCCAGGTAAGGCCAATGTGGTGGCCGATGCATTGAGTAGAAAGTATGCCAGCATGGGTAGTCTTGCATATATTCCAGTCAATCAGAGACCATTAGCTCTAGATGTCCAGGCCTTAGCCAACCGGTTCGTGAGATTAGACATTTCTAAGCCTAGCAGGGTGTTAGCCTGCACGGTCGCTCGTTCTTCATTATTAGAGCGTATCCGTGAGAGGCAATTTGATGATCCTCATTTGCGTGAGTTGAGAGATACAGTACAGCGGGGAGGTGCCACACAGGTAAGTCTAGATGATGATGGGGTATTGAAATTGCAGGGTCGAGTTTGTGTGCCCAATGTCGAAGGGATTCGAGAGTTGATCTTAGAAGAGGCCCACAGTTCGCGGTATTCTATTCACCCGGGCGCCGCGAAGCTGTACCAGGACTTACGGCAGCACTATTGGTGGCGTAGAATGAAGAAAGATATCGTTGCGTACGTCGCTCGGTGTCTAAATTGTCAGCAGGTGAAATATGAGCACCAGAGGCCTGGTGGTGTATTCCAGAGGATTGAAATTCCCGAGTGGAATTGGGAGCGGATCACTATGGACTTCGTTACTGGACTTCCTTTGACTTAGAGGAAATTTGATGCTATTTGGGTCATTGTTGATAGGCTGACCAAATCAGCACACTTTATTCCAGTATCTGTCTCCTACTCGTCGGAGAGGTTAGCGGAGGTTTACATTAGGGAGATTGTTCGTCTCCATGGAGTGCCGGTATCTATTATCTCTGATCGGGGTACGCAGTTTACCTCGCGGTTCTGGAGAGCGGTCCAACAGGAGTTAGGCACCCAGGTTCAGTTGAGTACAGCATTTCATCCTCAGACGGACGGCCAGTCCGAGCGGACTATTCAGATACTTGAGGACATGCTTCGAGCCTGTGTTATTGATTTCGGAGGCTCGTGGGACCGGTTTCTACCATTAGCAGAGTTCGCCTACAATAACAGTTACCAATCTAGCATCCAGATGGCTCCGTATGAGGCGTTGTATGGTAGGCGATGTCGATCACCGGTTGGATGGTTTGAACCGGGAGAGGCTCGGTTGTTGGGTACAGACTTAGTTCAGGAGGCCTTAGATAAGGTCAAGACTATTCAGGAGAGATTGCGTTCAGCTCAGTCTAAGCAAAAGACTTATGCGGATCGCAAGGTTCGAGATGTAGATTTCATGGTTGGTGAACGAGTATTGCTCCGGGTGTCGCCTATGAAGGGCGTGATGAGGTTCGGAAAGAAGGGCAAGCTTAGCCCTAGGTATATTGGTCCATTTGAGATTTTAGACAGAGTGGGAGGGGTGGCTTACAGATTAGCTTTGCCGCCTAGCTTATCAGCCGTGCATCCGGTTTTTCACGTATCTATGCTTCGGAGATACCACGGCGATCCCACACATGTGTTAGACTTCAGTACTGTCCAATTGGACAATGATCTATCTTACGAGGAGGAGCCGGTGGCTATTCTAGACCGGCGGGTTCGACAGTTGAGGTCGAAGAGTTATCCTTCTGTGCGTGTTCAGTGGAGAGGTCAGCCTCCTGAGGCATCGACCTGGGAGTCCGAGTCTGATATGCGGAGCCGCTACCCACATTTGTTTCCTGACTACGGTACTTCTTTCTTTTGTCCGTTCGAGGACGAACGGTTGTTTTAGAGGTGGAGATTGTGACGACCCAAAGGGTCATCACTTATTTAATTAATCATTTCGAGCTTCTGAGGCATTGAAAACCTCATTCTATGTTGCCTCGATTTACATGCACAATCCGAGCATGTAGCCGGAAAGATTTTGTGATAGAAAATATGAATTCTATGAGAAATTTGGATAAAAATGATATTAATATTGATATGGTTGACTTCGGTCAACATGTTTGGTAAACGGACCCGGACCCGAGATTGGATGGTCCCGAGAGGTCCGTAGGAAAATATGGGACTTGGACATGCGTCCGGAGTCGAATTCTGAGGCCTAGAGCCCAAGTTATAAATTTTTATGTGAAATTGTTTTTGATGTAATTGTTAAAGGAAATAAATTAATGGACCTTGGTATCGGGCTCGTATTTTGGTTCCGACGCCCGGTACAAGTCTTAAATATTATATATGTGATTTCTGTAAAGTTTGGTGACATTTGGATGTCGTTTAGGATGTTTTGGACCTTGAGTCCCAAGTTTGAAAGTTTTGAAAACTAAAGGTATGAAAATCATGCATTTGAGGCTTGATTTGATGAAAACGAGGTGATATTGGCGATGTGATCGCACGAACAAGTTCATAATGTGTTTTTGATGTTGTGTACATGTTTGATTTGGAGCCCGGGGGACTCGGGTAAAGATTTGATAGGTCGTTGGATGAAATTCTAAATTTTTGCACTGCTGGTTTTTCACCCAGCTGTTGGCTTCGCAATTGCGAAGTATTTCTCGCAATTGCGAAGGGGACAGTGTAAGGCAAGGCTCGCAAATGCGAACCTTTATCGCAAATGTGAAGCCAGCCTTGTTCGCAAATACGAACAATTGTTCGCATTTGCGAAAGTCCCCATAACCTGCCTATGTTCGCAAATGCGAACAAATGTTCGCAAATGCGAACATTCCCCATACTGCCTTGGTTCGCAAATGCGAACCATTGTTCGCAAATGCGAACACTGCCTCATACAGCCTGTGTTCGCAAATGCGAACACTAGTTCGCAAATGCGAACACCCCTTTGTCTGCGAGTGATCGCAAATGCGAACAAATGTTCGCAAATGCGAACTTCCCAGCCTTAGCTTATTTTTCAAACTCCAGAAATTGGTCGGGGTTCGCAATTGCGAACCCATGTTCGCAAATGCGAACACAGAGACCTGTAAAACACGATTTTCAGTCATTTCTTCACTTTTTACAAAACAAAAACACCCATTTGCGATTCTTCACGGATTTCTTCTTCATCAAAACGATTGTAAGTCACTTTTTACTTAATTCTTTCAATTCCTAACATCATTAAACATGTTTTTCATAAGAAATCAATGATTTTCATGGTAGAATTCTTGTTTTTGTTAGAAAATAGGGTTTTTCATAAATTGAGGAATTGGACCTCGAATTGAGGTCCGATTTTGAAACAAATCATATACATGAACTCGTGGGGGGATGGGTAACCGGATTTTGGTCCTAACCCCGAGTTCCGGCCATGTGGGCCCGGGGTTGAAATTCACTATTTTGGGGAGAATGTTGTAAAAGATGTATTTGGTCTTAAGAATTGGTTTATTGAGTAGTATTGATGATATTAAATCAATTATGTATAGATACGATTGGATTGGAGCCAAAGTTGAAAGAAAAAGACATTTCCACGGATTGAATTGTTCATAAACACTCGAGGTAAGTGTTTGTTCTATCCTAGCTTGAGGGAATAAGATTATGTGCTATGTGTTATGTGATCGAGTGCGGTGTATGGGCTGTGGTGACGAGCATCCATACACTGGCGTCTAGTATGACCGTGAGTCGTTGGAAAATAATTATTTTGAGATATATTACAGATGAATTGTTATTGTTCTCCCTTGTTGGGACTTGTTGTGAAGATAATTATTGATTGCCCTTGATGGGACGGTTTATGAATTACTGTTTCTTTCTTTGCCCTTAACTATGATTGTTATTTGGGTGAGGAAGAGTGATAATGCACGAAGGGTGATGCCGTGCCATGTTTATTTATTTATGCACGAAGGTTAATGCCGTGCCATGTTTATTTATTGATTATGCACGAAGGATCATGCCGTGCCCTGTTATTGAACCATGTACGAAGGATCATGCCGTACTATGGATGTGAGGATGAGAGTAAAAGCATGAAGGGTGATGCCATGTACTTTATTTGTTTATTTGGTGAGGATGAGAGTAAAAGCACGAAGGGTGATGCCGTGCAACTGCTTGCTATTTCTTGAATTGATATTACTTGTGGTTACATTATACTTTGTTTTTCCTTGTGAATTTATTAACTGTGGTTAATTGTTGAATTCTTTGAGATTCTTTATTGTGTTAATACTTGGTTATTTCTTGTTATTCTGTGGTATACATATATATTGAATTGTACAGGTTTATGTGGGTGTATGGTCCTAGGCTTGTCACTACTTCGCCGGGATAGGCCAGGCACTTACCAGCACATGGGGTCGGTTGTGCTGATATTACACTTCTGTGCGTTTTTGCATAGGTCTAGGTTACGATCAGGAGCAGCAGCAGCAATAAATCGATTGCGTGGGAGTTGATCATATTTGAGACCGAGGTAGCTTGTAGACGTCCGCAGGCCCGGCGTCTCTCTCTTTATTTATGTTATTAGCTGTAGTCTCTTTGTTCCGAGACAAACAGAATTATGTTATATTTCTTTCAGACTTTTATGTGTCGTATTCCATAGTAGTTCGTGAGTTGGTGACTCCACGTCTTGGGTAGAGGATTTCAGTATGATTTTCACCTTGTGATTTATTATTTCCATTTCGATAAAGTATTCCGCATTTATTTAATTAAAATTGTGTTAAAACAGGATAGTATGAATACAGTGGCTTGCCTAGCTACCACGAGTAGGCGCCATCACGATCCCGATGTTGGGGGAAAATCCGGGTCGTGACACTCCTACAGCCCAAGCGCAATAATACTACGGCGTGCAGTCCGTCCTACATGTATATTACATGTATATTACATGTATATTACATGTATATTACTGCGGCGTGCAGTCCGATCCAATATATATACTGCTGCGGCGTGCAGCCCGATCCAATATAGGTATATATACATAATACCTCATAATGGGTCCTCGACCCTAGCCCGGTCAATATGTGCTTGGCCTCTCAGGCCCAATATAATATATCACAGTGGGTCCTTGACCCTGTCTCAGTCAATATAGACTTGGCCTTTCAGGCCCAATATAACATCTCATAGTGGTTCCTTGACCCTATCTCATCTCAATCGGTATAGACTTGGCCTTTCAGGCCCACTCAGCTAGAACAGGGAATTCCACCTTAGATAATCTCTCTCAATGTACATATCTAGTATGGGCTCATATTATGCTGTACAGCTAGATCTACGGCTGAGTGTATGTTTCCAACATGATATAAGGGTCACCTAGCTCTATAGGTTCCCTAATGCTCTACAGATCGGCACAAGGCCCCAAACATGTCTTTTAGCCCTATTGTACAGTTATAATCTCAGTAACAGTCATACAACACAGTATTCTATTAGCCGGGAAGGACTAAGTCCGAACCCCCCAATCACAATGTCACCACGCCCGTCATAGAACGCGTGTCTCATCTCAATATAGCACTGTGAAGTGCTAGTACGGGGTTTCAAACCCTCAGTACATTGTTTACTACTACCACTCACCTCGAACCGATAGAAGCTTCAATCTGCCTTGCGCTTGCCTCGCAAATCAATCTCCTCGGGTGCCAAATCTGCTCAAAATCATAGAGAATGCATCAATATACGCTAATTTCACGAAATTCATTCGAAATAACCCAATTTATACCAAAACCCACAAGTTGTCAAAACCCGACTTTTGGTGCACTTCTCGAAAAATTATAAAAGTTACATATTCGGAACCTTCGTCTCAATACGAGTCTAGGCATATAAAATTTACCAAAATCGGACTCCATTTGCCCACTCAAATCAGTGTTTTTCTTTAATTTAGGCCTAGGGCTCAAACCCACCTTTAATCTTCCATTTACGGGGATTTAACCAAGGATTTCATGTTAAAATGATGTAATTAAGCCACAAAACTTACCTCCAACGAAACCCCGATGATTTCCCAGCAATCTCCCGTCAATTTCTTCTCTTGGAACTTAAAAATGGAGGTTTTGGGTATTAAACCCGCGACTGTCCAGTTCTGGCTTTTAATTCACTGCCAGAATATTTCCTTCATCGCGTTCGCGACGCCACTCACGCGAACGCGATGCCTCTTTCCTCTTCCTCATCGCGAACGCGGCACACCTTCACGCGTCCTCGAAGGTCAACTTCCCAGCTCCGGATTTTTACTCTACGCGAACGCGTAGTCTCCCACGCGAACGCGTGGCCTCGCCAAATCCTACTTCGCGAACGCGGCCTAGACCCACGCGAACGCGATGCGTTCCAACTCCCTTGTACGCGAACGCGTTAACTCCCTCGCGAACACGAAGAGTGCTGAACCTGGCCTACGCGAACGCGGGCCTTGCCCTCGCGAACGCGAAGGCCAAATCACTGCCTAGTGATCTGCAGATTACAGTAGGTCACTTCTTGCTTCCAACTGCCGGATGATGGTCCGGATTCACCCCGAGGCCCCCGGGACCCCAACGAAAACCACCAACATACCCCAAAACACGATACGAACTTGTTCCAATCATAAAAACACCATCCTAAACATCAAAATCACCAATTACCCATGGATTCAAGCCTAAATTTCTTCAAAACTTCCGAATTACACATTCTATCAAAAACCCGACCAAACGACGTCCGAATGACCTGAAATTTTGCGGACATATCCAAAATCACCTAACGGAGCTACTGCAACTGTCGGAATTCCATTCCGACCCCGGATCAAAATCTCACCTACCGTTCGGATTTCGCCAAAATTCAACCTTAGCCAATTCAAGCCTATTTCTACACCGGGCCTCCAAATTCAATTCCGATCGCTCCCCTAAATCACAAATCACCTCCCGGAACTAACCGAATCATCAGAATTCGATTCCTAGCTCTCTAACAAAATAGTCAACTCCGTGTTGACTTTCCTTATTCAGGTTTCCTTCAAAAAGGCTACATGCCTCATTTCCAATCCAATTCACTCCTCACACCCCCCGATAGACTCTAACACTGATATAAAATCATGAATTATGTAATTACAACATAACGGGGTGGTAATTCCCGTGACGACGGGCCGGGTCGTCACATTCTCCCCTCTTAAGCAAACGCTCGTCCTCGAGCGGGTCAAGAAACATACCTGAAGTCTCAAATAGCTGAGGGTATCTGCTCCGCATCTCCTGCTCAACCTCCCAAGTAGCCTCCTCTACGGGTCGACCTCTCCACTGAACCTTAACTGATGCAATCTCATTCGACCTCAATTTTCTTACCTGGCGCCCCAAAATAGCAATAGGCTCCACATCATATGATAGATCACCATCAAGTTGAATGGTACTGAAGTCTAATACATGAGATGGATCCCCAATGTACTTCCGGAGCATAGACACATGGAATACTGGATGAACGCTGGATAAGCTGGGTGGCAAGGCTAACTCATATTCCACATCTCCAATTCTCCTGAGTATCTCAAAAGGACCAATGTACCTGGGACTCAACTTCCCTTTCCTCCCGAACCTCATGACACCCTTCATGGGTGAAACCTTCAGCAATACTCTATCACCAACCATGAAAGACAACTCTCGAACCCTACGGTCCGCATAACTCTTCTGGCGAGACTGTGATGTGCGAAGCCTCTCCTGGATCAACTTTGCTCTATCCAGAGCATCCTGAACTAACTCGGTCCCTATCAATCTATCCTCACCAGGCTCAAACCATCCGACGGGAGATCTACACCGTCTGCCATACAATGCCTCGTACGGGGCTATCTGAATACTCGACTGGTAGCTGTTGTTGTAGGCAAACTCGGCAAGTGGCAAAAACTCATCCCATGAACCACCAAAGTCAATCACACATGCCCGCAACATATCCTCCAAGATCTGAATAGTGCGCTCAGTCTGTTCGTCTGTCTAGGGGTGAAATGCGGTGCTCAACTCAACCCGCGTATCCATCTCTCGTTGAAATGCTCTCCAAAACTGAGATGTGAACTGAGTGCCTCTATCAGATATAATAGACACCGGGACCCCATGCAACCCGACAATCTCCCAAATAAAGATCGCTGCCAACCACTCCGATGAGTAAGTAGTACTAACTGGGATGAAATGTGCGGACTTAGTCAGCCGATCAACAATCACCCATACAGAATCAAACTTCCTCGCTGTCCGAGGTAGCCCAGTAACAAAATCCATGGTGATCCTCTCCCATTTCCACTCGGGAATAACCATACGCTGAAGAACACCACCCGGTCTCTGATGCTCATATTTGACCTGTTGGCAATTGAGGCACTTAGCTACATGCCTAACAATATCCATCTTCATTCTCCTCCACCAGTAGTGCTGTCTCAAGTCTTGGTGCATCTTTGCGTCATCTGGGTGAATAGAGTACCGCGAACTGTGTGCCTCCTCAAGTATCAACTCCTGCAAACCATCAGCATTGGGCACGCATATACGGCCCTGCATCTTCAGAACACCGTCACTGTCGATGGTCACATCTCTAACATCATTATGCTGCACTCTGTCCTTAAGGACAAGCAAATGTGGGTCATCATACTGTCGCTCCCCGATGCGATCATATAAGGAAGATCGAGAAACAACACAAGCCAACACCCGACTCGGCTCCGAAATATCTAATCTCACTAGCCGATTGGCTAGGGCATGAACATCATAAGTAAATGGCCTCTCCCCAACTAGGATGAAAGCTAGGCTGCCCATGCTAACCGCCTTCCGACTCAAGGCATCGGCCACCATATTGGCCTTCCCCGGATGATACAAAATAGTGATATCATAGTCCTTAAGCAACTCCAACCACCTCCGCTGTCTCAAATTAAGGTCCTTCTGTCTGAATAAGTGCTGAAGGCTGCGATGATCCGTGAACACCTCACGGGAGACACCATACAGGTAATGCCTCCAAATCTTCAAAGCATGAACTATGGCTGCTAGCTCCAAATCATGAACAGGGTAGTTCTTCTCGTGGGGCTTCAACCGACGAGAAGCATAAGCAATGACCCTACCCTCCTGCATCAACACACAACCAATGCCCACTCCTGAGGCATCACAATATACAGTATAAGAATCTAAAGCTGACGGCAGAATCAAGACTGGTGCTGTGGTCAGTGTTGTCTTGAGCTTCCGAAAGCTCTCCTCGCACTCCTCGGACCATAAGAAAGGAACACCCTTCTGAGCCAATCTAGTCAAGGGTGAAGCAATAGAAGAGAACCCCTGAACGAATCGGCGATAATACCCTGCCAATCCCAGAAAGCTACGGATCTCAGTAACTGAGGTCGGTCTGGGCCAACTCTGCACTGCCTCGACCTTCCTCGGATCTATTTGAATACCATCACAGGACACCACGTGCCCTAAGAATGCCACGGACTCAAGCCAGAACTCACATTTGGAGAACTTGGCATACAGCTTTTCTTCTCTCAATATCTGCAACACAATACTCAAGTGCCGAGCATGCTCCTCCTGGCTACGAGAGTAGACTAGAATGTCATCAATGAACACAATCACAAATGAATCAAGATATGGCCTGAATACACTGTTCATCAGATGCATAAATGCTGCTGGGGCGTTGGTCAGCCCAAACGACATCACAAGGAACTCATAATGACCATATCGGGTCCGAAATGCAGTCTTCATAATGTCAGACTCTCTAATCTTCAGCTGATGGTAGCCTGAACGAAGATCAATCTTCGAGAACACCCTAGCTCCCTGGAGCTGATCAAATAAATCATCAATACGAGGCAGAGGATACTTATTCTTCACTGTTACTTTGTTTAGCTACCTGTAGTCAATACACATCCTCATGGATCCGTCCTTCTTCTTAACAAACAGGACCGGTGCACCCCACGGCGACACACTCGGCCGAATGAACCCCTTATCTAGGTGTTCCTGGAGCTGCTCCTTCAATTCCTTCAACTCAGCTGGTGCCATCCGATACGGAGGAATAGAAATAGGCTGAGTGCCCGGCACCAAATCGATACCAAAATCAATATCCCTGTCCGGCGGCATGCCCGGCAGGTCTGAGGGAAACACATCAGGAAAGTCTCGCACAATGGGAACAGAATCAATACTGGGAGTCTGGGCCTCGACCTCCCGCACAAATGCCAAATAAGAGAGACATCCCTTCCCAACCATTCGTTGGGCCTTGAGGAAAGATATTACCCTGGTAGGTACATACTTAGTCGTGCCTCGCCACTCGATCCTCTGAATGCCCGGCATAGCCAAAGTGACCGTCTTAGCTTGACAGTCCAGAATAGTATGACATGGAGATAGCCAGTCCATGCCCAATATAACATCAAAATCAATCATGCTGAGAAGCAACAGGTCTACTCGGGTCTCCAGACCTCCAATAGTGACCAAACGGGACCGGTATACGTGGTCCACAACAATAGTATCCCCTACCGGGGTAGATACATGCATTGGCATCTCAAGACTCCCTCGGGTCGTGCCCAAATGAGGAGCAAAATATGTAGACACATAAGAATAAGTAGAACCGAGATCAAACAATACTGAGGCATCTCTGTGGCAGACTGAAATAATACCTGTAATGACAGCATCCGAAGAAACAGCCTCAGATCGGCCCTGAAAAGCATAGCATCTAGCCTGTCCGCCTGATTGGCCTCCCCCTCGAGAGCGACCCCTAGCTGTCTGACCCTCACCCCTAGCTGGCAGAGCGGGTGCTGAAGTAGAAGGACCAGATGACGAGGGTTGCCCCCACTGCTGATAAGATCTGGAAACAAGACGGGGACACTCCCTACGGTGATGGCCAAATTCTCCGCACTCGTAGCAACTCCCCGGTGCTGGGTACTGAGACTGATAAGGACCTCTGGCGCTGGAGTGACCAGCTGATGAACTAGGCCGAGATGAACCATGAGCGGATGGGGCCTGTGAAGAACTCTGAGCTGGCATGGCACTGAGAGATGGCTGGCTCTGGTGCGAACCCTGATAACCCTGTCTAGGTGACCATCCGCGACGATCTGAGCGACCCGACTGCGAAGACCTGAAAGAGCGACCTCGGCTCTGCTGACTCTGGCCTCTGGTCTGAGTGCCACTGGAACTAGCTGCTCCTCGAGGCCTCTTGGCCTCCCTCTCATCCCGCCCCTACGACGATCTGTCTCTATGTCGCGAGCAATATCCATAGCATCCTCAAATGTACGACTCAAAACCCTCTCCCGAGTCATCAGAATACGAATAGGATAAATGAGGTCGTCCACGAAGCGCCCAATCCTCTCTCTGTTGGAATGAACCAACCACGGTGCATATCCGGACAACTCTGTAAACCTGATCTCATACTCTGACACTGACATGTCCCCCTGACGGAGACCCTCAAACTGCCTACGCATCTCCTCTCTCCGAGATCGAGGCACCCATTTCTCCAAGAACATAGTGGAGAACTCCGGCCATGATAGTGGTGCTGCTCCGGCTGGCCTGCGGCGCTCATAAGCCTCCCACCAAGCGAAGGCTGGTCCCTGAAACCGAAAGGTAGTGAAAGATACCCCACTGGACTCCAATATCCCTGCCGTACGAAGCATCCGACGGCACTTATCCAGAAAACCTTGGGCGTCCTCGCCCGGAGCACCAGTGAACACTGGAGGAGATAACCCGGTGAACCTCTCGAGACGACGCTGCTAATCGTCTGTCATAGCTGGGACCATGTCCCCCTGAATCTGATCTGCTGGCTGAACCGGTACCACAGGCTGAACTGGAGGAACCTCTGGTGTCTGTAAGCCCTGCACTGCTGGCTCTGGAGTGCGTACTGCGGGGGTCTGATGACCACCCCCGATCCACGATGCAGCTGCTGCAGTAGTAACTGAAACCGCCTGTGCTAGGCCAGTGCAGACTGCTAGTATCTGAGCCCAGGGTCTCCTGTAGACCCGGAATAACAATGGGCACAGCTGGTGCCTGATCTGGTGCTGCTGGCACCTTTGCAACTGGGGGCTGTGGGTCAGCTGGCACTGCCTCAGCTGCCCTAACTCCGCCACGACCACGACCGCGTCCACGGCCTCTAGCAGGTGGTAGTGGTGGTCGTCCTCCACTTCCAGATGATCGAGTTCTCGCCATCTGGTATTGGGTAATTATACATCTCGAGCTGAATCAAGTACGCACAATAAGAATTCCAAGAATTTGAAACTTTCCTAAAAGGTTTGCAGCCTCCCGAGGATAAAGTACAGGCGTCCCCGCACCGATCCACGAGACTCTACTAAACCGGCTCATGACTCGCGAGACCTGTTAACCTAGGCTCTGATACCAACTTGTCACGACCCAAACCCCGGTCGTGATGGCGCCTAACACAATGCTAGGCAAGCCCGACCATATTATCCCTTAAACCAGCCAGTTATTAATCAAATTAAACTTAAACAGTAAATGATCATATCAGGTGATAAACGAAATGTAAAACATACAAAATACGGTCCCAACCATATCGTGGTGTCACGAGACCGAGCCTCTACAGAATAGCATCCTAATACAACCAAGTCTAGTCAAATAGGAAATCAACAAGATGATAAAGAAGGAGAAAACAAGCTCTGCGGACGCTGGCAGCTACCTCGTAATCTCCGCAAAAGTAGACAAGGATCGGCAGCTAAAATGTCTCAACTGCTCTCGGGTACCTGTGGATCTGCACAGAAAGTGCAGGGGAGTGGGGTGAGTATATTTCAACTCAGTGAGTAACAATAATAAATAATAACTGAAGGTAAGAACTCCTGTGCTATCACTTAGCAGTTCTAAGGCAACCCTCACGGGTACGTCATCACTATAGTAGTACTCTAACCTCCAATCTACGTTTATCTCTACAAGATTCTACACTGAACCAACCCTCACTCGTACCCCTGCGGTGTACGGCCATCTCAACATATAAAGACACATACTTATGTCTATAATGTATAAGTATTTAAGTAGATAGTAGGATATGATTAAGTATAATGCTGCGGCGTGCAGCCCGCTCCAATACATATACCGCTGCGGCGCGCAGCTCGCTCCATTTAACGTCGACGGCGCTCACTGGGGATGTATACAGACTTCGGTGGGGCTCCCTAGGCCCAAGCACTATTATACTGCGGCGTGCAGCCCGATCCACACATGTATTACTGCGGCGTGCGGTCCGATCCAATATATGTATGAATATATATTTATATTGCTGCGGCGCACAGCCCGATCCCCTAATATACACCAGTGCTCAATGAGAATGTGTGCAGACTCAGACTCCGAAGGGGCTCCTACAGCCCAAGCGCAATAATACTGCGGCGTGCAGTCCGTCCCACGTGTATATTACATGTATATTACATGTATATTATTGCAGCGTGCAGTCCGATCCAATATATATACTGCTGCAGTGTGCAGCCCGATCCGATATAGGTATATATACATAATACCTCATAATGGGTCCTCGACCCTAGCCCAGTCAATATGTGCTTGGCCTCTCATGCCCAATATAATATATCACAGTGGGTCCTTGACCCTATCTCAGTCAATATAGACTTGGCCTTTCAGGCCCGATATAACATCTCATAGTGGGTCCTTGACCCTATCTCATCTCAATCGGTATAGACTTGGCCTTTCAGGCCCACTCAGCTAGAACAAGGAATTCCACCTTAGATAATCTCTCTCAATGTACACATCTAGTACGGGCTCATATTATGCTATACAGCTAGAGCTACGGCTGAGTGTATGTTTCCAACATGATATAAGGGTCACCTAACTCTATAGGTTCCCTAATGCTCTACATATCGGCACAAGGCCCCAAACATGGCTTTTAGACCTATTGTACAGTTATAATCTCAGTAACAGTCATACAACACAGTATTCTATTAGCCGGGAAGGACTAAGTCCGAACCCCCCAATCACAATGTCACCACGCCCGTCATAGAAAGCGTGTCTCATCTCAATATAGCACTGTGAAGTGCTAGTACGGGGTTTCAAACCCTCAGTACATTGTTTACTACTACCACTCACCTCGAACCGGTCGAAGCTTCAATCCGCCTTGCGCTTGCCTCGCAAATCAATCTCCTTGGGTGCCAAATCTGCTCAAAATCATAGAGAATGCATCAATATACGCTAATTTCACGAAATTCATTCGAAATAACCCAATTTATACCAAAACCCACAAGTTGTCAAAACCCGACTTTTGGTGCGCTTCTCGAAAAATTATAAAAGTTACATATTCGGAACCTTCGTCTCAATACGAGTCTAGGCATATAAAATTTACCAAAATCGGACTCCATTTGCCCACTCAAATCGGTGTTTTTCTTTAATTTAGGCCTAGGGCTCAAACCCACCTTTAATCTTCCATTTACAGGGATTTAACCAAGGATTTCATGTTAAAATGATGTAATTAAGCCACAAAACTTACCTCCAACGAAACCCCGATGATTTCCCAGCAATCTCCCGTCAATTTCTTTTCTTGGAACTTAAAAATGGAGGTTTTGGGTATTAAACCCGCGACTGTCCAGTTCTGGCTTTTAATTCACTGCCAGAATATTTCCTTCATCGCGTTCGCGACGCCACTCACACGAACGCGATGCCTCTTTCCTCTTCCTCATCGCGAATGCGGCACGCCTTCACGCGTCCGCGAAGGTCAACTTCCCAGCTCCGGATTTTTACTCTACGCGAACGCGTAGTCTCCCACGCGAACGCGTGGCCTCGCCAAATCCTACTTCGCGAACGCGGCCTAGACCCACGCGAACGCGATGCGTTCCAACTCCCTCGTACGCGAACGCGTTAACTCCCTCGCGAACGCGAAGATTGCTGAACCTGGCCTACGCGAACGCGGGCCTTGCCCTCGCGAACGCGAAGGCCAAATCACTGCCCAGTGATCTGCAGATTACAGCAGGTCACTTCTTGCTTCCAAATGCCGGATGATGGTCCGGATTCACCCCGAGGCCCCCGGGACCCCAACGAAAACCACCAACATACCCCAAAACACGATACGAACTTATTCCAATCATAAAAACACCATCCTAAACATCAAAATCACCAATTACCCACGGATTCAAGCCTAAATTTCTTCAAAACTTTCGAATTACACATTCTATCAAAAACCCAACCAAACGACGTCCGAATGACCTGAAATTTTGCGGACATATCCAAAATCACCTAACGGAGCTACTGCAACTGTCGGAATTCCATTCCGACCCCCGGATCAAAATCTCACCTACCGTTCGGATTTCGCCAAAATTCAACCTTAGCCAATTCAAGCCTATTTCTACACCGGGCCTCCAAATTCAATTCCGATCGCTCCCCTAAATCACAAATCACCTCTTGGAACTAACCGAATCATCAGAATTCGATTCTGAGCTCTCTAACCAAATAGTCAACTCCGTGTTGACTTTCCTTATTCAGGTTTCCTTCAAAAAAGCTACATGCCTCATTTCCAATCCAATTCACTCCTCACACCCCCCGATAGACTCTAACACTGATATAAAAGTATGAATTATGTAATTACAACACAACGGGGTGGTAATTCCCGTGACGACGGGCCGGGTCGTCACAACAGTTTGTGAGATCGAAAGCAAAGTTGAATAATTGGAAGGCTACTCCTCTCCCTGTCCGGTAGGAGTCTTGGTAGTTTGTTTTGGATTGTTTTCTTTCGAAATTTTGTATTGGGATTGTCCCCGAAGTAAAATCCGTTTGTTTCAGTTCGTTTTGATTTGAGTTCGCAAGTTTGTTTTTCCTTGTACTGTTCCCATTAATGAAATTTTGTTCCTTTCGTTTCTAATTTTGTTTATTTTCCTTCTCTTTACTTTTCTGAGCAGCTTTCTTTCAACTGATCTTAATGATATGGCGTTCTTAAAGATTAATCAACCCAGTCTAGAAAGTCAATTGGGTTTGGAAATAATAACGCATGAAATAAGAAGTGCCGAGAGTGAATCGGAATACGGCGATGATGAAGCCGTAGAAGAAATCGGTGAAGAATTAAGTCACTTCGAGGAAAAACCCAAACCAAATTTAAATGATACTGAGGCTGTTAATCTGGGGGACACAGATGATGTCAAAGAAACCAGAATAAGTGTCCATATTGAACCCAACCTGAGAGAAGAATTGATCAAAACACTCATGGAGTTTAAAGACATTTTCGCATGGTCCTACGACGACATGCCAGGACTCAGCACTGACCTAGTGGTCCACAAATTACCTACTGACCCGGCATGCCCGCCCGTCAAACAAAAACTGCGGAAATTTAAGATGGAGATGAGTGTAAAGATCAAGGAGGAAGTAACCAAGCAGTTGCAGGCGAAAGTCATTCGTGTCACTCGATACCCTGAATGGTTGGCTAACGTAGTACCGGTGCCAAAGAAAGACGAAAAGATCAGAGTATGCGTGGACTACCGCAATCTCAACAAGGCGAGTCCTAAGGATAATTTCCCGCTTCCCAATATCCATATCCCGATTGATAATTGCGCCGGACGTGAAATCGGATCCTTTGTGGACTGCTACGCGGGATATCATCAGATCTTGATGGATGAAGAGGACGCAGAAAAGACGGCTTTTATCACACCATGGGGGACTTATTGCTATCGGGTGATGTCGTTCGGTTTGAAGAACGCAGGGGCAACATACATGAGGGCGATGACTACGGTATTCCATGACATGATACACAAGGAAATTGAAGTGTACGTGGATGATGTGATCATAAAATCTAGACATCAAGAAGACCACGTTGCCGACCTCAGGAAGTTCTTTCAAAGACTTCGAAGATATAATATCAAGCTCAATCCGGCCAAATGCGCATTCGGAGTTCCATCAGGAAAGTTGCTAGGATTCATCATCAGCCGACAGGGCATTGAGTTGGACCCATCCAAAATCAAGTCCATCCAGGAGTTACCCCCGCCAAGGAATAAAACAGAGGTAATGAGTTTGTTGGGAAGGTTAAATTACATCAGTAGGTTTATTGCTCAGCTTACAGCAATCTGTGAGCCCATATTCCGTCTGTTGAAGAAAGACGCTGCGATAGAATGGACGACAGAATGTCAGGAAGCGTTTGACCAAATCAAAGGGTATCTGTCAAACCCACCCGTACTGGTTCCGCCTGAACCTGGTAGACCCCTGATTCTTTATCTGACGGTTTTGGAGAATTCGTTCGGCTGCGTACTGGGGCAGCATGATCTTACTGGCAGGAAGGAACGGGCCATTTACTATCTCAGTAAGAAATTCACGGTCCACGAGGTTAAGTACACTCATTTGGAAAAGACCTGCTGTGCTTTGACTTGGGTAGCCCAAAAGCTGAAACATTATTTGTCTTCTTACACCACTTACCTCATTTCGCGTTTAGATCCGTTGAAGTATATTTTCCAGAAACCTATGCCTACAGGGAGGTTAGCAAAATGGCAAATATTACTTACAGAGTTCGACATCATATATGTGACAAGGACGGCTATGAAAGCTAAAGCCCTAGCCGATCACTTAGCTGAGAATCCTGTTGATGATGGATACGAACCTTTGAGGACGTATTTTCCAGACGAAGAAGTATTGCAAATTGATGGGTTGGAGTTAACCGAGGATCTAGGGTGGAAGATTTTCTTCGACGGAGCGGCGAACGCAAAAGGAGTCGGAATAGGAGCAGTACTTATCTCTGAAACGGGACATCATTATCCTGTTACTGCTCAACTGCGTTTTCATTGTACCAACAATATGGCTGAGTGTGAGGCGTGCATCTTAGGGTTGCGATTGGCAGTAGACATAGATGTACAGGACGTCTTGGTCTTGGGGGACTCGGACCTTCTGGTATATCAGATTCAGGAAGAATGGGAAACCAGAGATTTGAAGCTTATCCCGTATCGTCAATGTTTGCATGATCTGACCAAGCGTTTCCGATCAGTAGAATTGAGGCATATCCCAAGGATGCATAATGAGGTTGTCGATGCTTTGGCTACGTTGGCATCGATGTTACATCACCCAGACAAGGTTCGTGTTGATCCATTACATATTCAGATCCGGAATCAGCATGCTTACTGCAATATGATAGAGGAAGAGATGGATGGCGAGCCATGGTTTCATGACGTCAAAGAATACCTCAGGTTAGGAATATACCCAGAGCAAGCGACTGGAGATCAAAAGAGAGCTATTCGGCGATTGGCAAACGGATTTTTCCTTAGTGGAGGGGTGTTGTACAAAAGAACCCCAGATTTGGGATTGTTGAGATGTATAGATGCGAGTCAAGCCACAACAGTGATGACAGATATACACTCTGGAGTTTGTGGGCCACACATGAGCGGATATGTATTGGCAAAGAAGATTCTTCGAGCAGGATATTACTGGCTCACTATGGAGCGTGATTGTATAAGTTTTGTGCGAAGATGCCATCAGTGTCAGATACACGGAGATTTGATTCATTCTCCACCGATTGAATTGCATACAATGTCAGCACCATGGCCGTTTGTTGCATGTGGTATGGATGTTATTGGACCTATAGAACCTGCGGCTTCCAATGGTCATAGGTTCATTTTGGTAACGATCGATTATTTTACCAAGTGGGTGGATGCCGAAACCTTCAAATCAGTGACCAAGAAGGTGGTGGTGGACTTCGTACATTCCCACATCATCTGCAGGTTTGGAATTCCAAAGATAATCATCACGGATAACGGTGCCAATCTTAACAGCGGATTGATGAAAGAGGTATGTCAACAGTTCAAGATTACACACCGAAATTCCACACCATATCGTCCCAAAGCAAATGGTGCGGTTGAGGCAGCAAACAAGAATATAAAGAAGATATTGAGGAAGATGGTAGAAGGGTCTAAGCAATGGCATGAAAAGTTACCATTTGCACTGTTGGGTTATCGCACTACCGTCCGGACTTCGGTAGGTGCAACTCCTTACTTGTTGGTGTACGGGACGGAAGCAGTAATACCCGCAGAAGTTGAAATTCCATCCCTCCGAATTGTCGCTGAAGCTGAGATTGACGACGATGAGTGGGTCAAAACCCGATTGGAGCAATTGAGTTTGATCGATGAAAAGAGATTGACACCAGTATGTCATGGCCAATTGTATCAAAAGAGAATGGCAAGAGCATATAACAAGAAGGTATGTCCTAGGAAATTTGAAGTGGGACAACATGTGCTGAAGAGAGTTCTACCACATCAGGCCGAAGCGAAAGGCAAGTTCGCTCCAAATTGGCAGGGACCGTTTGTTGTGACTAGGGTATTATCCAACGGCGCTTTATGTCTAACTGATATTGAGGGAAGGTGCACCGATATGGCCATCAATTCTGACGCAGTCAAGAGATATTATGTGTAATTCTTTAATGCATTTGTCAACGTTTGGTTCTGTTTGTTTGTATTTGGCATTTTTCGGAGAGTGAAATGATAGAGGCAATTTTTCTACTACCCAAACACTTTAACCCTTGTTTTCCCCTTTGAGCCTTAATTATTCTTTCATATACCCTCTTTCGGAATCATCAAGGAAAATGCGTAACAAAATAGGAAAAGAAACAAAGAAAGGACACAAGAAAAAGTGAACTACGTTTGACCTGATTCCTCAAGAAGGATACGTAGGCGCCACACGGCTCGGTCATAATAAAACAAAAATTAAAGATTCCCCAAGTAACAAAACTGGGGCAGAAGTCATTGTTTCATTTGAAAGGATGATGTGAATTCCGAAAGTTGTAATGAGCTAACCGTTGAGGTGAAACCTCTTTTCTTTAGCATCACGCACAAAAAACCACATTAATGACCGAAAAGACCTCTCGATCAGTATTTGAGAAATGCCAAGTCATGCGAATGAAAGCCAAGAACGACACTCCGATCCTCGATTGAATCCAGGATGCACAAGCCAAAAAGGGATAATGCTTTAGAGGGAATCTCGTGGGTAATGCCCCAGCCTGGAAAGAAAGCGAAATGAGAGAGCCTTAATGGTGAAAACCTTGCGGGCACCTTAAGGAGAAGAAAGCGAAGAGAAATAAAATGAGAGAGTTTTATAGTGAAAACCTTTACAGGCACCCTAAGGCGACGGGAGATCGAGATAAATGAGAGAATCTCAATAGTGAAAACCCTTTGAAGGGCACTATGAGGTGACAAGGCGAGATAGTTACAAGGTGTCTGCATGAGACAAGGTTGGGACATTCGTTTGCTTCTGGCAAAACGCGGCCATCAGAAAGTGATTGACATAAATAGACTGGGTAGATTAATCTCAAAGGCGCGGCATAACCATTGGATCAGTTACACATTCAGATAAGTTTTTCCCAATTTTGAGTTCAGAAACGTTTTCCCTTTCTTTTGTCATTCGCGGTCAGCATTCTTTATCTATCATTTTTCTTTTCTTTTGTTTTCGAAAATTGACTTTTCAAAGCTTACTACCAAGTCTCCCAAAGTGGTACAATGAAGATGAATAGGCATGGAACGAGGCAATAAGGAAAAAGTCGTTCCGATATTAAGATTGGAACGATAGGTTGATTGGAAGGTTCACAGGAATTATGGAGCGCGATGGACACATATTACACATCCGGAAGATGATTTCTCACAACAGATCATCGATTAAAAGGGTCGGATCAAACCGAAGGTTGGAATAAAAGGGAGAGATGAGAGACCATCTGTGGAAAGAGCACCATCCCCAGGAAGTGTCAACGTCGTCCCCAAAAGTTTGAGGGAGGCCAAGCAGCGGAAAGAGAAAAGGAAAATTGCCCCAACAAGAGTGGCACGACCACTCACTGCGTTTTGAAACTAACAATTTTTCTTTGATTTAAAGCAGGAAAAGAGGGTTCGTCGGCGGAAAAGCATGCCACGTAGAAGGTCATCAAACTGGGGCAGAAAATTTTCTCCCATTGCAAAAATTTTCTTGAAAGCAAATACCCAGTGGATAAGGATAACGAGATTTCGGGAAATACCAGTTCCGAGCAGGATAGTTTTGAGAGAGGCCAGACAACACGAGGAAGTGATCTTTAAGCCTAGTATTATCCCCAGCAGTTCTTGGAGAAATGAAACACTGATCTTCGAGATTTCCCCAACAACAATATATACCATAAGTTTTCAAGGAAGCAAAGAGCAAGTCCCGAAGGAGGTTGGGAAAGAGGAAAAAGGAAAAAGGGAGTCCCCCGCCAGGGTAATCCTCAGTTAATGACATTTCAACCCCGGCGAGTCCGAGAGAGAACGAAGGGTGAAAGAAATAGAAAAAGAGGAAAACAAAGAATACTTCCCCAGTAGCATCATCCTCAGCAGGTGAGTAAACAGTTCCAAAGATATCTCCAGCAGCCAAAGGAAAAGTAACACGACCCGTGGGAAAGAAATTCCAAGACAAGGTAATTCAGAAGAAAAGGGTGGCCCAAGAGACGATGCAGGAAGAAGAAAATGGTACAGGAAACAAAGGAAGGCGATAAGGATGGGATGAAGTTAGTGAGTTGTAGTTGAAATCAGGGAGCCCGCCTGAAGAATGGAGTGGCGATTTAGTTTTAAAGTTGTAGTTGAAGTCAGGGAGCCCGCCTGAAGAATGGAGTGGCGATTTAGTTTTAAAGTTATTGTTGAAGTCAGGGAGCCCGCCTGAAGAATGGAGTGGCGATTTATTTTGAAGTTGTTGTTGAAGTTAGGGAGCCCGCCTAAAGAATGGAGTGGTGATTTATTTTGAAGTTGTTGTTGAAGTCAGGGAGCCCGGCTGAAGAATGGAGTGGCGATTTATTTTGAAGTCGTAGTGGAAGTCAGGGAGCCCGCCTGGAGTGGCGATTTATTTTGAAGTTGTAGTTGAAGTCAGGGAGCTCGCCTGAAGAATGGAGTGGCGATTTATTTTGAAGTTGTAGTTGAAGTCAGGGAGCCCGCCTGAAGAATGGAGCGGCGATTTATTTTGAAGTTATAGTTGAAGTCAGGGAGCCCGACTGAAGAATGGAGTGGCGATTTATTTTGAAGTTGTAGTTGAAGTCAGGGAGCCCGCCTGAAGAATGGAGTGGCGATTTATTTTGAAATGGTAGTTGAAGTCAGGGAGCCCGCCTAAAGAACGGACTGGCGAATCATTTGTGAAGTCGTAGTTGAAGTCAGGGAGCCCGCCTGAAGAATGGAGTGGCGATTTAGTTTTGAATTTGGTTGAGGAAAGCGGTTGAGTGTAACGGAAATTCCCAGCATGAATCCAAGTTCATAATCAAAAGGAAGGCAACAAGGATCAGAAAGACAGGTTCAGACTTCGAAGGAGAATAGTTCGAAGATCACAAAGAAGGGACCAATGGTCGGAGTTCGGCAATCAAGATAGGCCGAGATAACAATTGTCAGAAGAGAAGAAGCATGTGAAGAAACATCAGAGCCCGCAAGATGGCAATAAACATGACAAGATCAAGATGAAAAGATAGATAAGAATTTGCAATACTGTAATTTAGGCTAGCTTCTTATTTTTGTTTAGCACGGTGTAATAAGGAGATCGGTTAAGCAGTGGCAACAGCAGCAACAGCAAGATCACAGCAGTCATGGTAGTCCCAGCTACCAAAACTTCCCGAACTACATTGACCTGATTCCCTTTTTAGCCAGGGATATGTAGGAGACCTTTTGAAGCAAGGTTCGGTCAAACTTTTCCAAAAAATGCTTCATACGGAGTGCTTGAACGGGCAAAAATTGCTCGTATCCGCTCACTTATCTTTGCACGAAAACTCTTCATGTTTCCGCGCAAAGAGGGGCAGCTGTGAGCACGTGATTTTTGCCCTACATGAGAATTACTCCCAAAAATTCAAAATAAAATCGTTTTGTATCGTTGTAACATCTGGGGATTTTTGTGTTAATTTTCTTATTATTTGTATTCTCTGTGTGTGCATGTTCGCTCGTTTAAATTAAGAAAAATACAAAATATATTATGTTTGCACTCTTAGGATTTAATTTACAATTGAAAGTAATCAAGTTAGTTGAAAAATATAGAAAATCACAAAAAAATATGTATTTTTGCGTTTTAAACATTTAATGTCCCAATTGTTGATTTTAGTTCAATGTAATTATAACAAGAACTTAATCAGTACTCTTATCAACTAATTTGATTTTTTGTAATGTATCTTAGAGTTTTGGTTTTTAATAAATTAGGATTCGAAATTAAAATAAAAGAAAAGAAGAAATGGAAAAAATGAAGAGAAAATCGGAATGGGTCGAAACAAGCTAAGCCCAAACCCAAAGCTAGCCTAGATCTGATGCGGCCCAAACCTTTGTCCATATGCCATTGTATGTGACGGATGATCTGAGCCGTTGGATTAAATCAATCCAATGGCCCAGATCACCCCATCATAACCCGTTACCCGACCCCAACCCGTTCTTCATCAATTGATCCGGTCCCCAGATTCCCAAACGACGTCGTTTTGATAAGTGATTTGATCCTAGCCGTTGATCTTGGTTGATCGAACGGCCAAAATCGATCACCCCTACCCACTATATATTTCCCAGATACATGCCCCCCCCCCAAGAACCCCCCCCCCCTTCGTCTCTATCTATCAGAGACACCAAAAAACCCCCGCCGCTTGCCACCGTCTGCCGCCTACCGGAAATCGCCTCACGGCGGTTCCGGTAGGCCAAACCACCCTAAATTAACACCGTAGAATCTCCCAAGCCCCCTCTACACGGATCTAGCAGTCGTTAGGCTCGAATATTGCTTGAACGTTTCGAATATTCGTTTGAAACTCGCCGGAACTTGAACATCCACTCCAACCAAGCCCAAACTCACACCCCGTCGTCTCCTGACCTCCCTCGCACCATAAACACCTTTGTTTTGTTTCGAATCAAGACCGAACCGTTTAAGCCCCAAATTTCGGCCATGAACCCTAGATTTCGCATTTCTTCTTAATTGAGGTCTAATAGACATTAATTGGGATGTTGTCATTGTTGAAAACATCTCAATTAAGGTCGAGTAGCCTCAAAAATGCAAGTCCAAGTCCGAACGACCCAAAGAGTGTCTTGACTCTCATTTTTACTGTTCGAGGTATTTTCTTCTGTCTTTTCTTCTTTGTTTTATTCTTGTTCTTGTTTTATTTGTGTTGATTTTCGTGTGTTCTATCCGTTATTGCGATTTTCTATTTTCATCTCTTCTCAAAAGACCCTTTTGTATTGGTCAATTCTGATTCTGTGTTGTTTATTTGACTGTGTATGTTGTCGAATGCGTATTCGCTGCGATTAGAATCGTCAAATAATTAGTTTTGTATTTTTCACCTTTGACCAAGATTGTTTGAATCACTGCCTATATCGATTATTCGTTATCGATTGTATAAGTCGTAGTTAATTAAGAAAATGTCGTCGTAGGATCGACTGTTAGCATGTTGACAGAAATGTCATTAGGACTGTCTAGTTACATCCGAACCATTATTGGGATTGAAAGCTATGAGTAATTGTGTAATTTTGAACTAAGGACATTCTGGATATAGCTGCTTGTAGTCAAGGACTAATGGGGTTAGCTGGTAGAGTGCAATGCACATGAGGATGGCCAAATGGAACCTGTTGTACAGCAGGGTGTCCTATTAGTGCCCTGCACTTATCAATTTAATATTAACATCCCATACTTAGACATAGTGTAGTGGTAAAAACAGAGGGATGGGTCTGTCCAGGGAATATCAGGGGTTCAACAGAGATAAGGGATGGGCAGAGGTAATTGTTTTGTTCAGGTCTTTGGCTTTTAGGATTTGTTTTAACTATAAGTAGAAGGGGAGCAGACTCTGGAGAGGGCAGGGGGAAACACAGTGATAGAGATAGACATTGGAGAGTTCGAGGGATTTTGAAAAAGAGTTTGAAGGCTGAAGCGAGAGCAGAGAGAATAGGATAAGAAAATAGACATGGGAATATAGAAAAGAAACAGATTTCCTATAGCATTGTTACAATGTCTCAAAGATCAAAACAGTTCAAGCCTTTCTTTGTTCCCACTTCACATTTGAGGTTTCTTTAGGATAACTGAAGGCTCTATTGATTCGTTTGATTTGGTCTTTGCCGTTTGGACTTTCTGGAAACTGTCATTGTCTTTTTCAAGTTTCTTGAGGGATTGATCTCTTTCCGGAGTACGCAATTTGTTTCCTGGGTTGTATACTGCTGCTTCATGGGAGTTCCAGTTTGTTATTGTTTGCTGTTTGCTGGGGTTTTCTGTTGCTGTCTACTGGTTTTTGTTGATAACTGCTGATTGGTTGCCGGGATATTACTATTATTGTTGTACTGCTGTTGCCGTTGGTTAGCCTAAGCTACTACTGATCTTTCTCTGCACTTTGATTCCAGGTACACACTTGTAATCTCAAGTCAATATAAATGAAGTAAATGAATGGAAATTTCCAGTGCAACATTGTCGTGAACTTTGTTTTTTTTTACTTGCTGTTCTATTTTGTTGTAATTAATTCTAGTTTTGGATAACTTGGAGTATGAATTTCATTGTTAATCCTGGAACTTAGTAAGTCATATTCACCAGGAGCTTAGTATTGAATTCAGGAATCATGTGTATTGTGATTTGTAATGATTTTATCAAGAATTAAAATAGTTAGTATGATATACATTAACATAATCTTTTAGCAGTCTTCTCGTCTCATTAATATTGAAATCCGCATAAGAAAACTAGTAAGAACAATAGTTGAAATATAAAAAATGAAAGCCAACGATTTCAGCTATGCTAATGTTATCTTCCTACCACGGATTTATGCCTAAAGCTTTGGTATCAAGGTGGTTTAACTGACAGATTGTAAATTGGGCCTTGAATGCTAATCTAAATGGCTCAAACCATGGAATAGATAGTCCAATTCATTCGTTCGGACTGTCCATTATGAGGAGTAAATCCCATTTCGATTTAAAACTAATAGATGAAATAAGTAAAAAATATAGTTATATTAGGATTGGTCTTAAAAAGTGAGATGAGCCTCGCCGCACTAAAAATACACAATTGTGGGGCCCTCATTTAATTGTTATAAAACTTAGACTCGGGGAGACCGTTTAGCGAATTTCACGGTCTTTCCCAAAGAACAACACGATAGACTCTTTAGGCACGACTTTAATAAAATACTTTCTTAATTACGGGTGCGCATTTATGTGACCCAAATCTATCTCCCGACGAAACTGAAATACGTTAAAGTCACAGGCGTACCGGTTGCGGTGTGACTCGAAATGTATTTTCGCGACGTCGCAATTCTTCTAAAAATTGGAAAGCAGAACATTAATAGCACATAATTAAAATATATAAAGAAATCAGATAAAAACAAAAGTCGCAGTTGAGCGACCGTGCTAGAACCACGGAACTCGGGAATGCCTAACACCTTCTCACGGGTTAACAGAATTCCTTATCCGGATTTCTGGTTCGCGGACCGCAATATAGAGTCAAACCTTTCCTCGATTTGGGATTCGAACCGGTGACTTGGGACACCATAAATATCCCGAGTGGCGACTCTGAATTAATTAACGAATCCCATTCCGACCGTCCTTTAAATGGAAAAACTCCTTCGCCGATTATTATTATATTCCTTCTCGGAGTGTAGTAATAAACGGTAGCACATCTGCGTTATGTGCGTTCAGGGAGGTGTGACACCGCTAAGATGTATTAAAATTTGAGACATCACTAGTGGTGGAGGAGGATGAAGAATGATATTGTGAGTTATGTAGCTCCATGTTACAACTATCACCAGGTCAAGTACGAGCATCAGAGATCAGAATGTGTTCTTCAGCGTATGGTTATTCCTGAGTGGGAATGGGAGAGGGTTACTATGGATTTTGTGAGTGGTCTCCCTTGGACTTTGAGGAAGATTGATTCAGTTTGGGTGATTGTGGATCGGCTGACCAAGTCTGTGCACTTCATTCCAGTATGTACTACCTATTCTTCGGAGCAACTAGCAGGGATCTTCATCTGGGAGATTGTGCGATTGCATGGGGTTCCAGTGTCTATTATCTCGGATAGAGGTACTCAGTTGACTTCTCAGTTCTGGAGAGTATTTAAGTAGGGGTAGGGTGCGCAGGTAGAGTTGAACACAACATTCCATCCTCAGACGGACAGGCAGTCTGAGTGCACTATTTAGATATTGGAGGACATGTTGCGTGCCTATGTTATTGATTTTGGGGGTTTATGGGATGCGTTTTTGTTGTTTGCAGAGTTTTCCTACAATAACAGCTATCCGTCTGAGGTGTTGTATAAGAGGCAGTGTGGATCTCCTATTGGATGGTTCGAGTGCGGAGAGGCTAGATTATTGAGCAAAAAGATGGCTCGGGATGCCTTAGATAAGGTGAAGTTGATTCAGGAGAGGCTTCGTACAGCGTAGTCGTGTCTGAATAGTTATCCGGACCCAAAGGTTTGGGATATGTCTTATATAGTGGGTAAAAAGGTCTTGCTGAAGGTTTCACCCATGGAGGGCGTTATGCGGTTTGGAAAGAAAGGGAAGCTGAGTCCGAGGTTCATTGGGCCTTTTGAGATACTTAGGAGGATTGGGGAGGTGGATTATGAGCTAGATTTGCCACCCAACCTGTCTAGCGTGCATCCGGTATTTCATGTATCTATGCTCCGGAAGTATGTTAAGGACCCGTCTCATGTTTTTGACTTCAGAACGTTTCAGTTGGGTGATGGTTAGACATATGATGTAGAGCCAGTGGTTATTTTGGGTCATGAGGTTCGAAAGTTGAGGTCAAAGGAGATAGCTTCAGTGAAGGTGTAGTGGAGAGGTCAGCCCGTGGAGGAGGCTACTTGGGAGACCGAGCGGGAGGTATGGAGCAGATATCCTCACTCATTTGAGGCTTCAGGTATGTTTCTTGGCTCACTCGAGGATGAGCATTTATTTTAGTTGGGGAGGATGTGATGACCCGGCCCGTTATCATGTAAGTTACCGCTCTGTTTCCCCCACATTATATTTCTCTATGCTTCATTATCGACATTTGAGGTGATCAAGTTGAATTGGATTGGTTTTAAATGGAAATGTGACACTTAGTCTCTTTAAGGAAAACTTATTTTGGAAAAGTCAACCAAAAGTTGACTATCTAGTTAGATGGCTCAGATGTCATTTTCGGTGATTTTGTCGGCTTCGCGGGATGATTTGTAACTTAGGAGTGCGATCAAAATTGGTTTTGGAGGTCTGGTGTAGAATTAGGCTTGAATTTGCGAAGTTAGTATTTTGGCGAATTCTGGTTGGTAGGTGACATTTTGATCCGGGGGTTGGAATGAAATTCTAAGAGTTGTTGTAGCTCCGTTAGGTGATTTTGGATGTGTTGGTAAAATTTCAGGTCATTCGGAGGTGTTTTGATTGGGCTTTTGATCAAGTGCGTGTTTTGGAAGTTTTGAAGAAACTTAGGCTTGAATCCGATGTGAATTGATGATTGTAGTGTTGTTTGATGTATTTTTATGGTTGGAACAAGTTTGTATGATGTTTTGGGATATGTTGGGGCCTTTGGTTGGGTCTCGGGGGGCCTCGCGGTTATTTTGGGTGGCTAACGGAAGGAATTTGAAGTTGGAAATTGCAGGTTTTTGGTTGCAGCAGGTGCGAAAAGGGGGAGGTCTAGCAGTGTCCGCAGAAGCTGAAAGTCAACCGCATAAGCGGGAAAATCACCGTAGAAACGGTTATGCGAATTTTAATGGGAATCTGCAAAAGCGGAATTTTGGCCACATAAGCGAAAGCGGGACCGCGGAAGCGAAAATCGACTTGGGCAGCAAGGTTTAAAATATCATTTTTCATTCGCGAGGTTTATGCATTTTCCACCATTGTTGAGCGAGCTTGAGAGCTTTTGACGGGGTTTCTAAAGTGTTTTGACAGGGATTCAATTAGAGGTTGGTCCTATGGCCTAGAAACATCATTTTATTGAAGAATCAACCTTTAATTCTTGGAAACTTGGGTAAAAATTGGAAGAACAAGGGCTTGGTTTTTTAAATGAAAATTTGGGATTTGAGGGGGTATTTGGGACTCCAATTTTGGTAAATTTGATATGTATAGACTCGTGGCGAGATGAAGAATTCGGAGATGTGTATTTCATAATTTTTTGAGAAGTGTGCCCGAGGCTCGGGTTTTACCAACTTCATGATTTTTGATGTTTTTCGAGTATTTTTGGTTGGGTTATGTTTCTTTGGCCTATTGTAATGTATTCCTTATGGTTTTGATCAGAGTCAACGCTTAAGGAGGTCGATTCAAGGGGGGCTTGGCGAGCTAGACTTTTGGCTGGCTAGAGCTGAGTAATGACTTTAAATGATGTCCTGAGGGCTTGAGACCCCGGATTTGCACAACTTGGTGTTGTGTTGAGATGAGATACGCGTTCAATGACGTGCGCGAGGTCATTTACTACTGAGGATTGTGATTTGGTCCAGCCTGGATAATATTATATCGCGTATTAGCTTTGACTTGTTGTTTTCCACTATGATTTGGGCTTGTTGCCATATTTGGGGCTTATTATCGACTGTTTGCACTCTTTATGAACTATCATCACTGTTTCCCTCACTATTTTAAATATTATTTGAACTTAGTCCATGTGATTTACACTATTTCATGAACTCAACTATATTTTACTCAAATGTAAGGCCCCGAAAAATTTCGTAAAGAAAACTATGCTTCGTGATGCTATATCGGCTAATTATGATATTTTATGCGCTATTAACATGGTGGGCATCAATTAGACTTGGTAAATATGTGTATAAGTCTTATGCTAAGTGATGTGAGGTCCAAATGGAAGCCTAAGTGTACGCTTAATGGGAAAGATTTCGTAATAGGCTAAAATTTCCAATGGATTCGCACAAGGCTCCACTTTGAACGGCCATATCTAAATATTTATGAATTTTTATGTGATTAATAACCTATCATATGAAAGGTCTCTGAGTCTAGTTTCCGACGCTTCAAACCGTTCGTCATTTGGACATTCCTACACAACGTTTTGACCAAATTACCAAAGGCAGACAAAATGAGATCATGTGTCAGATCTGCGATCTCAATGTCCATTATGCGGTCCGCATTTTTGATCTGCGGTCGCAAATCAGGTCACAGATTAGACCAGTGTAACCCAGTTTTGGACGCAGATTTTGCGGTGCATTATGCGGCCAGCATTTGCATTCTGCGGTCCATTGTGCTATTGCAGACCTGACATCATAGGGTTAATTTTTCTATTTTTATAACCCGATCCCATGTTGATATATTACACCCTACCCTTTATTTTAGGCTTATTTTCTTATAATTTTAGAGAAAGAGAAGGGGTCCTAGAGGGAGAAGGGGTTCTTCATCAATATTTACCTTAAACATCTTGCTTAAACCTTGAAGGTTTGTAAAGAGAGGCACCTTGGTCATCTTCCTAAAAGGTAAGGGTCAATAATCCAAGCTCTTAATTTCAAGATATAACTAGGATAGACCATTAGAAGGGTGATTGATGAGGATAGAAATGGATATCTTTCATGCATGAGTTCTTAAGAGTATTTTGTTAGGTCTTGAGCTAAGGATGGGATGAGGGATGGTAGGATCTTTCACAAAATGGTTTTAAAAGCATGATACCCACTTAATATGCTTAAATGAACAAGAAATATGATCACCTCTCTAATTTGTGGTTCAACTTGTCATGTTCCTAAGAGATTGATGTTGGTAAGAGTCTCGAATTATAGTAGGACTTAAGGATAGATCAATCGAGGTATGTAGGCTAAACTTTCTCTCTCAAAAGTGAATTCATTATTGTTTGTAAGTTTAAGTGTGGTTTTCCTACAAAAATTGAATAGTCCTAAGTCACGTCTAAAAAGAGGTTTGGCATGCTAATGGGGTGAGAAGAATTGCTCTGTTTAATGCTCCTAGTTTCTATTGTGTGTACTGAATGACTTGGTTGATTATGTCTACTTAGTATACTTGTTGATGAGATGTAATGACATATGGAAATGAATCTAATAAGGAAGCGTGAAACAATTATGAAATAATTCTCAAATCTTATGAACTAACTTCCAAAAGTGGAATGTCCTAAAGGTTTTGTACCCGAACTATGCCCATAAGTGGCTGTTTTATATAATGTTTTGCCTTATATATACGATCAATGTGTTATATAATTGTTAGTTGGAATATTCCTCTTGAGAAAAGTCCCTTATGCTTGATGATTCTATCTCTGTTGAATTTGAAAATACATAATTTCCGGAATATTTGGTACATTGATATTGGTTGGTGATATTTGGAAATAAAGGGATGAAAATGTGAAAAACCGAATACGGCCACCATGCCAGGAATAAAGAATCTTGTGAACGACCAAATGAGCCAAGGAAATACTGTTGTTGTTGGTGACTGAAAATACTAACTGGAATCTATAAATTATGAATGATATTGAGGTAAACATGGTGGTATTTATGATATATTCGTATACTTGTATTTATACTACAATTGTTTGTAATACTAAATTGAATCAAATATGTTTTCGGGAGCCTTTAGCAACACCGAGGAAGGGTGAGTCATAAGATTCATTCCTGAAATTACACGTGCTGGTGTAGGGGTGTATCGTGCTTATTCCCCTTAACTGGGGATAATCTCGGTAACATTGTTATTTGGTAACGCCAACCCATACGCCATATTTGGGAAGGTAACTTAGCTTATCGGTCCGTGATCGGACGCCATGCCGCATACATGGTGGTATTGTGCTGTAAATCAACAATCTTGAAATTTTAGACCTAGGAATTCAAAATTGGAAATTAGTGATTTGGTATATGTCTCTGAAGGGATGACCTAGCCGATCGGGTCATGATCGGACTCCATGCTAACAAAGACGGTGGTAAAACTTATATCGGTGCTAGAGATCTCCCAACCAAACAAATATTATATATATTATTTTCATAAACTAGAGGACTAAAATGTTTCAAAATTGAATGTTAGAATATTATCTTGACTTACTGTTTGTTGATTCTTTGCTTGTATGGATATTCTAATCTGAAATAGGACTTTTAGCCTTACATACTAGTTCTATTTGATGTCACTAACAACCCTTTTGCCGGGGGCGCTACGTTCGTGTTATGATTGTAGGTGGTTCTATAGCAGGTACTCCAGTCCACCAGTAGTAGCACCTCTTCTACTTTTCGTCAACTGTGTTGGTGAGCCTCACTCCATCTCGGGGTCATGTTATGTATCTTTTCTTCATCTTTTGAATACATTTTGGAGGTATAGCCAGAGCCTTGTTCCCGGTGTGAGCACGTGATTTTTTCCCTAAGCAAATAAATTCTAATATAGATATAAAAATGATACAAAAATTGTTTTTGGTGTGCAATTGTGTGATTTAATTGAAAAACTTGTGTGTTTTCTTTAAAAATAAGTTGAAATTAAAATTACAAAAGGAATCAATTAGAAAATATCACAAAAATATAAAAATTCAAAAAAATCAACAAAGAATACAAAATACCGGAAAACAAAAGAAAAATGGCAAATAAATATCAGAAAATCAGGAAAAAATAGGAAATAAAAGAAATATAACAGTTGAAAATAAATACAAAAGAGAAATATAAAATACAAAAGAAAATACAAGAAATAATTAAAATACAAGACAAAAATACAAAATACAATACAATTTGGGCTAAATAAGAAATACATAGATATATAATAAGCCCAAAATATACCAGGCCCAAAAGACCAGCCTGGTCTGCTCAGGTTCGTAGCCAAACGACGGTGTATGAGCCATTTGAATCTCAGTCATTGATGAACTAAATCCAACGAACCAGATGAGGCGGTTCGATGGAAAATTAAAGGACGTCGTGTAAAAGACTAATCCTGGCCTTTCAAAAGGAATGATCAGACGGGTGATACTAAGTCTCGTTAAAAGCTACACGACGTAGTATAAGTGATTAATCCCGGCCGTTCAAATTTAACATCCGACGGACATGAAGCAGCCTCTCACTTAACCAAATGTTGCCGTTTTGAAGCAAAAGATCCTGGCCGTTGATCTTGGTTAATCCAAGGGCCAGGATTACACGAGACAAGGTGGGTATAAATATTCCCATCTCCGTTCAATATCCTTACACTCACACACATACACACTCTGTATAACCCTAGCCGCCCCTTCTATATCCTTCTTCCTCCTTAGTCTCCCATGGAGGCTGGCCTGTCACCACCACCATCTCTGGCTCAGGCAGCCATTAAACACTTCACCCTTTACCCACCAAACTTTACAACCACCATAAAACCCCCATTAAACAAAAGACCCCCCTTCTTCTTGAAATTCCGATCGCCGGAACCTTAGCCGGCGACCTCAAGAACTATGAACTAGTCTTCGAGATTAACACCCTAAGACCGCCTTGAGGTGATCTATTACCTCATCTAGGTGGTTAGTCTCGAATGTCACCAGAACTCCTCGAATATAACAAAAAGGCTCGTCGGAACCCTACTCTGACGAGCACCCAAAAACCAACCCCACCCCAAAACTATTAAACCAAACCCCAGACCACCCCACATACATCAAAACTTAGATTTAAAAGCCTCATCGGAAAAAGTTCAACAGTCAAAAGACTAAACGTCTTCGAAATTTTGGAGATCTGGAAAGACAGAAAGAAAGAAAGAAAGAAAGAAAGAAAGAAAGAAAGAAAGAAAGAAAGAAAGAAAGAAAGAAGAAATAAAGAAGAAAGAAAGAAATAAAAGAGAAGAAGGAAAGAAAAGAAAAGGAAAAAGAAAGCCCAAAAGCTAAGTTTCCTAACTCTTTCTTATTTGATTCTGAAAATGTTTTCTTGATATGTTTATGATATTCTTATGAGCCTATCTTTTCTGCATGCTTAACTAATAAGATCTACCTCTATTTTTTACACATGCCTAAGTCTGTTAAAGTGTTCTTAGGGCTCTTAATGCTTATCACGTATGAATCATGAGTAAATAAGCATGTTTATGTGTTCGTTCATCATGCTCTGTCTAAAATTGAGTTTTGATTAGTTGGGATTCAACCATTATCAAACTTTCCCTCTGAGTTCTGATTGATTGAAAGTTGATTTGTGATTAAGGATATATGTGCAAAATAACATGAACTAGCTATATTTGTAACTTGATTCATTTGTGAGTCCATTCTGAATCTTTGGATGGTTTTGTGATTTGGGTTATGATTGTAAATTTCGTGGTTATTTCTGAAAGTTAAAGTATGTGGTTATTTATGAAAGATAAAGTTTAGTTGTTAAGTGGGTATCTCTGTTATTGATTAATTATACTGATTACTTAGTGGTTGTTTCTGAAAAATTACCTCTGTTTGACTATACTTTTAAGTATGTGGTCGATAAGAGGTTATCTCTGTTAATTTAATGGCCCTACTTCTAATAAGAGGCTATGTGTTAAATAAGGGGCTGGGTCTGCTAAATATTTGTTAAATATGAAAGGGGTTTGGGGCTAGAATTGGCTAAGTCTTAAAACAGTTATAAAAGTGGTTAATAATTAAATAGACCAAAACCCTAAGTCTGCAGGCCTTGGTAGGTCGGGTAATTTGAGATAAATAATAAGGGTATAACTGGAACAATAAATGGCATTCCTGAAGATTTAATAGAGCCTATAGGTCTAAAAATGACTTTAGTGCCTAGTATTTCTGTAATTACCTATAAAACAAAGGACAAACTGGGCATAATTAAAAGGCATTCCTATATAAACCTTAGCAAGTGAGGGTAACCAAGTAAAATACACCTAATAGAACACTATAGAATTGCCTAGAACCTTCTAGGAAGGGCTCTAAGGCATTTCCATACACATTTAATGAACTAATCTTTAAATAATTGAAAAGAATAAGAGGAGGGGAGTGAAAATAACTTATTTGATTTTCCCCCCAATTTCCCCCAAAACCAGTCTATAAATAGGCTATTAGTGAGCCTGAAAAAGAGGTTAGAGATTGGAGGTTCCAAAAAACCTGAAAAAGCTCTAAGGGTTCTGCATTTTACAAAGGTTTAGTTCTAAAATTAAGAAATAGGGTTCTGCATTTTATAAAATGTTCAGTTCAGAAATTAAGAAAAAGAGTTTGGGAATTCCTGATGGGTCTACTGTTCTTCAATTTGTCTGGACTTTGCTTGAGCTCCTTGATTCTGCTTTGTTAATCTGCTGGATTTCTATATTTGGAATTTTGTTTGTTGTTCTGCTGCTGTTATTTGCTGAATATTCTTCTTCCCCAAGCCTAGACTCATAGATCTATTTTGAATCAGGTACACTTCTATTCCTGAAGATGTAATCGCAATTCTGATGAAGAAAATGAAGCTGCATGAATTATTGGCTGAATGTGTTTCAGTTTCTTCTTCTTTAATTCGTAATTGAATTTCCTAGAATCATTGTAATTCATTAGGATCGTTTGTAATAATCAACAACTATATGAAGATTGATATAGATAAAAATAGAGTAGCTAGTATAGTAGTGATACGTAGTTAGAAATATCTATCACCTAATTCAAGTTCAAAACAGGCTAATACAAAGTTAATACATCTATAAAACTGATATATATATAAATTGGTAATTAACTACTTCTATTAGTTAAGTTCTGAATGAGGATCGACTTAATTTAAGAAAATAAATGAATCAGGATCTATTAGTTTAGAAAAAAGAAAATAAGTGGATTAAGTTCAAACTGCTTTGTCATCTAGCGTCACTTAACAATGATTTATCTGTAGGATAATTTTAGAGTTCTGTAGTTGTTAATTATTTAAGCATGTCCAGTTAATATTTCAATATTGTTTTCCTTTAGTTAAAATTGGGCAACAAATAAGTTTACAACTAGCATTCTAATAACTACCCAGGTATCTGAAATAACAGCACTAATATCAAATTTCTGCTCTTAGGATATTCAGTTAGTTATTAGAATTTGAGATTAGTAGTGATTGATATGTAATTTGATACCTGCTGAAATAATATGAATCTAACTGGCTTCTTCTGTCATTTGAGGAACATTTGTTTAAATTTTATGTTGAAGTTACAAACCTGTTCTATATTTCGTCTATTTACTTTGGGCCTGCTCATGAACATAGACCCAGACTTGATTAACGTTACATCTGGGTCCTCAAGTAGAGGTACTAACATACACTGAGCTTCAGAGGCCCGTTTGCCCACAATGGACTGTTAAAGTAGTCCAAAAGTCCAGGCCTAGTAGTAAATAATTGGCCTGGACACTGTAATAATAAGTTTAGAAACAATACAAAACCATATTATAATTAGGGAGAAAAAACAGAATAGCAAAACATAGTATACGATTAAGTTTGGACTTCTAAAAACAAGGGATGAGCCTCGTATTAAAAAATAAAAAGATACACGGGCCCCCATATGAATTTTAATATAAAGTGTTAGATTCGGAAGGACCGTTTAGTAAATTTCACGGTCTTTCCTAAAGATAATAAGGCGTAGACGTTATAGGCGCAACTAAAAATATACATCCTTAATATGACTACAGATTTATGTGACTCAAATCTCAAATCCCGGCGTAGCTGAAATGCACTAAAGTCGCAAGCGTACTAGTTGTGGTGTGACTCGAAATGCATTTTTGTGACGTCGCAAGTCGTTAAAATACAAAGTGGGACATTAAAATTTGTAAAAAGCATATAAAGAAATCAAATAAGAGAAATACAGCAGTTGAGCGACCGTGCTAGAACCATGAAATTTGGGAGTGCCTAACACCTTCTACTGGGTTAAGAAAATTCCTTATCCGAATTTCTAGTTTCATGGACTGTTAAAACAGAGTCATATTTCTTCGGATTCGAGATTCAACCGGTGACTTGGGACACCGTTATCTTCCCAAGTGGCGACTCTGAAGTTTAAATAAATCCCGTTCCGATTGTCCTTAAAGTGGAAAAACTCCTTCCCTATTGTTATTACTATATCCTTCATGGGGTGTATTAGTAATAGCAGGGTATACTTTACCTTTAAAAAGTAGTAAAAAGGGAGGTGTGATAGCTCTGGCGACTCTGCTGGGGATAAGCAACCTAGAACTTCGGTTCAGGGTTTAAGAATTCGAGCTCGATTAAATTGTTGTTTCAATAATATTCGATTTCATTATATGCTTTGATCAATGTGCTACATGTTTACCACTTTTGATATTATGTGAATTGTATATAAAAATTGTGCCGAAAACCCTTCTCTTCTTACCTCCGGGGATGTGCTTACTGGTTGAGACTCACCTTTCTGTTTGTGTCAATACAAAATAAGAAATAGAGGCCGGATAAGTTACAAAGCCGGACGATCCCGCGGATCCCCGGTATGTTGCCCCCTCCTTGATCCGAGTTGTCCACTCGGGTACATAGTCTAGTACCATGAGAAATCAGGATATTGAGCCTAGATTGAGGATGATTATTTGCATCATATCTGACATACGGGACTCAACACAGGAGTTGGGTCCATCTAGGACAGGTGACCCCGAAATCAAAGACCGAGCATATTATATGTTGCATTTATTTGTCCTAAATTATTATGATGACCGGCTAAATTCCTGAAAACAAAAAGAGAGAAAATTTTAGAATGGAGAATACCGAAATGTTGACGAAACGCTGTCGAAAACTTGAAAAAGAAAGTTTGAAAATAGGTGGAACAAATTTTGTCAAAATAATTGGTCACAAAACAATTTGACCGAACTACCCAGGTTTGATTCTCACCACTAGGCGAGATACACAGGCAACTCGTGATGGGTCCAACCACCCCTTTCAAAAAATAACCAAAAAATGTCGAATTTTAGTTCTCAATAAATCAAAGTGATGCTGTTTTCAAAAACAGCCGAATGTTCTGAAACGACGCCGAAAGGCTGTTTGTGCAAAAATGGCCACTTTGAAGTCATTTCTTTTGCTTTAATAGCCTTGAAATTTTCAAATGAAATATAGAAATGTTAACTCTTTCAAAATACTGAAAAAATTGTCTTTGAAAAAGATTTCATTTTTTTAATAAGTCGCCTTTAGTAAATGTGCAGGATGAGCACAATACAAAATGAACCCTTTGCACTAATGAACAAAATCTCTTTTGAGTTGCGATTATGGTGGAACGATCTAGGACAAGAAGGTCAGGATTGGGTCAATAAATATCTAAAAGATCATACTAGGTTGATGAATATAATACCTCGAGGTGATATTATTCGGGCTCTAGTTGCTTGTTGGGATCGCGCACATAATGTGCTCCACTTATCAGCTTTTGAGCTCACTCCGACATTGGAAGAAATTGCTAACTACATCGGGAAAGGCGAGGTTCCCCTAAAAGACAAATATCCGGTGGCTCCAAGGGCTATTACAGTGCATAGATTCCTTGACTCCTAAAAGATTGCCAGAAATGTTCACAATGAAGACTTGGTTCACGGGTTCTACACTATGAGCTTTATATACCGCAGATATGGCCACATTGGGGGATTTAATGATCCAACAAACAAACTCAGCAGCAAAGCGAACCGGGCTAAGTGGGAGGAACACAAGCGTTTCGCCTTTATGGTAGCCTTTTTGGGATTGATCATATTCCAGGGGAAAGATGGAAATATTGACATTAGAGTCGCCGGAATTGCCAGTACTCTCCTTATGCAAGACAACAGTACACTGGCACCAATGATAGTGGCCGATATCTTCCGTGCTCTTACAGCCTGCAAAGCAGGACAAGATTTCTTCGAGGGGTGTAATTTACTTCTCCAAATGTGGATGATAGAGCATTTATGCCGCCACCCTCAGTTCTCAAGCTATGGATCATCTGAAAAGACGTGTATTGAATAATTCTATGTGAGGACAAAGGAATCTAAGTTTCTAGAAGGATCAAAAGGTTGGATCACATATTTGCGATCACTGACTGCTAGCCAGATAGATTAGGCATATGGATGGTTGCCCCTTAACGAAGTTATATAAATGCCAGCAGAAGGGTCGCATTTTCTGATAATGGGACTCAACAACATCTAACCTTATGCGCCATACCGGTTATTAAGGTAACTCAGAAGATATCAGGTTGTACCAAAAGATGGGGACCTCAGCCTTCAAGCAATAGAAATCAGTCCTGATGGGCAATTCCCGGAAGCAAAAATTCGGCAAATCTGGAGTGAATACCAATGCCAGAGAACAGACACTTGTGTGGGAAACTGGGCTAGAGGAGAAGTATCACCAGGGTATTCCGCATGGTATCGCAGAGATGTTGAGCATGAGAGACCGATGAAGAGGCCTCACATTCAAGAGTTGGCCGAACAGTCTAAGGAACAGAAAGATTGGATGGCCAAGGAAAATGAATATCGAGCCAGAATCAGCTTGTTGGAAAAGCAATTCCAGGACCTCAAATTCGAAAGTGGCCTACAAGCGGCAGCTGATGAGGGTAAAAAGAAACAGCTGAGAAGAGAAAATGAAATCCCGAAGGCTCAAATTGCAAAGATGAAAACAACCGAAACCCCAGTTCGACTTGCCCGAGATGAGAAGCTAATTGGAAATCTACGGTGCAAAGTGAACGACTATAGCTTTGATCAAGATAAAGCTGAGAAGGAATTACTCGGGGTTCGGAAACAACTGGCCAAGAATGCTTAAGAAAGAGCTCGAATGGTTCGACAGTTAAAAGATGAACATAATGTTGAGGTAGCCCGATTGAGGAAGAAGATCATTACAGCTGAGGTCAAAAGTAGCAAACAAACCAAAGAATTTGAGGTATAGAGAGAACATTGCTACATGGCCATGGCTCGGTTAGAATTGGAGCTACAACAACTTCAAAAGAAGAACCAGCAAACCTTAGATGCTCGTGCTGAACTGATTGGTAGGTTTCTTCAAGAAAAAGGGTCATCAGGGAAAGAATTGTCAACATCGCTCAATATATCACGCGAAAATGCCAACTGTGCGAGGATATGTCTCAGTCAACATTCACATCAGTAGCAATGATCTTTGTGAAGCAAGTAATGATTGACCTGGACAAACTCCAAAGTGGATTAGCATATAGGCCCGCGCAAGACCGGACGATGTCTCGCGGGCACTAGGAGCTTTAATGTATTCACATGGCATGCATTTTTGTATTTTCTTTCTGCATTTGTAGTACAACATCATTTGTAACCGATGTTTGAATATCAATGAAAATTCCAAAGAAATTGCAATTATTTTTCTCTTATATATGCGAATTGTTTGGGCGATAGGAAAACATATAGGAACAAAAAACGAAAATGAAAATGAAAAAGAAAAAGAGAAAAAGAAAAAGGAAAAGAAGAAAAAGAAATAAACAAAAGCAATGAAATAATGGAAAACAAAAGTGAAAAAAAAGAGAAAGATAAAGCCAGGATGATGCATAATTACTAGGCAAAAGTTGTGGTTATAGAACTTGTGATAATTATCCCTTATGATCTAACTAGTATCAAGTTTTTGTTGCTGATGAGTATCAGATAAACAGTTAGCAACTGGCATTCTAGCACATCACAACTATAACACTCATTCTAAAGTCATGACCAAAGCGGTAACTCAGGAAATCGAGCCTACGATTATGGTTCCTGAGCAAGAGGAAGAAGTTATAGACGTGGCTAGTATGAATGTGACGACCCAAAGGGTCATCACTTACTTTATTAATCATTCCGAGCCTTTGAGGTCTTGAAAACCTCAATTATAGTTGCCTCGATTTGCGTGCACAGTTCGGGCACAAAGCTGGAAAATTTTTATGTTGAAATATGTGAAATATGTGAAAAAGTTGAAGAATTTTGATATTAATATTGATATGGTTGACTTTGGTCAACATTTTTGGTAAATGGACCCGGATCCGTGATTTGACGGTATTAGAAAATCCGTAGTAAAATATGGAACTTGGGCGTATGCCCGGAATTGAAATCCGAGGTCTAGAACACCAGTGAAAGAATTTTTCTGTTAAATTGTTTTCTGAAAATGTTTAAGGAAAATGAAACTGAATTTTGATTAAAAAGTACTGGTATCGGGCTCGTATTTTGGTTCCGACGCCCGGTACAGGTCATATATATTGGTTAAGCGCTTTCTGTAAAGTTTGGTTGAAAACGGACGTCGTTTGACGTGTTTCGGCCTTAAATTGGAAAGTTTGGAAATTATGAAATTTTAAAGAATTCTTGAGTTTTAAGGCTCAATTCATTGATTTTGATGTTATTTTAGTGATTTGATCGCGCGAGCAAGTTCGTATGATGTTTTTGAGTTAGGGTGCATATTTGGTTTGGAGCTCGAGGGCTCGGGAGTGTTTCGGAGGTGGTTCGGGGTGTTTTTGGACTTAGAAAACTGGCAGATTTTCTGCAATTTTTACACAGACATTTTACTCTACGCGATCGCGGCCTTGTACACGCGATCGCACTGCCTTGTCAAATTACTCAACGCGATCGCAGCCGTCTGCACGCGATCGCGAAGTTTTCTGTCCTTCTTCAACGCGATCGCAGCCGTCTGCACGCGATCGCGTAGCCTTCCGTTCTCCTTCAACGCGATCGCGACCCGTTTCACGCGATCGCGTAGTGCAAATGAGCCACCCAGCGAAATTCTTCTACGCGATCGCAGCATTGTCCACGCGATCGCGTAGTGTTGAATATTTGCCTTCCGCGATCGCGTAAAATTTTTGTGCATAAAACCTAGTAGCTGTGGTGTCATGGTCCGAATAATGTGTTAGGAATGCGTAGAGAATTAAGTTTTAAGTTTCAAAAATGTAGAGAATTAATTTTTCCGAAAAATGTCAAATATGCGGTCAAGAATGCGACCGCAAACCTGACATGCGGACCGCATTCTTGCCGCAAAACGTTCCAGTGAGTTGCCCAAAATTGTGTCAAAAGTGCGGTCGATATGCGATCGCATGTCAAATCTGCGGTGCACTTTGCGACCACAGAATCAACATGCGGTCCGCATAGTGACCGCATTCCTTAACAGAACCTGTGTAAAATTTGGGGCAATTCTGCGGTCACTATGCGGACCGCATGTTGATTCTGCGGTCGCATAGTGCACCGCATAATTGACCCCGACCCAGATTTTTGTAACATTTTGACCCGATCTCTTCTTTAATATAACACACTTCTTCTTCATTTTATCATATCATCTTACCAAAATTAGAGAGAGAAGAGAGGGTTTTTAGAGAGAGAAATCTTTCATCTTCAAAGATTGTTCCAACCACTTAATTCCAAGGGATCTTAGGGCAAGGATTCAACATCCCCAATCTTTTCAAGGTAAAAACCCTAACTATTTTCTTTGATTTTCAGTTTTAATTGGGTAAAGAGAGGTTTGCATATAATAGCTTTTAAAAATAGAATTTTTACACTCATGCATGATTATTGAACTTGATTTTAAGTAAAACGAAGTGAGTAGAAGTAAGAGTCTTCAAGAACAAGGTTGGCAAGAGTAAGATAGCGTGGGTAAGCATAAAGTAGGAAGTTAACGGAAGAAAACTCATCACCAGGTATGTATGGCTAATTTTGATTCTTGTGAAATCGCCTACATGTGTGAAAATTGCTTGGTTAATGTTAATTTGACAAATTGTGTGAAATTCTCAAAGTTGTTGTTGAAATATGAGTGATGTGGTATAGAATATGAACCGAAAGTTAAATGAGAGTTGAATTGGGTAAAGAATTGTGAATAATACTTATGATGGCCTATATGGCACTTTGTGGTAAGGAAACGAAACACTCGAGAATTGGTTTATTGTGGAAAGAGATGAAACACTTGAATTGCAGAAAATTGTTGAACATACTTGTGTGAATATTCTTGATTATGGAAATATTGTAACTTGGTTGTGATATTGGCTTGATAAGTAATTGAGAACATGAAACAATGTGCAAGTTGCTTATTTGAACTTGTTGAAATTGTGTGTAGTACCTTATCTGCTGTTTGAAATTGTTGTGTTTTCAACAGTAAGGCGGGGTCGTGTTGCGCGCCGCAACGTGGGGAAATAAGGTGTGGGTTGGGGTGATAAGGGTGGCCGAGGTAATAAGGGTGGTCGGGGGCAATAAGGATGGAAAGCGATCGAAATCGCTATTGAAAATTGATACAAAAATCAATAATGTGAAATTGTGAAAGGAGACAGCAGGAGAGTTTGCAACCTGTGGGGCACACTGATTGCCCCTTTGTTTGACTACTTGTGCTTTACGTGATTGATTGGTTATTATTAAATTGGTTGATCGTAGAAAGTGCTTTGTGTGAGAATTATTTGAAATGAGGAAAATGTGGAAACATGGTTGGCTGGCTTAATTGATTGTTGATGTAATTTAATGGATTGAGTTTACTTGGGACAAAGTTTGTCCATACATACCAGTACAATTCAAGTGTACTGACGTCCCTTTTGCCGGGGGCGCTACATTCGTGTCATGATTGTAGGTGGATCAGTAGCAGGCACTTCAGCTCATCGGCGGTAGTATCCTTCTCCTTCCACTGCCCGTTTTGGTGAGCCCCTTTCTTCCTCGGGGCCTTGTGTGGTTCATGCCACTCGGTTTAGATTTCATTTTGGTTATTGTAAGGTATAGCCGGAGCCTTGTTACCGGCAAGTATTGTATTTCCCTTTTTGTATCCTAGAGGCTCCATAGACATGTAAACTGTGGGATTGTGGCCTATGTATATGTATGGGGCATTGTAAATATAAATTATGAACTTGTTAGTGAATCAATCACATGGTTATGTTTATGCATTATGAAATCGGTCATTATTGGTAAAATATTTGGTTAATGAGAAACAATCAACACAGGGTTAACGCGTGGGAATGAAAGGCACCCAGGTCCGCTTGACTGGGGCAACCCGGTCATGTCCCTCGATTTGGGGCGTGACATTTCCCTTCCGCGATCGCGACCCTGTTCACGCGATCGCGTAGAACAAATTCGCTGCCCAGTGAATTTAATCCCAAAACAGAACAGAAACGTGATGAAAATCCCATTTCTGTTCAACTCTCTTCTCTACAGCTCCTTGGACGATTTTTGAGCGATTCTTCATCAAACTTCTTGGGTAAGTGATTCTTAACTCGTTTTCTTCATTTTCCATCAATATTATTTGAATTCCTAAGCCTAATTAGATGTAAATGGGTAGAAAAATTGAGAATTTAGTATAATAAGAGTTTTCAAAGAATTTGCGATCTAGAACTCATTTTGGAGTCGAACTTAAGAACAAATTGTATATTTGAACTCATGGAGGATTGGGTGAACTTATTTTGGTTCGAAACTTGAGTTTCGATTATGTGGGCCCGGGGTCGATTTTTACTATTCCGGGCAGAATGTTGTAAAAATCATATTTAGCAATATGAACTAGTTTGTTAAGTAGAATTGATGATATGAAATCAATTGTGTATAGATACGGTTGGATTGGAGTCAAATTCGAAAGGAAAAGGCATTGTTACGGATTGAATCGTTCGTGAACTTTCGAGGTAAGTGTTTGTTCTATCCTAGTTTGTAGGAATATGAATTTAGTTATGAATAAATTGTTGAATAAGAGTTATTGGTGTTATACCGGTAATGAAGGTAAATTGTTGAAATTATTATAAATTATTGGTTTAAAACCGGTAATTATAAATATTGTTGATATAGAGATTATTGGCTAAATGCCGGTAATATATATATTTTATGAATTGGGATCGTGTGGCGCGCCGACCACTTATATATATTTATGAATTGGGATCGTGTGGTACGCCGACCACAAAGTGACTTAAATCTTGGCATTGGCCATAGTTGCCGGTAGCCTATTGATATATTTGGGAGCGGGTGGTACGCCTACCACAAGATATAATTATTGATATATTTGGGAGCGGGTGGTACGCCTACCACAAGATATAATTACAGTGATAGTTGGGAGCGGGTGGTACGCCTACCACGAGATATGAAATGAGAGAGGAATTGAGACATGGAAGTAAGATTTATTATGTTGATTAGATTATTTTGGATATCGTGAGTTATTGACTGTTATTTCAGAGCAGAGTATTTCCTTATAAATGTATTGTATATATATATGTCTATATTGCAATTGTACAGGTTTAAGTGGGTGACTGGCCTTAGCCTGGTCACTAGTTCGCTGGGATAGGCCAGGCACTTACCAGCACATGGGGTCGGTTGTGCTGATACTACACTCTGCGCTCTTTTTGCGCAGATACAGGTTACGGACAGCAGCAGCGGCAGTAGAGACTTGTGGATTTTTTAACTACGGAGACTACGAGGTAGCCTTGCAGGCGTCCGCAGGACCCGTTGTCTCTTCTATCTATGCTTTTCATTCGTTATCTCATGTAATCGAGATAAACAGCTTGTATTTTCTTTCAGACAATTATGTGTATTATTCTTAGAAGTTCGTGAGTATTGTGACACCAGTCTTGGGTAGTGTATCATGTTTGGGTTTTCTTTATCATATTTGACTAAGTCTTCCGCTAAATTTTGATTATTCCGCTGTAATTTATATGTTTTTATTAATAAGAAATTGGTAATTAATGGAGATGTAATTAATATTTGGCTTGCCTAGCTTCTATTTAGTAGGCGCCATCATGACCCCGATGGTGGGAAATCCGGGTCGTGACAAGTTGGTATCAAAGCACTAGGTTGCACAGGTCTCACAACTCACGAACAACCTTAGTGGAATCTGAACGATCGGTACGGAGACGTCTGTATTTATCCTCTAGAGGCTACGGAGTTAGGAAAATATTTCCTTTATTCTTTCCCAGTCGTGCGACTTGATCTTTTAAATGTTAATTGAACTTCTACTCTGTTCTTCCGCAGATGGTAAGGACACGTGCATCCTCATCTACCGACCAGCAGCCCGAGGTCCCAGCAGTGGCAGCTCCTGCTAGGGGTAGAGGCCAAGGTCGAGGTCGTCCTAGAGGACAAGGTAGGGGCAGAGCTCAGCCCCGAGCAGCAGCACGAGTGGCAGAACCTCAGGTTCATATCTAGGAGGAAGTTCCAGGCCCAACAGCTCCAGTAGGCCCAGCTCAGGTCCCAGGAGGAGCTTTATTTTCACCGGATCTTCAGGATGCTTTGGTCCGGATAGCAGGTTTTATGGATCATATCACCAGAGCAGGTTTATTACCGGTAGCACCAACCACTTCTCAGGCTGGAGGAGGTAATCAGACTCCTGCTACGCGCACTCCGGAGCCAGTGATTCCCCAGACTCAGGTTCCTGTGATTCAGCCAGTTGAGGCAACTCGGCCTATTATTGCGACTCCGTCTAATGATGGTGCAGCCATGTCTGCTGACGCGTTGTGGAGATTGGACAGGTTTACCAAGCTGTTCACTACCACATTCAGTGGCACTCCTTCAGAGGATCCACAGGACTTCCTATACAACTGCCACGAAGTTCTCCGTACTATGGGTATTGTGGAGACTAATGGTGTGGATTTTGCTACTTTTCGGTTATCCGGTTCCGCCAAGACTTGGTGGAGAGATTATTGTCTAACCAGGCCAGCGGGATCGTCATCTTTGACTTGGGAGCAGTTTGCAGAATTATTCTTGGAGAAGTTCCTTCCAGCAACTCAGCGGGAGGTTATGCGCAGACAATTTGAGCGTCTTCATCAGGGTTCTATGTCTGTCACACAGTACGAGACTAGGTTTGTGGACCTGGCTCGTCATGCTATTATCATACTTCCCACGGATCGGGAGAGGGTGAGGAGGTTTATTGATGGCTTGAATCAGCCAATTCGGCTACAGATGGCTATGGGGGCAGGAACTAAAATCACTTTTTAGGAGGCGGCTAATGCAGCCCGCCGGATCGAGATGGCTCTGTCACAGGGAGCGAGACATGGATCAGATAAGAGATATCGTAATTCGGGTAGATTCAGTGGTACCTCGTCTGGAGATAGAGATTTTTATGATATAGGCCATCCTCCTAGGCCTTATCAGTCAGCTCTTCAGTTTCTCATGATGCTTCAGGTGATCGTAATTCTCAGCCACGCTACTCTGATCAGCAGCCTATCAGTGCACCACCACTTTGCCATTTTCAGCAGCCGAGGGCTTGTTTTACGTGCGGTGATCTTAGGCACATTGCAAGGTATTGCCCTCGAGCTCCTGACAGATCTCACCAGCAGAGTTCTCGTGCCATGATTCAGGCCCCAGTTCCCTCACAGCCTGCCCAGCCGGCTAGAGGCGGAGGTAGAGGACATAGAGGTGGAGGTAGAGGTCATAGAGGTGGAGCTCGGACCGATAGAGGTAGAGACCAGCCAGCAGCTGATCGTCCTAGAGATACTGCTCAGGGTGGTGGGGCACAGCCCCGATGTTATGCACTTCCCGCCAGACCAGAGGCTGAGTCTTCTGATGCCGTCATTACAGGTATTATTTTGGTTTGTGATAGAAAGGCATCAGCATTATTTGACCCTGGATCTACATATTCGTATGTGTCTTCCTATTTTGCACCATACTTAATTCAGCCCAGTGATCCACTGAGTGTTCCTGTTCATGTGTCTACACCAGTAGGCGACTCTATTGTGGTTGATCGAGTTCATCAGTCATGTATTATAGTAATTGAGGGTCTCGAGACCCGTGCTGATTTATTACTCCTAAATATGGTGGACTTCGATATTATACTAGGCATGGACTGGCTATCTCCGTATCATGCTATTTTAGATTGCCATGCCAAGACTGTGACTTTAGCCTCGCCGAATTCGCCTCGTATAGAGTGGAAAGGGATTTCAGGTCATACTAGCCGTAATGTTATTTCTTATGTTAAAGCTCAGCGTATGGTTGGAAAGGGATGCTTGGCTTATTTGGCCTATGTCCGTGATTCTAGTGCTGAGGTTCCTTCTATTGACTCTGTGCCTGTGGTTCGCGAATTTCCTGAAGTATTTCCTTCAGACTTGCCAGGTATGCCGCCCGATAGGGACATTGATTTTTGCATTGATTTGGCTCCAGGCACTCAGCCCATTTCCATTCCCCCATACCGTATGGCTCCGCCGGAGTTAAAAGAATTGAAGGAACAATTGCAGGATTTACTTGAAAAGGGTTTCATTAGGCCCAGTGTTTCGCCGTGGGGTGCACCTGTATTATTTGTAAAGAAGAAAGATGGTTCGATGAGAATGTGCATTGACTATCGACAGTTAAACAAGGTGACTATCAAAAATAAATATCCACTTCAGCGAATTGATGATTTATTTGACCAGCTTCAGGGTGCCAAGGTATTTTCAAAGATAGATTTGAGATCTGGCTATCATCAGCTGAAGATTAGGGCATCCGATGTCCCTAAGACCGCGTTCCGCACTCGGTATGGACATTATGAATTTCTGGTCATATCTTTTGGGTTGACAAATGCTCCAGCAGCTTTTATGGAATTAATGAATCGAGTGTTCCGGCCTTATTTAGACTTGTTTGTAATAGTCTTCATTGATGACATATTAATATATTCCCGCAGTCAGGAGGAGCATGCACACATCTCAGAGTGGCCTTGCAGACTCTGAGAGATAGCCAGCTATATGCAAAATTTTCAAAGTGTGAATTTTGGCTAAGTTCGGTTGCATTCCTGGGTCATATTGTGACGGCAGCAGGTATTCAAGTTGATCCGAAGAAAATTGAGGCAGTCAAGAGCTGGCCTAGACCGACATCAGCCACGGATATTCGGAGTTTCTTGGGGTTAGCGGGCTATTATCGCCGATTCGTAGAAGGATTTTCGTCTATTGCAACCCCACTGACCAGATTGACCCGGAAGGGTGTTCAATTTGAATGGTCCGATGAATGTGAGGCGAGCTTTCAAAAGCTCAAGACAACCTTGACCACAACACCGGTATTGGTTTTACCCACAGGTACGGGACCTTATACTGTTTATTGTGATGCTTCCCGTATTGGGCTTGGTGCGGTGTTAATGCAGGATGGCAAGGTTATTGCCTATGCTTCGAGGCAGTTGAAGATTCATGAGAAGAACTATCCAATGCATGATCTAGAATTGGCGGCGATTATTCACGCATTGAAGATCTGGAGGCATTATTTGTATGGTGTAGCATGTGAAGTATACACCGATCATAAGAGTCTTCAGTATTTGTTTAAGCAGAAAGAGTTGAATATGAGGTAGAGAAGGTGGCTAGAGTTGCTAAAAGACTACGATGTTACTATTTTATATCACCCAGGTAAGGCCAATGTGGTGGCCGATGCATTGAGTAGAAAGTCTGCCAGCATGGGTAGTCTTGCATATATTCCGGTCAGTCAGAGACCATTAGCTCTAGATGTTCAGGCCTTAGCCAACCGGTTCGTGAGATTAGACATTTCTGAGCCTAGCAGGGTGTTAGCCCGCACGGTCGCTCGTTCTTCTTTATTAGAGCGTATCCGTGAGAGGCAATTTGATGATCCTCATTTGCGTGAGTTGAGAGATACAGTACAGCGGGGAGGTGCCACACAGGTAAATCTAGATGATGATGGGGTATTGAAATTGCGGGGTCGAGTTTGTGTGCCCAATGTCGAAGGGATTCGAGAGTTAATCTTAGCGGAGGCCCACAGTTCGCGGTATTCTATTCACCCAAGCGCCGCGAAGATGTACCAGGACTTACGGCAGCACTATTGGTGGCGCAGAATGAAGAAAGATATCGTTGCGTATGTCGCTCGGTGTCTAAATTGTCAGCAGGTGAAATATGAGCACCAGAGACCCGGTGGTGTATTCTAGAGGATTGAAATTCCCGAGTGGAAATGGGAGCGGATCACTATGGATTTCGTTACTGGACTTCCTTTGACTCGGAGGAAATTTGATGCTATTTGGGTCATTGTTCATAGGCTGACCAAGTCAGCACACTTTATTCCAGTATTTGTCTCCTATTCGTCGGAGAGGTTAGCGGAGGTTTACATTAGGGAGATTGTTCGTCTCCATGGAGTGCCAGTATCTATTATCTCTGATCGAGGTACGCAGTTTACCTCGCGGTTCTGGAGAGCGGTCCAGCAGGAGTTAGGCACCCAGGTTCAGTTGAGTACAGCATTTCATCCTCGGACGGATGGCCAGTCCGAGAGGACTATTCAGATTCTAGAGGACATGCTTCGAGCCTGTGTTATTGATTTTGGAGGCTCGTGGGACCAGTTTCTACCATTAGCAGAGTTCGCCTACAATAACAGTTACCAATCTAGCATCCGGATGGCTCCGTATGAGGCGTTGTATGGTAGGCGATGTCGATCACCAGTTGGATGGTTTGAACCGGGAGAGGCTCGGTTGTTAGGTACGGACTTAGTTCAGGAGGCCTTGGATAAGGTCAAGACTATTCAGGAGAGATTGCGTTCAGCTCAGTCCAGGCAGAAGACTTATGCGGATCGTAAGGTTCAAGATGTAGATTTCATGGTTGGCGAACGAGTATTGCTCCGAGTGTCGCCTATGAAGGGTGTGATGAGGTTTGGGAAGAAGGGCAAGCTCGGCCCTAGGTATATTGGCCCATTTGAGATTCTAGACAGAGTGGGAGGGGTGGCTTACAGATTAGCTTTGCCGCCTAGCTTATCAGCCGTGCATCCAGTTTTTCATGTATCTATGCTTCGGAGATACCACGGCGATCCCACACATGTGTTAGACTTCAGTACCGTCCAATTGGACAATGATCTATCTTACGAGGAGGAGCCGGTAGCCATTCTAGACCGGCAGGTTCGACAGTTGAGGTCGAAGAGTTATCCTTCTGTGCGTGTTCAGTGGAGAGGTCAGCCTCCTGAGGCATCGACCTGGGAGTTCGACTCTGATATGCGGAGCCGCTACCCACGTTTGTTTCCTGACTTCGGTACTTCTTTCTTTTGTCCGTTCGAGGACGAACGGTTGTTTTAGAGGTGGAGATTGTGACGACCCAAAGGGTCATCACTTGTTTTATTAATCATTCCGAGCTTTTGAGGTCTTGAAAACCTCAATTATAGTTGCCTCGATTTGCATGCACAGTCTGGGCACAAAGCTAGAAAATTTTTATGTTGAAATATGTGAAATATGTGAAAAAGTTGAAGAATTTTGATATTAATATTGATATGGTTGACTTTGGTCAACATTTTTGGTAAACGGACCTGGATCCGTGATTTGACGGTCTCAGAAAATCCGTAGAAAAATATGGAACTTGGGCGTATGCCCGAATTGAAATCCGAGGTCTAGAACCCCGGTAAAAGAATTTTTCTGTTAAATTGTTTTCTGAAAATGTTTAAGGAAAATGAAACTGAATTTTGATTAAAAAGTACTGGTATCGGGCTCGTATTTTGGTTCCGACGCCCGGTACAGGTCATATATATTGGTTATGCGCTTCCTGTAAAGTTTGGTTGAAAACGGACGTCGTTTGACGTGTTTCGGCCTTAAATTGGTAAGTTTGGAAATTATGAAATTTTAAAGAATTCTTGAGTTTTAAGGCTCAATTCATTGATTTTGATGTTATTTGAGTGATTTGATCGCGCGAGCAAGTTCGTATGATGTTTTTGAGTTAGGGTGCATATTTGGTTTGGAGCTCGAGGGCTCGGGAGTGTTTCGGAGGTGGTTCGGGGTGTTTTTGGACTTAGAAAACTGGCAGATTTTCTGCAATTTTTACACAGACATTTTACTCTACGCGATCGCGGCCTTGTACACGCGATCGCACTGCCTTGTCAAATTAATCAACGCGATCGCAGCTGTCTGCACGCGATCGCGAAGTTTTCTGTCCTTCTTCAATGCGATCGCAGCCGTCTGCACGCGATCGCGTAGCCTTCCGTTCTCCTTCAACGCGATCGCGACCCGTTTCACGCGATCGCGTAGTGCAAATGAGCCACCCAGCGAAATTCTTCTACGCGATCGCAGCATTGTCCACGCGATCGCGTAGTGTTGAATATTTGCCTTCCGCGATCGCGACCCAATTCACGCGATCGCGTAGAACAAATTCGCTGCCCAGTGAATTTAATTCCAAAACAGAATAGAAACGGGATAAAAATCCCATTTCCGTTCAACTCTCTTCTCCACAGCTCCTTGGACGATTTTTGAGCGATTCTTCATCAAACTTCTTGGGTAAGTGATTCTTAACTCGTTTTCTTCATTTTCCATCAATATTATTTGAATTCCTAAGCCTAATTAGATGTAAATGGGTAGAAAAATTGAGAATTTAGTATAATAAGGGTTTTCAAAGAATTTGCGATCTAGAACTCGTTTTGGAGTCGAACTTAAGAACAAATTGTATATTTGAACTCATGGAGGATTGGGTGAACTTATTTTGGTTCGAAACTTGAGTTTCGATTGTGTGGGCCCGGGGTCGATTTTTACTATTCCGGGCAGAATGTTGTAAAAATCATATTTAGCAATATGAACTAGTTTGTTAAGTAGAATTTATGATATGAAATCAATTGTGTATAGATACGGTTGGATTGGAGTCAAATTCGAAAGGAAAAGGCATTGCTACGGATTGAATCGTTCGTGAACTTTCGAGGTAAGTGTTTGTTCTATCCTAGTTTGCAGGAATATGAATTTAGTTATGAATAAATTGTTGAATAAGAGTTATTGGTGTTATACCGGTAATGAAGGTAAATTGTTGAAATTATTATAAATTATTGGTTTAAAACCGGTAATTATAAATATTGTTGATATAGAGATTATTGGCTAAATGCCGGTAATATATATATTTTATGAATTGGGATCGTGTGGCGCGCCGACCACTTATATATATATTTATGAATTGGGATCGTGTGGTACGCCGACCACAAAGTGACTTAAATCTTGGCATTGGCCATAGTTGCCGGTAGCCTATTGATATATTTGGGAGCGGGTGGTACGCCTACCACAAGATATAATTATTGATATATTTGGGAGCGGGTGGTACGCCTACCACAAGATATAATTACTGAGTGATAGTTGGGAGCGGGTGGTACGCCTACCACGAGATATGAAATGAGAGAGGAATTGAGACATGGAAGTAAGATTAATTATGTTGATTAGATTATTCTGGATATCGTGAGTTATTGACTGTTATTTCAGAGCAGAGTATTTCCTTATAAATGTATTGTATATATATATGTCTATATTGCAACTGTACAGGTTTAGGTGGGTGACTGGCCTTAGCCTTGTCACTAGTTCGCTGGGATAGGCCAGGCACTTACGAGCACATGGGGTCGGTTGTGCTGATACTACACTCTGCGCTCTTTTTGCGCAGATACAGGTTACGGACAGCAGCAGCGGCAGCAGAGACTTGTGGATTTTTCAACTACGGAGACTACGAGGTAGCCTTGCAAGCGTCCGCAGGACCCGTTGTCTCTTCTATCCATGCTTTTCATTCTGTTATCTCATGTAATCGAGATAAACAGATTGTATTTTCTTTCAGATAATTATGTGTATTATTCTTAGAAGTTCGTGAATATTGTGACACCAGTCTTGGGTAGTGTATCATGTTTGGGTTTTCTTTATCATATTTGACTAAGTCTTCCGCTAAATTTTGATTATTCCGCTGTAATTTATATGTTTTTAATAATAAGAAATTGGTAATTAATGGAGATGTAATTAATATTTGGCTTTCCTAGCTTCCATTTAGTTGGCGCCATCATGACCCCGATGGTGGGAAATCCGGGTCGTGACAATGAAGGAAAAGATGTACGAATTGAAATTGCAGATGTCAGAGATGTACCAGGCTTGGTCAAGGGGTCAACCCTTACCTTCTTACCCATCCAACCCCACATATATTCCTTCCGAACCCAAACCCAGAAGCACCCACCAATAACTCATCCTCCACATATCCTACTTCCCTACATTACTATGCTACAACATCACAAGCACCGCCACCCTTGCCTAAACAAGCTCCACCACCACCACCCCAGGTCGCTTCAGTATATGTGGAACTGCCACCAGCTACTTTACACAAATCCTCCAGTGAACCTGTATTCCCTGTTCAGGATAACCATTACTACCAGCCAGAACCCACTTTCAGGCAACATGATTCTTACACCCCACTCAAAGACATGACGAAGGAGGAAAAACCTGCTAGATACCCTGAACATATGGAGATGGCCCGGAAAATAAAGAGTCTTGAGTAGTCATTTTGTAATATGCAGTGGCTGGGAAGCCAAGTTAGTGTGGCATACAAAGACTTATGTTTGTTTCCTGAGGTACAGCTACATGCCGGGTTTAAGTTGCCAAAATTTGACATGTATGATGGCCATTGAGATCCTGTGGCCCACCTGAGAGGATACTGCAGTAAATTGCATGGAGCAGGAGGAAGGGATGAACTACTTATGGCTTATTTCAGTCAAAGCCTCAGTGGCTCGGCATTGGAATGGTACACTCGTCAAGATCATACCCGATGGTTCATTTGGGATGATTTAATTTAGCTTAATCATTTGCAAATCATTTCCAATATAATCTGGAAATTATCCCTGATAGATTTTCATTGACTAAGATGGAGAAGAAAACTAGAGAAAGCTTTCGGGAGTATGGATTCAGGTGAAGGGAACAAGCGGCACGTGTAGACCCACCAATGAAAGAAGGAGAAATGGTAGATTGTTTCTTACAAGCTTTGGAGCCGACATACTACGACCATTTGGTGTCTGCGATTGGAAAAACCTTTAATGACGAAGTGAATATGGGGAGTTTTGTAGAAGAAGGTCTAAAGACGAATAAGATTATGAGCTACTCAGCCATCAAGGCTACAAACCAAGCAATACAGACAGGAACAGGAGGGTCGATTGGAAAGAATAAGAAGGAAGAAGTGGCGGTCATCGAAGGTAGATCTTGGTCCCGGGGCCCCAACCCGTATCAACATCAACCTCGCCCATACCAACCATATCCACCAACACCATATAATCCACCTCCACCATATTATCCTCCAACCAGTCCACAATTTTCTATCTAACATGCTCAACCTTACCCACCGCCTCCACCTTCACGGCATACCCCAGCTTATCAGAATGTCTACCATGCACAAAATGCCTATCCACCATAAAAAATCTACAGAAATCCAAACCGACAAACTTATGTCTTGACCCTGAAGTGAAAAGTGACAGGGCTCAAAGGAAAAGAACATTCACCCTTCTGGGAGAATCATATACCAGTCTATTTCATCGATTGAGAGAATTAGGGATGATGAACCCCATTGAACCTAAAATTCCCAACCCTCTACCCAGAAATTTAGACCAATCTGTCCGTTATGAATACTGTTCTGGGGCACCGGGACACGACACGGAGAAATGTTGGCACTTAAAGTCTGCAATACAAGAACTCATTGACTCTAGGAGAATTGAGGTGCAAGCTCTAGAAACTCCCAACATAATGCAAAATCCTTGGCCAGCGCATCATGAGACACACATGATAGAGCTAGTACAAAGAGAAAGTTGCAGAAAACCTTCTCAGATGGTAATGACGATTAAAGCAAACAACAAAGTCGAGGAGAAAGTTGAAAGTGAGAAAATGTCAATTGAGTGACCAGCAAAACAGCCATCGGTGATGATTGAGCATGAGCCAGTAAAAGTAATAGTACCTGGGGTAAGACCCTTGCTGATTGTGAAAGAGGCTTATATAGAGCCAGTGGTTATAAAACCAGTTGTGCAGATGCCAGTTGTGATTACCAAGGTTGTACCTTGGAATTATGATAAAGTGGCAGTGATGTATAAAGGGAAAGAAGTTAAGGGAGAAATTTGTGAAACTTATGGTTTAACTCGCTCTCGGCGATGCTTTGGCTCGGATGAACTGAGAAAGACAAAAATGGTGAAAGAAAACCCAGCTTATGTGAAGAAAGCCATCACTGAGGAGGAAGCTAAGGAATTTTTAAAGAAGATGAAAGCTCAAGACAACTCTATAGTTGAGCAATTGAGGAAGACGCTCGCGCATATATCGTTGGTATCCCTATTAATTCATTCTGATGAACATAGAAAGGCATTGATGAAGATTCTAAATGAAGCCCACGTACCGGAGAAGATTTCGGTATGTCATCTGGAGAAAATCACAAACAAGATATTTGAGACAAATAAAATAACATTTTCGGACAGCGAGTTGCCACTTGAAGGGACGGAGCATAATAAAGCACTATACCTCACGGTAAAATGTGAAGAATCTGTAGTAACCCGTGTTTTGGTGGACAACGGATCAAGCGCCAATATTTGTCCATTGTCAACTCTAGCGAAGTTGAAAGTCAATCATGAGAGAATTCACAGGAATAGTGTATATGTGAGGGGTTTTGATGGAGGCGGAAAGAACACCGTGGGGGATATCATACTAGAGCTTACTATCGGACTAGTGGATTTCACTATGGACTTTTAAGTGTTGGATGTCGCTGTATCATACAATCTCTTGTTAGAACGTCCGTGGATCCACGCTACGAAAGCAGTACCATCTTCTTTGCATCGAATGATAAAATTTGAGCGGGAGAAACAAGAAATAATAGTGCACGGGGAAGACGTTGTTTGCAATGCTATTACACCATTTGAGGAAGTTGAAGGAGATAAAGGTTCGTAGGTATACCAAGTAATGGACACCATAATTGTGAACAAAATATCTGAGGGAGAAAACATGCCAGTACCCATGGTGGCTCCTACAACAGTTTGGTCACCAAAGAGATGATAAAGAATGGGTTCTCTCCTGGAAAGGGTTTAGGAGTTACCTTGCAGGGTATAACACAACCAATTCACCTTCCAAGCGGTAATGATACTTTTGGCTTGGGTTTCAAGCCAACCATTGCTGATATACAGAGAGCTAAGAAATTAAAGAAGAAAGGGTGGTCCCTCTCCAAACCTATCCCAAAACTATCCAACTTCTTTGTCAAGCCTGGTACACAGAGACGTCTGGCAACTGTCATGCCAAACCATGCGGAGATAAAACCGGATGAAGAGCTTCTAGCAAGATTTGAGAGGTTATTTGAAGATGTCATAATTTTGGCTGATTCCCATGTTTGGCCTACGTGCCAACTATGTGAATCCTTCAGGGTTTGATATCACTATTTTTGCATTACTTTGCATATTATTTTATCTGAGTCCAAGGTTTTAATACTGTTTTGCAAACTCAGCCATTTTTCTAAGATTTGAAAAACTTAATCAATATTTTATTGATCTTTTGGGCTGAGAATCTATCATGTTAATATTTCCGAAGTGGCATGTGAATTTTTACACTGAGCATGGATCGGGCTGCGAGCCACAATAGTGTTACATGTGCATTTATGGACTGAGCATGGATCGGGCTACACGCCGTAACGATGTTATATTGATTTTAAGGCCGGGGGACTGGTTGATGCGAGATGGCTTGATATTGTGCTTGGGCTGTATGAGCCCCTCCGAAGTCTGTACATACCCCTAGTGAGCACCGTCGACGTTAAATATGAATTACATGTCACTCATGCATTTTTTCCTATTTGTGTTATTTGTCATGATATTCCAGCACTTGCATCACATTGTCTTCTAAGCTACTTCTTGCACTGCTTACCAGATACCCTGGTGTTATTTGTTAATAGAGTGTCGTGCCCGAGGGGCTGACTTTTTTGTTGACTTGCACTATCTGTTTTGCATTCAATTGCTTAACTGCTGGAAAAAGATATTTTCAAAAGAGGTTTTAAACTGAGTCCAGATATTTCTAAAGATTTCACGATTTCACTATTTTCTCAAAGGGTTACACTGTTCTATATAGCATGATGGCTTTCTTTACGTGGTTTCTTGTTGCTCAGTTATCATTTACCTTTATTACTCACTAATTTGGAGTATTCACTTTACTCCCTGCACATCGCATGCAGATGCAGATATTGGTTTAATCGGTAGTGGGTTTGAGCTGGTTAAGGATTTGCTATCGTAGCTGAGCAAGGTGGCCGCCAGCATTTGCGACATCATATTTCTTCCTTTTGATTCGAGATTTTATTCTATGCATTACAAGCTTTGTAGTTGTATCAAAAATCCTTCTAGATGCTCGTGACTTGTGACACCCCAATTATGGGCTGAGTCGGGATGGATTCCCTATTTTATCACGTTTATTCCGCAATATGATTTCATTATCTATGATTCAAACTTATTTATGCTAAGTAACTGTTAAAAGAGGCATTGTTATTCTGTTGGATGACCTTGTCTTCACGAGAGGCGCCATCACTATCGGGTTTGGGGAATTGGGTCGTGACAGATACCCCATAAATGTAGGGAATGAGGTGTCCCACATTATCTCATAAGTAGGAGCAGAGCATGACCAGAACTACTACGTTTTACCCCGCACCCTCTCTATGTATTGTTAGGATTTGGAGGTGGAAAAGAAGCCCTACGATGTCAAGAGCAACGCGATAACCCTATTTTCTTGGTACAGCTTGAAGAGGAATGACAACCCCAAGGACAAAAATTGCAAAGCCCCTACTTCTGCCCCTACTAGCTAGTCTGAAGAGCCAGTTCTAGTAGAGGTCCCTCCTGAGCCTGCCCCCGCTTATGTTGAGATGCCTCCCAAACCTTCCACATCAGCAGGACTGGAGATCCCATCTTCCCAGGCCCATCCTATCACTACCTAACGATTGAATTAGCCACTTTAGTTTATCAACAACTGTATGTATACTTCTTCATCCAAGCTGTCCACCTTGACCACCATTATTGTAGCTCAGTCGGCACCTCAGCCAACATAGGTCCCACAATCGACAGAGGATTCTTTGAAGGAAATTCTTGAGAACCAGAAGAAAATCCTCCCTACTCAGGATGCATTGGAAAATGAAGTTGATTCACATAGCAAGGCTCTCAAGGAGCTTGCTAAGGAGTACCAGAAGTTGCGAAAGACACAGGCCTCCAAGGTGTTGGTAAAGGAGCTGCGGGAAGCTGTTGATAAGTTAACGGCAGATCAGCTGCCTTTAGACTTATTATTTAAGGACCCAGTTCTAGTAGCTGAGCCACAACCAAAGCAGTCACAACGGGCTCCAGAGAGGAAGAGGACAATCCCGAGAGCAGATGAAGTCATCATATAGTTGGTGGACCCACCAGAGGCTTCCTCCAGTCGGCCACAGGATGTACCGAATCTAAGGTCCAGGCCTAGGTCCAGGCCCATCTCCCAACAGCTGAGCAGTAGGATACCGGGAACAAGTGTAAGGTTCCCAAGCACAGAAAAGACCAAGGGACCACCCATGATCCTATACAGACGAACATGGCTTAGGGAGTCTTCATATCTTTTCTTTATTATTTTTGGTGCTTATTTGGTTTAGTTGGAATTAGGGACAATGCCGGCTTTTATTTGATTGGGTGCGCCCTATATTTTTGGAGGACTGTATATAAATTGATACATTTTATACTTTCTAGATTTTGATTTGGTCTAAATATAATTTTATATTTAGGTACTTTTATTACACTGTGTATCTTTCCTTGGGTCTGTATATAAAGTTACTTCATTGTATATATTCATCCTCGTTGTATATTTGTATCCCTCTTGTATATATTCATTCTATTTTCCAAATTATTTTCATTTTGATCTTTTTATGTGTGATCGTAGCTTTTTGTTTTGTTTTGGACGTTTTCAATAAACCTTTGGTTTTCTTAATGCCATGATTCTTTCAAAATATGGAGTGTTGTGTGAACCGGGTGGCTCTTCGCAATGATAAATGGTGTGACAACCTTCTTAACGGTTTGATTCCATTTTTGTTTTTTTCTTTGGTAGGTTGCAGTTAAGGGTACCTCAAGCAAATCTTGACTTGGGCCAAGCACATTCTCCTTTGATCCCACGGTCAAAGACGAATTATTGTGTTTAGGATGGTGAAAGTCGAGGTCTTGAGACTCTTGCATTTACCGATAATCATCAAGTGGTTTTTTGGGACTATTGTGTGCTCAAATAGTATCTAAGGTCGTTGTGCGCCCCCAACTCTATGTCTTTAGCAATCCCTTAGCTTGCATGGTGAGTATTTGAATTGTAAGTCCAAGTCCAGAGCCATTGGTCTAGAACTTTCCCTGAATATTTGTTGAGGCGAAATTCTAAGTTAATTTTGACTTGAGATGTGCTTATAGGCTCTCCTTGATCCAAATGATAGATTGAACAATTCCATAGCCTACCAATGATAAGATCCCTAGTCAAGCCTTTTGACCCTTATACCATTTTCATTCAAGAACCGTGTTACAAGCCTATACCCATTCAAAACGATACCCTCTCTTTGCACCCGATCTAACCTTGATCATATGGAAAAAGTATAAGTTTGGGGGAGACACGAGGATGACAACAAAGTGGTAAAAGGCACAAAAATAAAAAAGAAGGAAAGGGTATGAAAAATAAAGAAAAGAAAAAGACAAAAAGAATGCTCAAGGTTAGAAAAGAATAAAAAGGGATTAAAGAAAAGCAAAAGAAAGAAAGGTATGGAAAGTTGAAAAGTAGAAATGGTTTGAATTGCATAAGAAAGAGTGCCAATGTGTCTCTCCAACCCCTTAGAAAGAAGTAAAATGACTCAATTAGTCAAGTGAGTTGTGCCAAATAAAACAAAAGAAGAGATTAAGGCAAGATGGAACCCACTTGAACAAAAATGTCACGACCCAAAAATTTAAGGGACATGACTGGCGCCCGACCGGGAAGCCCCAGCCAAGCGAACCTGGGTGCCTTTCCTACCCCACATGTTACCTCAGGTTTTACTTACTCAATATTTACAAAAATTAACCATGTAATAAACTTAAGACACCTTTTGCAAATTATACATACAAACATAATAGTTAGTGAAGTTATTAATTCTTTGGCCAATGAAGAAACAAGGATATACAAAAGCTTCTACCCACATCCACTATCTACGGAGCCTCTAAGAGTATAACATGGTAGTACAGTATTTTCTAGGAACAAGGCTCTGGCTATACCTTGCACAATAGCAAAAATAAAACTACAAAAACAAGCGGCCTGAGCCATGTAGGGCCCAAGGAGGAATGGGGCTCACCAAATAGCTGACGGAAGATGGAGAGGGAGCTACGATAGATGGGCTGGAGTACCTGCTCTCCTGTACCCGTCATCACTTCCACATTTTCAATTTCACAATTTTTCATATTTCATTTCAATAGTGATATCGATCATTTCCCATCCTTATTACCTCGGCCATCCTTATCACCACAACCCGCACCTTATTACTCTGTGTTATGGTGTGCAACCCGATCCCTCCGAGCAATCACAGTCCACAAACAACACCACAACATAACAATTTACAAGGATACAACAATAGGTTCCAAGAACAACAACAACAAATTCCAGTGACAACAACAACAACAACAACAACAACACAACTTGAAAAAGGGTTCATATGACTATCCATGTCATTTCCACCTTACCAATAGGACATTGTATTAATTAGATCAAAACAACAGTCTTTCATGACCAACCACAGGAGATGTTACCACAGTTATTTTCATTTCACCAGTTACGATTCTCTTCTAACAATATTTCCACGATTCTTACTACACAACACGTAAGACAAAATACTTACAAGAATTCACAATTGGTGTACACAAGCAAACACATACTGCTCATGAGAGGTTAACTTCACAACTAATTCATGAAGATATCATATACCAACTATTAGGACACAAAACATGGCGATTTTACAAAGGATAAAGTTAGCCATACATACCTGGAGTCGAATCTCTTTTTAAACTCTACTTCCAATTCTCCAAATAATCTAGCAAGTCAATATAGTGCACAAATTAATATACACCACTTTGAATTGAAGCCTACAATTGTTACTCAACATACTTAGCTTACCAACCCCTATTTGAACACTTCTTTACCCCTACCCAATTCCTTTACTAGATTTTAGGTTACTAATGGACATGCATGCAGCATTCCAACCAATGCATGCCCCCCCCCCCCCCCGTTTAGTTTTAAACATCAATAATAGGAAACGTTAGGGATATTACTTGAAAGGGAAGGGGTATGAAGATAAACGTGAATTTCGCCAGCCCGAATAGCTTTGGAGAACAAGGTTTTGGAGAAGATGAGTTTTCTCTCACAAGACCCTCTCTTCCTCTATCTTAATTTGATTAGAAATGTCTCTAAAATGAGGGTGTTGGGGTGTTTTAATAAAAAGGGGTTGGGTTTTAAAATATGGAAAAATAGAAGCCTGGTAAGGTCTAAGGTTGCATTCTGCGAGCGCAGAACTGAAATGCGGTCCGCATATTGGACCACAGAATTGCCCAAAAACTCTGGAGGGTCTGTTCCAGTCTGCAATAGCAATGCTATCCGCATTCCCACTATGCGGTCGCATTTTGCACCGCAGTGTTGACCTTCACAAATCCTTGAGGATTTTATGTGACGATTATGCAATCTAAATATTGATTATGCGGTCGCATAATGGACCGCATTTCCAACATCAATTTGACCAATCTACTATTCCACTATACGGCAGGAATGCGGTCCACATAGCTGATCTGCGACCGTATCCTAGACCGCATACATGCTATTTCTGGAAACTTGATTCTTTTTATTTTTAAAAGCTTAGTTTACTACCTGGGGTCCGAACCTCGGCGAGCAAGTTCACTGCAAGGAGTTCTACACATTCCTAACACATGTTCAGAGCCGACACCACAAGTTACTAGGTTTTGAGTTCAAAAATTTTACGGGGTCTCACATCCTCCCCCAGTTAAAAATTATTTCTCCACGAATGAGGACTTACTCCTAACCCTTCAACATTCTAAGGCTCAGTTGGTTTTGAAAACAAGTTACGCAAGTTCTTGTACCTTTTTACTTACCTCCTAATTTTTGAAAAGTTTCACCAGAGTTACCTTTGTAATATGGACATTCTACCTGACAGAGGGACCCCAAAACACAAATTCCAACATCATAACAGGATTACAACCATTCCTACAATTGTCATACAATTTCCTTCCGTAACAATTACACTCATTTTGTCGCTTGATATGTTTTGCTCATGAATCAGTTATTCAATTAGGTTTCACATAAGTTCATCATGTTCGCACATTATCTGCCTACAAATAACTCATTACCAATCTATACGTACTATTAGTTGATTACTTAATCACAAAAGTCGTTGTCAATTTTTCATTTACCAAAGGGATATTCATATGAATTAAGACAATTACAACTCCTATAAGTCTTGCACAACAAGAAGAACTTAACTCTTGATGGTGGATGGATCTCCAACCACTTTCTTCAACTTGGACACGTGGAACTTCGGGTGCACTAATGACATCTCGGGAGGAAATTCTAACGTATAGGCCACATACCCTATCCTTTGAACAATTCGATATGGCCAGACATACCTAGGACTCAATTTACCCTTCTTCCCGAAGCGCATGATTCCCTTCATAGGGGATACCTTCAAGAACACCTGATCATCAACTTAAAATTTAAATTCCCCCAACAAACATCCGCATAAGACTTTTGGCAAATCTAAGTAGTTTTCATCCTTTCCTGAATGAGTAACTTTCTCCATAGCCTGGTTCACAAGTTCTGGCCCTATCGGTTCTGTTTTATCCACCTCAAATCACCCAATTGGAGACCTACACCTTCTTCCGTATAATGCCTCGAATGGTGCCATTTGGATGCTGGCGTGGAAGCTATTATTGTAAGCAAATTCTATAAGTGGCAAGTGTTCATCCCAATTTCCTTTAAAATCCAAGACACAAGCTAACAACATATCTTCAAGCGTCTGATCGGCATGACCGTCAGTTTGCGGGTGGAAGGTCGTACTGAGATTTACCTGAGTGCCCAATCTTTGCTGACACGGTAAAACCACATCTTTGCTGCAGAGTGAGAATGATGAGGTCTTGTTATTCATAACTGCTTCCTTTATCTAAGACAATGCAGGATCGATAAACTGTTTTTCCTTGATTTATGCCACAAGCGACGATTCTGCCCCATTATGCACCATAATATTTCCCTCGTCTGATGCCAAAATGCGAACCCCCAAACTGGCCAATTTATAAACCTACTGAGCCAAGGGTCTCTAATCCACTCCCAAATGAGCCAAACTACCCATGGATTTCCGACTGAGAGCGTCGACCAGCACGTTCGCCTTCCCTAGATGATACAAAATGTCCATGTCATAGTCTTTGAGGAATTCCAACCACCTTCGCTGCGTCAAATTCAATTCATTCTACTTGAACAAGTAATGAAGGCTCTTGTGGTCTAAAAACACATCTACATGAACCCTATAAAGATAATGGCACTATATTTTCAAGGCAAATACAACTGCTGCAAGCTCCAAATCCTGCGTCGGGTAGTTCTTCTCGTGATTCTTGAGTCACCTTGAAGCATACGCTATAACCTTCCTGTGCTACATTACTACACACCCCATACCAACCCTGGAAGTATCACAATAAACCACAAATCCGTCTATGCCTTCTGGCAAGGCCAATATCGGTGTCGAGGTCAACCTTGCCTTCAATTATTGAAAACTTTTCTCACAAGCGTCGGACCACTGGAACTTAACTAATTTTTGTGTCAATTTAGTCAATGGGGAGGTGAGGGTGGAGAATCCCTCCAAAAACATCCGATAGTACCCTACTAAACCCAAGAAGCTACAAACCTCCGTCGGGGTCATAGGTTTAGGCCAATTTTTCACTACTGCAATTTTCTGTGCATCTACTGAATTCCTTCACTTGAGATAACATGGCCCAAAAAGTCAATGGACTCTAACCAAAATTCACATTTTGAAAATTTAGCATACAATTGGTGCTGATGAAGAGTCTGCAACACTGCCTTGAGATGGTATGCATGATCTTCCCGACTCCGCGAGTAAACAAGGATGTCATCAATGAAAACAATCATGAAGGAGTCTAAAAATGGCTTGAATACCCGATTCATAAGATCCATAAAAGCTGATGGGGCATTGGTTAACCCAAAAGACATGACCAAGAATTCGAAGTGACCATAGTGAGTTTTGAAAGCGGTCTTGGGAATATCCTGCTCCCTAATCTTCAGTTGATGATATCCTAACCATATATCAACTTTGGAGAAGAATCTTGCACCTTGCAATTGGTCGAACAAATCATTTATCCGAGGCAAAGGGTACATGTTTTGTATTGTGACTTTGTTAAGCTGCCGGTAATCAATACACATCCAGAGCGACCCATCCTTCTTCCTGACAAAAAGAATTGGAGCACCCCATGGTGACACACTCAGCCATATGAACCCTTTTTCTAACAAGTCTTTTAGCTGCCATTTAACTCCCTTAACTATGCTGGAGCCATTGTGTATGGTGGAATAGATATTGGATGCGTATTAGGTAAGACATCAATCCCAAAATCTATCTCTCTATCTGGCGAAATCCCTGAAAGCTCGTCCGAAAATACTTCGAGAAATGCATTCACGACCGGTACTGACTCGGGGGTAGACATATGTGAAGTGGTGTCCGCCACCCAAACCAAATGATAGATACACCCCTTTTTAATCATCTTTGAAGCCTTAAGTTAGGAAATAAACCTACTCTTTGGCACCACACCATTTCCCTTCAACTTTGTAACTGGCTCATTAGGGAACTCGAGCCTCATGACCCTCGTTTGGTAGTCAAGATTTGCAAAACATGCATAAATACAGTCTATTCCCATTATAACATCAAAATCTACCATTCCAAGCTCGACAAGATCGGACGTGGTAATACGACCACACACTGTGACAGTACAATTCCTATAAACTCGCACAACAATGATAGAATCACCAACCAGAGTCGATACAAAGAATGATTCATGAATTTGTTTGGGTTCTATCCCAAAGTTTGAAATAATAAATGGGGTGACATAAGACAAAGAGGGCCCCGGATCAATATGAGCATAACAATCAATGGCCTAGACAGACAATATACCAGTAACTATATCTGGGGAAGCCTATGCACTCTGGCGACCACTCAAAGCATAGAACCGGCTGGGTCCACCTCTACCACGAACTCCTCCCCTAACTGAACCATGCCCTGGCGCAGCTAGAGGATGTACAGATGATATAGCGGCTGATGAGCCAGATGACTGAGCAGATCACTTACCCATGCTCTGGTTGGGCATATGACAGTCTCGCTGAATGTGGCCTCTCACCCCGCATCTATAACACACCGGGATATCCAAGTAACAAGTCTTTCTATGAAACTTCCCACACTTGGGGCATGAAGCCCTCCCCTACTTATGTGATCTCCCTCATGAACGACCGGACTGATGGGGCCTCCTACTGTCTGAACCCGGTCTCGTACAACTACTCTATTGGTAACTATGTAGTGATGGAGGTAGGCTTGCTGAGGACTCAGCATAGGACTGGGACGGGCCTGATGACCCTCTCCCTTGAGCTGATCTCCTTGAGTCGCCCGCCGATCAGGTCCTACTGCTATTTTTTCCTTTCCGCCAGAATCCTCAATTTCCTAGCCTTTGTGACCTGATCGAATCCCAAAATCTTCCTATAGTTCATGTCCAAGTGTAAGGCCATTGTAGCAGCCTCATTCAATAACAAGGGACTAAGGCCCTGAACAAATTGCCGAACTCTGGCTGCCATGGTTGACACTAACTAAGGAGCATACTTGGACAATCTCATGAACTCTATGTGGTACTCCCAAACACTCATACTTTCCTGCTTGAGGGTCTCAAATTCACTGGCACAGGCTGCTATTGTCTCAGCAGACCAGAACATATCCAAAAATGCATCTACAAACTTCTCCCATTGGGCCAGAGGTCCTCCCTCCCCGCGAGAGTCCTCCCACATCTCAAACAACGAATATGCTGCTCCTTTCAACCTGTATGATACCAATTCAACTCCCTCTGTCTATGAAGTTATCATTACTCAGATGGTCTTATACATCTCATCAAGGAATTCATGCAGATCGGCCTCTAGATACGTGCCTAAGAATTCTGGAGAGGCTAGCTGAAAATTAACCCTGGAAATGGCAGAATCTCCCTGTCCGATAGAGGATGTAGGGGCATCCTGGGATCTCTGGACCTAAGCGGCCACTAACTGGGTCAACCTACAGATGGCTCCTCTATGGTCCACATCAGAAGCCTCAGAACCAGGAGCTGGGATAGTGCTAGGACCAGGAACGTCGGTGGAAGGGATTGTAGCACCCCCTGCCACTACAGGGTCAGGAACATGCTGGTCAGGAATAGACGGGCCAGGTAGGGTCAAGGCCGGGGAGTCACTCTCCCCCACAGCATCAAGTACATGATTCACGGCCTCACTCATTGTGGCATTGGCCCCAAGGCCGAGTCTAGCTCTCTTCTTAGGTACCATTACTGAAGAAATTCAAAAAAAACATGATTTAGATACAAATACTTTCACATTTAACAACACCGAAGATATGGGATATCAAAGAAGTGGGAAATTTCCTAATTCTCCATGCAGCTCCCCACTTATAGATGTGGTCGACTTCACACTGATACTTAGCACTCTACTAGACATGACTCCGAGATATCCTAGGACTCCTTTAAACCTGGCTCTGATACCAATTTGTCACGACCCAAAAATTCGAGGGACATCATTGGCGCCTGACCGGGAAGCCCCAGCCAAGCGGACCTGTGTAGCTTTCCTACCCCACGCATTACCTCATGTTTTCCGTACTCAATATTTACAAGAATTAGACATGTAACTATCTTAAGACACCTTTTGCAAATTATACATACAACATAATAGTTAGTGAAGTTATTAATTCTTTGGCCGATGAAGAAACTAGGATATACATGAGCTTCTACCTACATCCACTGTCTATGGATCCTCTAAGGGTACAACATAGTAATATAGTATTTGCCGGGAACAATGCTCCATCTATACCTTACACAAACAAAAATAAAACTATAAAATCAAGCAGCCTGAGCCACGTAGGGTCCCAGGAGGAATGACGCTCACCAAAATAGCTAACGGAAGATAGAGAGGGAGCTAAGATCGGTGGGCTGGAGTACCTGCTGCAGATCCACCTACAATCATAAGACGAATGTAGCACCCCCGACAAAAGGGACGTCAGTACACTTGAATTGTATTGGTATGTACAACAAACCTTACCTCGAGTAACCTCAAGCCATAAAAAAGTAATAAATAATTGAGAGATACGACAATTGAGAGAAACAACAATTGAGTGCAGTCAAGAAACACAATCAAATGCAAACAAGTTAACAACTCTCTTGTCCCCATCATCACTTCCACATTTTCAGTTTCACAATGTTTTCATATTTCATTTCAATAGTAATATCGATCACTTTCCATCCTTATTACCTCGACCACCCTTATTACCTCGGCCACCCTTATCACCACAACCCGCACATTATTACTTTGTGTTGCGGCGGGCAACCCAATCCCACCGAGCAATCATAGTCCACAAACAACACCAGAACATTAAAAATATTCAAGGATACAACAACAGGTTCCAAGAACAATAACAACAAATTCCAGTAACAACAACAACAACACAACTTGAATAAGGGTTCATAAGACTATCCATGCCGTTTCCACCTTACGAATAGGCCATTATATTAATTATATCACAATAACAATCTTACACGACCAACCACAAGAGATGTTACCACAGTTATTTCCATTTCACCAATTACGATTCTCTTCTACCAATATTTCTACGATTCTTACTACACAACACGTAAGGCACAATACTTACAAGAATTCACAATTGGTGTACACAAGAACACACATACTGCTCATGAGAGTTAACTTAACAACTAATTCATGAAGATATTATATACCAAGTATTTGGACACCAAACATGGCGATTTTACGAAGGTTAAAGTTATCCATACATACCTGGAGCCGAATCCCTTTTTAAACTCTACTTCCAATTCACCAAATAATCTAGCATGTCAATATAGTGCACAAATTAAAATACACCACTTAGAATTGAAGCCCACAATTGTTACTCAACCTACTTAGGTTATCAACCCCTCTATGAACACTTCTTTACCCCTACCCAATTCCTTTACTAGACTTTAGGTTATGAGTGGACATGCATGCACCATTCCAACCATTAATTCAGGGACCAATACATGAGACTCCCCCCAAGTACTAAATAGAAATTAATAGGAAAAGTTAGGGATTTTACCTTAAGGGAAAGTGATATGAAGATAAACTTCAATTTCCCCAGACCGGATAGCTATGGAGAACAAAGTTTTGGAGAAGATGAGTTTTCTCTCACAAAACCCACTCTTCCTCTCTCTTAATTTGATCAGAAATGTCGCTAAATAAGGTAGTTGGGGTGTTTTAACAAAAAGGGGTCGGGTTTTAAAATAGGGAAAAATATAATTCTGGTAAGGTCTGCGGTCGCATTCTGCGATCGCAGAACTGAAATGCGGTCCGCAGAATTGTGCAAGAACTCTGGAGAGTCTGTTCTGGTCTGTGACAGTAATGCGGTTCGCATTCCTTTTATGCGGTCGCATTTTGCACCGTAGAGTTGACCTTCACAAATCCTTGAGGATTTTATGCGATGATTATGCGATCCGCATATTGATTATGCGGTCGCATAATGGACCGTATTTCCAACATCAATTTGACCAATCTACTATTCCACTATGCGGCAAGAATGCGGTCCGCATAGCTGATCTGCAACCACATCCTGGACCGCATATATGCAATTTCTGGAAACTTGATTCTTTTGATTTTTAAAAGATTAGTTTACTGCCAGGGGTCCGAACCGCAGCGAGCAAGCTCGCTGCAAAGAGTTCTACACATTCCTAAGACATGTTGGGAGCCGACACCACAAGTTACTAGGTTTTGAGTTTAATACTTTTACGGGGTCTCACAAAAAACATGACCTACCCTAAACCAAAAGCCTTCCCAATGATTCCACAATAACCCTATATGATCTTGAGTTGAATGAATCTTATATTAGTGGATACTTACATAAGGGGAAAGCATATGGTACCTAGAGCCAAACTTGTGACCTTTCCTTGAGAGAGATGAGTGAATGCCCATTAAACTCGTTTATGTGCTACTATTCTAAAGGTGAGGTTTTCTTAGGGAGAGTTTAGGATGTATGAGTTTGGGTTCCACAATGACCAGAGTAATTGAGAGAGTTCTTTGATGTAATGAGTCAACTCTTTATTCTCTTGTGTTACACTTGATCCATGGTTTTACAAAGTTTAAAGGTTGTTAATGATTCATATATATTGAGGGCAATTGTTAGTTCCAATTGATGCTAGTTGAGGTGACTTTAGGATAGCTGAAAATTCTTGGATTTTATCCCAAGGGGTGGGTCTTATTTTGTCTGCTTGAGGACAAGCAAAAGCTTATGTTTGGGGGAGTTGAAAATTAGGAACTTTTATGTGTTTCATGCTTGATTCACGCCAAAAAAACGGCCGTAGTCAATATAATCCGGTCGATTAAGTCCAGAGTCGATCCCATGGGGAATTAACCTATCAACTTCAACTTCCAAAACCCAATAACACTTCTGAAGCAGCTTCCCAAACTTTTGAATATATTTTTGTGATGATTTTCTACTAACTAACTTTTGCAAGAAATTAAATACTTGAAAGAAAGAATTGAATGTTGTTTAAAGAATGAAGAGAAAGACTAAGGTATTGATTTTCCCTTGATGGAATCCCTTCTGTTTATGCTCATACAAATTATCAATATTATTCTATCAATCATGAACTCTATTTTTACCATAATTCTCTCCCGAGCAACTACAATAATTTACTAATGTACTCTCCCAAGCTACCTTAGCTAGATTTAATTTGAATGGTTCACTTTAGATTGCACCCAAGGTTTCGTTATTCCTAACCCCACCTTTACGCCTAAAATTATAGATTCCTCAAATAATCTAGGTGTGGTGTTTTTCAAAAATTTACCTAAATATGCACTCTTTCCCAAGTTATGCACACTAAATAGGCAGAGATAATTGAGAGCTCTATCAATTAACTACAACAAGAAAAACGTTGAACAAATAGAAATATAGCTAACAATTTGTAATCACATAACCCAGAAGTTCATCACTCAATAGGTTCCATCAAAACCTTGGATAAAGAATTAGCTACTCATAATCAAAGAAACAAGATAGATAATTGAATTCATAATCAAAGATTCAATGTAAAAGAAAGAAAGATGTTGAGAGAGTTCTCTCTTACTAGTTTTCTTGCAAAAGTAATGAATAATACAATAATTACCTCTCTTGGAAGAATCCTAATATTAAATATAGGGTTTAGGTTACATAATTCACGTCTTGACAATTTTATCCTTCAGTTTTTCGGCTTCCACCGCAGTCCGACCGCGGTCGCGGTTGGATCGCGGTGAAACAGACATTCTGATTCTTCAGAGGTTCCGCGAGCCCTCTCTACCGCGGTCGTGGTTGTACCGTGGTAGAACAGTGCCACGGATTCTTCCCTTTCTTTTTCAGCACAAACTTCCAATTTGTTCCACACTTGGACTTTTCACCATCTAATGACTCCAAAACTGCTCCTTTGGTCTTCAATAGCTCATGTGTACCTATAGCACACTAAAACACTAATAAAAGCATTTTTTCATCATAAAAAATATCAAAACAATAATAAAGTGTGATTATTTAGGACACAAATATAGTCAAATTCACCTATTATCAATACCCCACACTAAACCTTTACTCGTCCTCGAGAACCTTTATCACACTTTAGTCCAATTTTATTAATGCCTCCCCCAAAATATGCCACAAAAGCTATCTTTCATGATTAACGTAAGACATGCACAATCCTTACCCAACTGTAAACTCAAATGCCAACACATTATTGCTTACTCTAATTATTATCACAGACTTGCAAATTTACGTTTTTCTTCTTGAGTTACATGCCCTCACATAATTTATTGAGAGAAGTTCCCACACATAAACAATTCAGAACATGGAACTTATAGATATAGGAAAATTTTCACTCACTCTCAACAAAGAACATTCATATGCATACAGATACACCATAGGCTTTCCCCTAGTGTAATACTCCACTAATCGAGTTATTCAACCACAGATCAAGAAGTCTTTAAGGGTTGTAATGTTGTCTATGGGACGGGTAGGATACTTTTGGTTATAGTGGCTAACCTCCCTAAGCACTTTCTTTCTTTTTCACAACTTCCCTTTAGGCTTTTTCATTATGCCTCCCCTAAACATTCCTTCACATTTATTTCACTTTTAATCCCCAATTTTCTGTTGGTGTAGTTGGCCTTTCTATTTTACATACATACATTGATAAATATTTTTTTTCATTGCTTTGTAGCATTTACAGTATGCATGTTCACCATTTTTCTACCATTCATTCTTGATTTTCCCTTTTTCAACTTCCCTTCGCCCTACACTTATACTTTTGCATATTCGTTACAACACAAGTGCTTCTAGGAGGTAAAGTAGAACAATATATGATATAGATTTTTATGAACATTCAAGGGTTATCAAAGAATAGGCTTAAAGCTCAAATGGGTTAACTAGGATACTATGTACAGGTGAATTCACAGTTTATCTATTTATGGGGTTACACAAAGAAATGCCTCTATCATCTCTATAACCGAACAACTTCTATTTTGCTTTGCATACACACAGGGCAAGTTCTAGGTATCATGTAAAACATATAATGTAGGTAAAAGCTCACACACACTTAGCATGCAACTTATTTAGAATCAGGTTCATCTACAGAGTCCTATCAATGTTCAAGCAAGTTGTATTGTGCAATTTAAGGCATATCCTAGAATCTACAGTCAAGGTTAGATCATACACTCTCAAGTTCATTTTAGTTTTGCTAATGTGCATACTTGGGGTTACATGTTAACATTTACCCTCTAATCCTAAAAAAAGAAAAATCTACCTAACTCGGTTCAAGAAAAACCTTTGGAAAAGAACCGTGGTCAAAAGAAAAACCAAGGGGGAGGTGATACACTACATAGAAAAAGAAAAGAAAAGAAAGAAAAATTCCTACATGGACTACTTCCCTCAAGAGTACTTGTCCAAATAGTCCGTCATCAGGAAGAGCCCTCTACTCATATTTTTGGATCTTTCAAATTTTTGATTTTTTTGTGTTTTATTCCGACTTAGACCCTTAATAAACCCGTCGCCAAGTGTCCATCATCGGGCCAAGCCAGCTAATATAATTTACAACTATAACTATTCTGTACAACATATACAAGATAAGTCTCCCACCCCACACTTAAGATCATGACATGTCCTCATGGCATAATAATCAATGTATAGCACATAAGGGTGAGAAAACTTACCTGTGACTCACTCAAAGTCGGAGACGGTGGCGGGGTCGACATTGCAAGCGCGACCAAGAGCTCAAAACCAAGCCATGAACCTGTTCTTAGTCATAGCTTGCCTTTGAGACATCGCGTCCATGCGCGTGTGTAGGCTGTCCACTAAGGTGAATAGATCAGCAAACTCCTTCTCCAAAGTCCTAAGCATAGGTCTAGTGGACTGGGACCAAGATAGGCCAGCTCCATAATGAGTGTGCCTAGAAGGGCCAGCGAAGTCAGTGGATCGCCGGGACTGGATAACCGGCACAGGGTTATCCTTATCATCTATATCAGTAGGGTCGGTGCCTCTACCCACCCATATGTAAGATGCCTTGAATGGAGCTTTTTGAGGAAGCTCACCATTCGTAGGTAGTACGAGGATCCGATGGAAGTGGCACAGAGAAGTGACTAGAGACGGGAAGTAAAACCCTTTGGATTTATTGGGTCCCCTCAGCACCATCTCGTCAGCTATTAAGCGGGCAACATCAACATCCCGCTGGGTGACAAAGCACCATGTCAGCAATTCCCTATTAAAGTTTACATCTGTTATGTTGCTGGAGGGCAGAAAATGGTTACAAACAACCGTGAACCAGCACTTGGCAGTATGAGTAAAGCTGCTAGAATTTAGAGTACTTTGGTCTTTTATCCAGATAGGATGACCATTAACACACAAGGCCTCAATCATGGTGTCCCAAGTGACACCGGTCCTGTCGTGGTAAAAGTCCACATCACTAGAAAAAGCGGGTAGTCTCAGAGCCAGCCTAATAGTAGGCTCTTTGGCCCAAACATACTTACCTCTCACGAAGACTTCTCTGGACATTCCGTAGGGTGCATTCGCGTATAACTCCCTAACTAGCATCTTGTTGACGAGGGTCAGTTCATTGAATAGAAATTCCATCTCCCACCATCTGATCTCTTCGTACATGTCGGGTTTTTATCCCGGAGAGCCATCCTATTGATTGCGATCTCCTGTAGCCAAGCTTTAGTAGCCTTGGCATAAAAGTCTACTTCAGCTTCCTCGCCCGCGAACCGAGACTCGTTATAGGTCAGCTGCCTAGACGAGCTTGCCGCATTCCTGGATCTTTTAGGAGCCATAATCCTGCACAAAAGAAACAACCAAAAATTTCTATCACGTTAGTACATCGGTTGGATACTCAGACTTCATCATCCGTGGACTACAAATGTACTTCCTTTAGTGCTATCATACCATAACCCCTACTTTTGACCATATTTCCAACAATTTCACCAAGTTACCTAGTGCACCCCACACTTACTTCTTTTGGCATTCCAACATTATCCAATTATACATACACCATCTCCAATTATATACAACAACAATCAACCAAAAGTTAGGTATTATCTCCCCTAAAAATACAACAACCATATGCTACAACATATATTTGCCAAACTTGGCCCAAAACAAGACCAATTAATTCAACCACCAAATTGGGTCTCCAAACCACCATAAACATCACAATTCAACATAATGGAGACCTAACAATTTATATTACAGCAAAATCCCAAAACTCAATTATACAACATTAATACTACATAAAAAAACATATATACATATTCCAAAATAAGCCTAGCATGGTATTACATAATTACTACAATTAAAGTGTGTTAACCTAAAATTTATTAAACTAAATAATCTACAAAAAAAAATTAAAGAGATGAACTAAAAGAGAAATTTAAGAGAAGACTTACTTGGAGAAGGAGGGAAGAAGGGGAAAGATGAAGTTGAAGGAGTTGGGGAAGTGAAGGGGGAAAGGGAATTTGGGGTGGAAGAAGTAGAGAGAAGGAGGAGGAAATAGAAATTTAGAGAGAGAGTGGGGAGAAGGGCAGCTGTTTTGATGAGAATGAAAGAGGGTAATTTAGTTAGGTTAGGTTTATTAGGGGGGGGAGGGAAAAGAAAATTTTAATTCGTCTGCCCAGATCTGACCGCCGTCAACTGTGGTCAGTCTACGTTCGCGGTTGGATCGCGAGGCAACAGGTTTAGAGAGGACATTCTATCGCGGCTCTACCGCGTTCACGGTTGGACCGCGGTAGAACAGTGTCTCTGAATCTTTTGCCTAGCAGCAGCAGTTCTTTTTTTTTTTTGTATAGACTAATTATAATGATTTATACTTACAACAATTTTGTGGGTTGCCTCCCACGTAGCGCCTGATGTAATGTCGCGGCACGACTCAACTTAGTACATTTCAAGGCTCACTAGACCTTTGAGGTTCATCTAACCGTAGTTCGACCATCTCGTCAACGTCATCCATGCCAACATATAGTTTCAACCGCTGTTCATTGACTCTGAAAGTGCGAGAGCCATCTATAGTTTGTATTTCCACAGCGCCAGATTGTAATGCTTCTTCCACCCAGAATGGGCCAGACCATCTTGATTTTAGTTTGCCTGGGAACAACCGTAACCTTGAGTTATATAGAAGTACCTATCCCCGGTTTTGAAATTGCGTTCTATGATATTCTGGTCATGTAGCTGCGTTATCCTCTCTTTGTATAATCTTGTGCTTTCGAAGGCCAAATACCGGAAATTTTCCATCTCATGTAACCCTGTGACGCTAGATTTACCCGCTTCATCCCAGATGAGATTTAATTGCTTGAGTGCCCACCGTGCTTTGTGCTCTAGTTTCACAAGAAGATGACAAGCTTTCCCAAACACCAATTTGTATGGTGACATGCCGATTGGTGTCTTAAAAGCTGTGCTACATGCCCATAATGCATCATCGAGCTTCCTGGACCAGTCGGTCCTCGTGGTGTTCACTATCTTAGTCAATACACTCTTTATCTCCCTGTTGGAGACTTCAACTTGCCCACTGGTCTGTGGGTGATATGGAGTAGCCACCCGGTGCTTCAGATCATATTTGGCCAACAATTTATTGAATGCCTAATTGCAGAAATGAATGCCCCCATCAGTAATGATTGCCCTTGGAGTCCCAAAACGGGTGAAAATGTTCTTCTTCAGAAATCCCACCACCACCTTAGCATCGTTGGTGGGTAATGCTACCGCTTCCACCCATTTGGACATATAGTCTACAGCAACAAGGATGTACTTATTGTTGTAAGAGCTGACGAAGGGCCACATGAAGTCTATTCCCCAGACGTCAAACACTTCCACCTGTTGGATTGGGTTCATAGGCATCTCATAATGCCAGGAGATGTTCTCGGTGCGTTGACATTCGTTGCGACCTTTCACCCACAAGTGTCCATCCTTAAATATCATTGGCCAGTAGAAACCGGCCTTAAGTAACTTGGCAGCTGTTCGAACTCCTCCAAAGTGGCCACCATATGCTGAAGCATGACACGCTAGCAAAACAGAAGATTGTTAGATCTTGGGGACGCATCTACGGATCATATTATCAAGGCATATCCTAAACAGATAGGGTTCATCCCAATAATAAAGCTGGCTTTCACGATAAAATATTTTCCTCTGGACCGATGATAGGTCATGAGGAACAATACCACTGGCTAGGTAATTTGCATAATCTGCATACCATGGCACTTCAAGGATAGTGGTAGCGAGCAGTTGCTCGTCTGAAAAGGTTTCCATAATTTCTCCACTCTATTTGACAATTTCAGCTCCTTCAAGTAGTGATAAGTGATCAGCGACTTGATTTTCGATATTCTTCTGGTCACGGATTTCAAGATCGAACTCTTGCAGAAGCAGCACCAACCAAATTAGGCGCGGCTTATAGTCCTTCTTGTCAATTAAGTACCTTAGTACTGCATGGTCAGTGTATACTATTACCTTGGATCCTATGAGATAAGACCTGAACTTGTCGAATGCGAACACTACCGCCAGCATCTCCTTTTCCGTCACTGTGTAGTTCAGTTGTGCTCCACTAAATATTCTACTAGCATAGTAGATTGGATGTATCAGGTTCTCTTTCCTTTGGCCAAGCAATGCACCCACTTCGTAATCACTTACATCGCACATCAGCTCAAAAGGTTGCTCCCAGTTGGGGGCAATAATGATGGGTGTTGTGACCAGTCTCTTCTTCACCTCCTCAAATGTAATCCTGCGCTCATCAGAAAATAAAAAAGGGTGATCTTTTTCAAGCAACTTACAGAGAGGGTTTGAGATTTTGGAGAAGCCTTTAATGAACCTCCGGTAAAAACCGGTATGTCCAAGAAAGCTTCTAATGGCCTTGACGGATGTTAGTGGAGGCAACTTTGCAATGACATCAACTTTAGCTCGGTCTACCTCAATACCTTTGCTCGAAACCTGGTGCCCCAAGACTATACCTTCTTGTACCATGAAATGGCACTTCTCCCAGTTTAGCAACAAGTTTGGCTCCATACATCATTTTAGCACTCTCGTCAGATTGACAAATCATTCATCGAATGAATTCCACACCACTGAGAAATCATCCATGAACACCTCCATGATATCTTCCACCATGTCGGTGAATATAGCCATCATGCACCTTTGGAATGTGGCAGGTGCATTGCATAATCCGAATGGCATCCTCCTGAAGGCAAAAATGCCATATGGGCATGTGAATGAGGTCTTCTCTCTATCCTCAAGGGCTATCGAGATTTGATTGCACCCCGAGTACCCATCTAGGAAGCAAAAGTGTGACCTCCATGCCAACCTGTCAAGCATCTGATCAATGAAGGGAAGTGGGAAGTGGTCCTTGCGGGTGGCTAGATTAAATTTCTTGTAGTCCATGCATATCCTCCACCCGGTGATGGTTCTTGTTGAGATTAATTCATTGTCCTCATTTTTCACCACCGTCATGCCACCTTTCTTGGGCACACATTGAACTGGGCTAACTCAGCTACTATCAGAGATTAGGAAAATAATTCTCGCATCTAGCCACTTTATTACTTCTTTCTTTCACCACTTCCTCCTTGCTTGGGTTCAGCCTTCTTTGGTGTTCCCTGGAAGGTTTGTGCCCCTCTTCCAAGAGAATCTTGTGCATGCAGTATGCGTGGCTCATCCTCTTTATGTCTGATATGGTCCACCCAATGGCAGTTTTGCATTATTTATGTACCTATATAAGATTATGAGCCTGCACATCTAGCAAACCAGATGAGATAATAACATGTAAAGTGGAGTTAGGGCCTAGAAATTAATACCTGAGATGAGTTGGTAGTGGCTTAAGCTCCAGCTTTGGTGTCTCTTTAATGGATGGTTATGCCGGAGGGGTCTCTCTCTTCTCTAAGTGTAGAGGTTCAAACTCCAACTCTCTATCCCAAAACCTCTTACCTTTCAGAGATAGCACCCACTCTTTAAGGCTTTGACCATTTACCTCTTCTAAGTTCATCAGGCATGCCTGAAGTGGATCTTCAGCTTTCAATTCTAGATCATTTGTCTCCACTGCCACATCTACTGCATCAATGTGAGAGCAATTCGTTAACGCACTAGGGCGCCTCATGGATTTTTTCACATTGAATATGATCTCCTCATCATTCAACCTCATCTTGAGTTCCCTAGTCTCACAATCAATCAATTCTCTCCCTGTGTCTAGGAATGGTCTTTCTAAGATTCTAGAAATTTCCTCATCCACTTTGCAGTCAAGAATAACAAAATTTGCGAGAAACACAAACATCCCCACCTGGATGAGAACATCAACCAATATACCGAATGGATGTTTAACCATCCTGTCAACAAGCTGTAATAACATAGAAGTAGGCCTGGCTCTCCCGATGCCCAGCCACTTATAAATCACCAAGGGCATAAGATTTATGCTCGCCTCTAAATCACACAATTACTTTGCAAAGGCAAAGTTTCCTATAGTGCATGGAATGGTGAAGCTACCTGGGTCAGATAGCTTCTCAGCAATGGATCTAGAGACCACTGCACTACATGTCTGTGTAAGAGTAACGGTGGCCATTTCTTGGAAATCAAATTTCTGCGACATCAAATCTTTCATCATCTTAGCATACCTAGGCATCTCTTTCAAAGCCTCAATTAACGGAATATTTACTTGGATTTGCTTGAGCATCTCGAAGAACCTTTTGTATTGCTCATCTTTCTGGTGCTTGGCCAACCTTTGGAGGAATGGGGCTGAAGGCCTCTTCTTCCCCATCACTTGGGACTTTTCTTTGTCTATCACCTGCTCCACAACCGGCTGCTCTACCGGTTCAGCTACTTTTTCCGTTCCCTGCTACACATCATTATTTTCAGCTACTGGCTGGATAGTGACTTCTGTCAACCCGGTGGACTCATCCAGTTCAATGGGTACTGGGGTGAGTGTCTCAGCCTGCAAATTGCCTCTATCTCTTTCCTGCTAAGCATCAAGAACTCTTCCACTTCTCAGATTAACTGCCATTAGTTGTTTTGGGATTTGATCCTTTGGGTTTGTTTGTGTATCTGCAGGCAATGTCCCTTGAGAACTATTGTTAAGTGACATAGCAATCTGGCCCACCTGTACTTCAATATTCTTGATAGCTGCGTCATGTGCATCTATCCTCTCATTGGTTTTGGCATGTGACCCAATTACCTGCTACATCATAGCTTCCAACCTTGTGAACCCATCATCATGTCTACCTCTATGCTGTGGTGGGGGTGGATGATACCCTTGCTGTTGATTGTTGAAATTCTGAGGTCTAGGATATTGAGCCATGTTGTTCGGTGGCCTCACACCTACTGCATTATATTGTGACCGAGGAGGCCCCTACTGCTGTGGAGCCTGCTGACCCCAACTCAAGTTACCCTGTCGCTGCCCTCCATAATTAGCCACATAGTTCAAGTCTTCGTGCTGGTGATGATGTTCTTGGTCTGCAGCCTATGGATTACCTATGGGTTGGCTAATGCAAGATGTGCATAAACCACCATTGGTAGTATCTACAATATGAACCTGCTGCTTGACCCAAGATTCTTCCACCTTCTTCGTCAGGATGCTCAAATGTGTCAGTAAAGTTTCCATGTTCTCCTCCATAGTGTTGGAAGGATTTAGAGGTACAGAATGTACCACTGGAGTAATAGGAGCATTCCTGGTCGTCCACACAGATTTTTGAACCATCTTGTCAAGCAAATTTTGGCCATCTCTCCACGTATTGCTCAGAAAAGCCCCACCTGCTGAGGCATCTACTATATTCTTCATACTGTTAGAAAGCCCCATGTAGAACCTTTGACCCAACATCTGCTTAGGAACCCCATGGTGAGGACACATAACAAGCATACCTTTGAATCTGCCCCAAGTTTCATGTAATGTCTCCATTGGTTCTGCTTGAAGCTCACAATATCATCATTTTGATGAGCTTTCTTGTTAGGTGGATGAAACTTGTTGTGGAATTGCTTGAATAACTCATCCCATGTTGCAATAAAGTGTATGGGGAGTGAGTTTAGCCATACCTGCGCAGCCCATGTAACTGAGAACGGATATAGTAATAATCTGATGGCTTCCGGTATCACGTTTGGTTGCCTCTGTGTCTTGCGTATAGAGAGAAAGTTCTTCAGGTTCTGTTGTGGATCTTCCACTTGCGTCCCAGAGAATAATCCCTTATTTTTCAACAAGTGTAGCGTGTTGTTGGTAATCTGGAAAGACTCATCTTGAATCGTTGGCACAATAATGGCAGTTGCCAAATTATCCGTTGTTGGTTGTGCCCAGTCAAATAATGCACCTTCATGCACCTCATGTGCCACTTGCACGTTCATCCCAGCTTACTGGTTTGAGTCGTTTACATCTCCCATGTCGAAATCTAGTTTAATTGGTTGCTGAGATTGCTGAAGTTGTTTGATTTCCCTGTTACGTGCCCGGAAAGTTTGCTCTAGGTTTGAGAGTCCTTCAATTAGTTCTCCAGTCCTTGCAGATTTCCGAGGCATGCATTTGAGTACCCAATTCAACAACCGTCAAAAATTTCAATGTAAAGTGTGTAGAAAGAACCTGACTACACAAGAATCTTGTAGTTCTATCATTGGCAATTGATAATTCCATTAATTCCCCGGCAACGGCGCCAAAATTGATTCACGCCCAAACAATGGTCGTAGTCAATATAATCCGGTCAATTAAGTCCAGAGTCGATCCCACAGGGAATTAACCTATCAACTGCAACTTCCAAAACCCAATAACACTTCTTAAGCTGCTTCCCAAACTTTTGAATTTATTTTTGTGGATGATTTTCTACTAAGTAACTTTTGCAAGAAATTAAAGAATTGAAAGAAAGAATTGAATGTTGTGTAAAGAATGAACAGAAAGACTAAGGTATTGATTTCCCCTATTGATGGAATCCCTTCTGTTTATGCTCATATAAATTGTCAATATTATTCTATCAATCATGAACGCTATTTTTACCGTAATTCTCTCCTGAGCAACTACAATTATTTACTAATGTACTCTCCCAATCTACTTTAGCTAGCTTTAATTTGAACGGTTCACTTTAGATTGCACCCAAGGTTTCGTTATTCCTAACCGCACCTTTATGCCTAAAATTATAGATTCCTCCAATAATATAGGTATGGTGTTATTCAATAATTTACCTAATTATGCACTCTTTTCCAAGTTATGCACACTAAATAGGCATAGCTAATTGAGAGCTCTATCAATTAACTACAACAAGAACAAAGTTGAACAAATAGAAATCTAGCTAACAATTTGTAATCACATAAGCCAGAAGTTCATCACTCAATAGGTTCCATCAAAACATTAGATAAAGAATTAGCTACTCATAATCAAAGAAACAAGATAGATAATTGAATTCATAACCAAAGATTCAATGTAAAAGAAAGAAAGATGTGGAGAGAGTTCTCTCTTACTAGTTTTCTTGCAATAGTAATGAACAATACAATACTTGCCTCTCTTGGGCAAATCCTAATATTAAATATAGGGTTTAGGTTACATAATTCATGTCTTGACAATTTTATCCTTCAGTTTTTCGGCTTCCACCGTGGTTCAACCGCGGTCGCGGTTAGATCTCGGTAAAACATGCATTCTAATTCTTCAGAGGTTCCGCGAGCCCTCTCTACCATGGTTCTACCACGGTCGTGGTTGGACCGCGGTAGAACAGTGTCGCGGACTCTTCTCTTTATTTTTCAGCACAAACTTCCAATTTGTTCCACACTTGGCCTTTTTACCATCTTATAACTCCAAAACTGCTCCTTTAGTCTTCAATAGCTCATGTGTACCTATAACACACTAAAAACACTAATGAAAGCATTTTGTCAGCATAAACAATATCAAAACAACAATAAAGTGTAATTATTAGGACACAAATATAGTCAAATTCACCAACTATCAATGCTCCTCCTTGCTTGCGCTTTGATTATAAAATCATACAAAATAGTCCCAAAAGGCTCATAAGTTGTGCTTTATTGCAATTTTGATCAACAAAGTGATGAGATGTCAAAGATCGGCTCAAAAAGGAGTGAAACCTGCACAAATAGCAAAGACAAGACAACTCAGGACAAACTATCCTAGTGCGGTCACTGCCCATTCTGTACGGTCCGCACTAGGGAGATTCAGAGACTGATTTTAAGGCATCAAACCTAGTGTGGTCATAGTCCATTTCATATGGTCCGCACTAAGGAGATTCAGAGATTGGTTTTTTAGGGCAGAAAACTAGTGCGGCTGCAGTGGAGGTTGTGCGGTCCGCACTGAAGGCTCCACGGCCGCACTACGATTATGTGTGGTCCATGGAAGAGAAGATTAGGGAGATGTAATTTTCCAAGGTTCCGGCCCACGCGATCCGCGATCATATTTTTGCGGACCGCATTGAAAACCTACGTGGCTGCGATCCATTTTGCACGGTCCGCGGAGCTTGAGTTCAGAGAGTTAAAATTTCAAGTCCAAGAGCCTAGTACGGCCACAGTCCGTCATGTGCGGTCCGCACTGACCCTATAGGTGTATTTTTGTCCAGTTTTTCCAGCTTAGTATAAATAGAGCTTTTTTCTATTTTTAGGGTATTAGTTAATTTAGAACAGTAGCTGCACTCGTGAGAAGCTATATTGTAGTCATTTTGGAAACTTTAGCGTAGATTTAGCAATTGAATAATTATATTTATTTTAGTAGTTTAATACTATATCTTTCTCTTCATTTATTTCTCTGATTTTGTCTTCAAGCATGAGTAGCTACACTCATAATCTAGGGTTTTGGCTCAACCCTAATGTGGGTAATTGATGGGTGTTGTGATTTAAGGTTAGATTAATTATGGGTGTTTGTTATTTGGGTCAATTTGATGGTTTAATTTATGAATTAGTGGTTACAAACACTAGTTTGTGCTAAGTTGACTTGGTTCTTCTTGACAAAGAGAGCCTAAGTCTCCAAATTTGACTTAACAAGGAATTGGGATGGACTCAAGAGATTTGATAGTCCAAATTAAAGGGTTAAACCTCAAGAGAGTAATTACCCGACTTGAACCCTAGTTGCTCCGGCAAATATGCATACCCAATTGGCCACGAGAGAGTCAATTGGGCGAAACCTTCTTTCTACCAAGAGGTGTAGAGTGGGTAGTATTGAGTAACGGTTATAACATATTTCCCCAATCATGCCAATCGTTCCTTAGATGATCACCCGTTGTGACGATCCAAAGGCTCATCACTGGATTTCTCTCTTTTTTCCGTACTTCTGAAGCCTTGAAAACCTCAGTTATAGTTGCCTCGATTTGCATGCACGGTCCGGGCGCATAGTCAGAAAACGTTTGTGTTGAAATATGTGGATTTTGTGAAAACGTTGAAGAATTTTGATATTAATATGACTAAAGTTTATTTTGTTCAACGTTTTGGGTAAATGGACTCGGACCCGTGATGTGACGATCCCGGAGGGTCCATTGAAGAGTATGGTACTCGAGCATGTTCCCGCAGTCAAAATCCAAGGTCTGGACCCGAGTAAAAGAATTTTCTGTTAAATTGTTTTTCTAAAATTATTAAGGAAAAAGGAAAAGAAAATTGATTAAAATACTATGGTATTGGTCTTGTATTTTGGTTCTGATGCCCGGTACGGATCTTAAATATACGTTAAGCGCCTCCTATGAAGTTTGGTCGAAATCGGAGGTCGTTTGACATGTTTCGGACCTTATTATCTAAAGTTAGTAGTTTAAGAAGTTTGAAATGAAAATGATGATTTTGAGGCTTGATTCATTGAGTTTGATGTTTTTTTTGTGATTTGATCGCTCAAGTAAGTTCGTGGGAAGTTGCTGAGTTAGTCTGTGTGATTGGTTATGAGCCTCGAGGGCTCGGGAGTGATTCTCGAGGTGTTCGGGGTAGTTTTGCACTTAGGAAGATTGCAGAAAATCTGCAACAGGTGCTCAGTGATTTTCTTCTTCGTGTTCGTGCTATGCATCTCGCGTTCGCGAAGCTTCAGCTTTATACTTCATTGTATTCGCATAACGTCCTCGCATTCACATAGAGTATTTTAACTTAGAAGACTAAGTCTTTATTTTACTCTTTGTGTTCGCGCTTGCATTCTCGCGTTTGTGTAATTCATAGGGCTCCCTTCATCGCGTTCGCGTAGTTGTCCACGTGTTCATATAGACAGAGTCCTAGACCGGCCCTAATATTTCTCTTCACGTTCACAGTCTTTTATCGTGAACACGATGGTCTGTTAAATTAACCTTTCATGAACGGGGCCCCTTTCCCGCGAACGCGAAGGTCATTTTTGCCCAGTGATTTTTAGAGCACAAAATCAGACCAGTGACGGGATTTCTTCATTATTTTCACACGAGCTCCTCATTCTTCCTCCATAACTTCATAGTTAAGTGTTCATTCCATCTTAATTTCTTCAACTAATCACTAATTTCCTAGCCCTAAATCAAGAAATCAAAGTAGAAATTATGGGTTTTTGGGTAGAGTTAGGGTTTCGGGAATTTTGGGTGATTCAACTTTAATTTGAGGTCGAAGCTTAAAAAAAATTATATATTTGAACTCGTGCGGTTATGGGAGACTAGGTTTTGGTCCGAGCCTCATGTTTTGACCATGTGGGGCCGTGTCGAATTTTTCTATTTTTGAAAGAATGTTTTGAAACTCATTTGTAAGCTATGGGATCATGTTTTTGAGCCTTTGTTGTTATTATTGAATTAATTATGCCTAGATACCATTGTTTCGGAGTCGGATTATAGAGGAAAGGCAGTACTGGAGAGTTGATTGCTATTTTTTGGATCGAGGTAAGTGTTTGATCTAGCTTGGGCTTGAGGGAATAGCATTAAAGTGTTATTAATCGCTAATTGCTAAATGAATGAGTACAGTGTATAGGCATGGTGACGATTATCTATACACCGGTGTCTAGCATGAATGTGGGTCTTTGTTTGTACTTATTTTGGGACTCTTCCAAGATAATTGATGATTTCTACATAATGTGAAGAGGATGAGGATTAATTATGAATTGTGAATTCTTTAGAGCATTGGCTCGAACTATAAAATACCATTGAGTAAGGAATGAAAGAAATTGAAAGAGATATGATTAATCCCTTGCCGGGATGGTTTGATTATATTGATTATCTCCCTTGTCGGGATGTGAAAGTTGTTGCAGTTGCTCCTTGCTGGGATTTAGCTGCTTAATTTTGTTTTACCTTTTCGGGACATTTCTTATTATTATTTATTCCCTCGCCTATTTGGTTGTAATTATTGTGTGGGTGAGGAAGAGTGATAATACACAAAGGATCATTCTGTGCCATGTTTGATTATATTTGCATGAAGGGTCACTTTGTGCCATGTTTGATTATATTTGCACGAAGGATCATTTCGTGCCATGTTTTGATTATTAATGCACGAAGGACCATTCCGTACTCTTATTTGACTCTAATTGCATGAAGGATCATTTCATGCCATGAAGTAAGAGTTATGTGAGGGAAAGCATGAAGGGTGATACCGTGCATTTTATTTGATTGCTTTGGGTCAGAATAGGAGTAAAAGCAGGAAGGTTCATGCCGTGCAACTATTGATTTTCGTGATTTTGTTAATTATTGTTGTGCCATATTCCTTCCTTAAGTTGAGGACTTTTTTATATCCAGATTGTACTCCCTCGTAGCATGTTTCCCTCCCCTTTTAATTGTTTATTATCAATATTCTTTCCTTTTATTGCACTTATATATTGAACTGCACAGGTTGATTTGGTAGTCCTGTCTAGCCTCATTACTACATTGCGGGGTTAGGCTAGGCACTAACCAGAACATGGGGTCGGTTGTGCTGATGCTACCGATCTATGCTTTTGCATAGATCACGGTACCAGAGCAGCTTTTGGACCACAATAGTAGCATACAGAGAGGGAGTTGTCTTCTGTCCAGGGACTTACGGGGTAGCCTAGATGGTGTTCGTAGGCCGAAGTCCCTTTCCATACTTTCTGTTTGTTTTCTTTGTACCGAGACAGACACTATGTATTTTTCTTTATTCGGACATGTTTGTAGCACTCTTTAGTGGTTTGTGAGATAGCGGTTCCAGTCTTGGGTAGTGAAATGTTAAACTTCCGTATTTTGGGTTTTCAGTTATTCATGTTTTAAAAGACTTCCGCATTTATTCAAGGACTTATTATTTTATTATTGTTGTGTTGTTACCTGAAGGTGTTTAAATATTTGGTTGCCTAGCTCCAACAGTAGGCGCCATCATGACTCCTGATTATGGGAAATCTGTTTTGTGACAAATTGGTATGAGAGCTCTCGGTTGCATTGGTCTCGCTACTCACGGACAAACTTGGTAGATTCTAAGGGGTTGGTACGGAGACGTTTGTATTTATCCCTAAGAGGCTACGGAGTTAGGAAAAGTTTCTCTTTTGTTCTTTCTTGTCGTGTGATTCTATTTCTCAAATATTGATTGTCTTTCTACTTTGTTCATTCACAGATGGTGAGAACACGTGCTTCCTCTTCTACCGCACAGCAGCTCGTGCCCCCAGCAGCAGCTCCTACGAAGGGCAGAGATTGAGGTCGTGTTAGAGGCCGAGGTAGGGGCAGAGCTCAGCCCCGAGCAGCATTCCCAGTGGTGGAGCATCATATTGACTATTATGAGGAGGTTGCAGCCCAGTAGCTCTGGTGGGCACAGCTCAGGTCCTAGGAGGGGACATGGTCACCCCAGATCTTCAGGATGCTTTAGTCAGATTGGAAGGCTTTATAGAGAGTGGCACTAGAGCGGGTTTGCTACCAGTAGCACTAGCCACTTCTCAGGATAGAGGAGGGGTTCAGAGCGCTGCGACATATACTCCGAAGCAGGTAGCTCCTCTGACTCATGTCCTAGTGGTTCAGCCAGCTGTGGCGGCTCAGCCAAGTATTGCAGCCCAAGTCAGCGATGGAGCGGCTATGTCTTTGAATAATTTGTGGAGAATTGATAGTTTCTCCAAGCTCTTCACCACCATATTCAATAGTGCTTCATCAGAGGATCCACAGGATTTCTTATTCAGCTATCATGAGATCTTTAGGACCATAGGTATAATAGAGACCAATTGGGTCGATTTTGCCACCTTCCGGCTTGCAGGATCCGCCAAGACTTGGTGGAGGGATTATTTGCCTATCTAAACCAGCAGGGTCTCCAGCATTGACATGGGATCAGTTCGTAGAATTATTTTTGGAGAAGTTTCTCCCAGACACTCAGTGGGAGGCACTTCACAAGCAGTTCGAGCGCCTCCAGCAGAGCTCCATTACAATTACACAGTGTGAGACTCGATTTATTGACTTGGCACGCCATACTATTGTGATTCTCCCCACAGAGGGATAGAGGGTTCAGATATTTATTGATAGGGTGATTCATTCGATCCGTCTCCAGATGGATGTGAGAGCAGGTAGTGAGATTTCCTTTTAGGATGCGCCCAATGCAGCCCGCAGAGTTGAGATGGCCTTCGTATGGGGAGGTGGTCAGATGTCGGATAAGAGGCCTCATCATTCTAGTAAATTCAGTAGTACCTCATTTAAAGGTAGGTATTTTTATGGTAGAGGCCATTAACCGAAACCTTTTCAGTCAGTACTTCAGGTTTCTCATGGTAGTCCAAGCGGTGGTGGTTCTCAACAGTAGCCCATCAGTGTGCCTCCACTTCATAACTTCCGGGGAGGACATTCAGGTCGATAGGGCTAGTAGTCACAGTAGCAGAGGTCTTGTTATGGTTGTGGTAACCCCGGTCATATTATCAGGTTTTTCCATCGAGCCTCAGGCAACTCTCAGCAGCAGGGTCCTCGCCGCATGATTCAGGCATCAGGTAATCCACAGCTCGCCCAGCTAGAGGTGGGGGTAGGGATCATAGAAGTGGAGGTAGAGACTGTAGAGGTAGAGCTCGGACCGGTAGAGGTAAAGGTCATCCAGTAGCCGATTGCCCTAGAGACATGGTTCAGGGAGGTGGGGCCTAACCTTGGTGTTATGCTTTGCCAGCTAATCCAGAAGATGAGTCTTCGAATGCTGTTATTACATGTACTATTCTGGTTTATGATAGGGATGCTTAGTGCTATTTGACCCTGGGTCCACATATTCATATGTGTCGTCTTATTTTGTACCTTACTTGCCTATGCCTAGCGATGCTTTGGGTATCCATGTTTATGTATCTACACCAGTAGGTGATTCTATAATGGTCGACCGAGTTCATCGTTCCTGTGTGGTAGTGTTTGAGGGTCTTGAGACCCATGTTGATTTATTTGTTCTAGACATGGTATATTTCGATGTTATATTAGGGATGGATTGGTTGTCCCCATATCATGATATCTTTGATTTTCATGCTAAGACCGTTAGCTTGGCTTTGTCAGATTTGCCCCGATTGGAGTGGAGAGAGACCCCAAGTCATGCCACCCGCAGTGTTATTTCATATGTAAAGTCTCGACGCATGGTCGAGAAAGGGTGTTTAGCTTATTTGGAATATGTTCGTGATTCCAGTACAGAGGTCCCATCTATTAACTTTATTCCTATTGTTTTGGACTTCCCCAAGGATTTCCCTTCAGACCTGCCGAGTATGCTTCCCGATAGGGATATTGATTTCTGTATTGATCTGGCCCCAGGCACGCACCCCATTTCTATTTCATTATATTGCATGGACTTGCCAGAATTGAAGGAGTTAAAGTTCCAGTTGAAGGATTTGCTACATAAGGGTTTTATCAAGTTTCTCCTTGGAGTGCGCGGTGTTGATCGATGAGGATGTGCATTGATTACCGTCGATTGAAAAAGGTGACTATAAAGAACAAGTATCCACTCCCAAGGATTGATGATTTTTTTGACCAGCTATAGGGTGCGAAGGTGTTTTCAAAGATAGACTTGAGATCTCGCGACTATCAACTGAGAATTAGGGTGTCAGATGTTCCTAAGACGGTATTCCACACTCGGTATGGGCATTATGAGTTTTTGGTCATGTCATTTAGGTTGACCAATTCCCCAACAACATTTATGGAGTTGATAAACCGAGTGTTCAGGCCTTATCGTGAATTGTTTGTGGCAGTCTTTAATGATGATATCCTGGTATACTCCTACAATCAGGAGGAGCACGAGCAGCACCTCAGAGTGGTTCTTCAGACTATAAAGGATAGTAAGTTGTATGCTAAGTTCTCGAAGTGCAAGTTCCGGTTAAGTTCAGTTGCATTTCTGGGTCAAGTCATACCAGTAGAGGGTATTCAGGAAGAAGATTGAGGCCGTCAAGAATTGGCCTCGACCAGCTTCAGCGACTGAGATTCGGAGTTTGTTGGGGTTAGCGGTTTATTACCGTCGGTTAATGGAGGGGTTTTCATATATAACAGACCTGATGACCAGGTTGACCATAAGGGTGCCCAATTCAGGTGGTCAGACGAGTGCGAGGAGAGCTTTCAGAAGCTAAGACAGCTCTGACTATAGCACCGGTATTGGTTTTGTCCATGGATTCGGGGCCTTATACAGTTTATTGTGATGCTTCCCATATTAGGCCTTGTGTGGTATTAATGCAGGATGGCAGATTCATTTCTTATGCTTTATTGAAGATCCACAAGAAGAATTATCCCGTCCATGATCTAGATTTGGCACCCATTATTCATTCTTTGAAGATTTGGAGACATTATCTATATGGGGTGACGTGTGAGGTGTACACGAATCACAAGATTCTTCAGTACTTATTCAAGCAAAAGGAGTTGAATTTGAGTCAGAGGAGGTGGTTGGAGCTGATGAAAGATTATGATGTTACTATTTTGTACCACCGGGGGGGAGCCAATATGGTGGACGATGCATTGAGTAGAGAGTCTGCCAGCATGGGTAGTCTTGCTTATATTCCGTTCTACCAGAGACCGCTTGCCTTGGATATTCAGGCCATGACCAATCGATTTGTGAGGTAGGACATTTCTGAGCCTTTTAAAATGTTAGCTTGCACGGTCGCTCGTTCTTTACTATTGGAGCGTATTCGTGATCATCAATTTGATGATCCTCATTTGGGTGTCCTGAGAGACACGGTCCAGCATGGAGGTGCCACGAAGGTGACTTTAGATGTTGATGGTGTTTTGAGGTTGTAGGGGCAAGTTTGCGTGCCTAATGTCGATGGGATTCGAGAGTTGATCTTAGAGAAGGCCCATAGTTTGCGATATTCTATTCACCCGGGTGCCACGAAGATGTATTATGACTTGCACCAACATTATTGGTGGTGTAGGATGAAGAAAGATATTGTTCCATATGTGGATCGGTGTTTGAACTATTAGTAGGTTATGTATGAGCATCAGAGGCCTGGTGGTTTGTTTCAGAGGATTGCGCTTCCTGAGTGGAAGTGGGAGAGGGGATATTGTTACCGAACTTCCGAATGACTCGGAAGAAGTTTGAAGCTATTTGGGTCATTGTTGATAGGGTGACCAAGTCAGTGCATTTCATTCCTATTGTATCCACTTATTCATCCGAGAGATTAGTTGAGATCTACATGGGGAGATTGTTCACCTTTATGGGGTGCCGGCATATATCATTTTGGACCAGGGTATGCAGTTCACCTCGCACTTTTTGAAAGCAACTCAGCACTTAGGCACCCAGGTTCAGTTGAGCATAGTGTTCCATCCTCATACGGACGGCCAGTCTGAAAAGACTATTCAAATATTGGAAGATATTCTCTGGGACTGTGGCATTAATTTTGGACCAGCTTTTGCCTTTGGCAGAGTTCGCCTACAAAAATATCTACCAGTCCAGCATTCATATGGATCCTTATGATGTGTTGTATGGTAGGCGATGTCGGTCTCCAATAGGATGGTTTGAGCCGGGAGAGGCTCGGTTATTGGGTACAGATATAGTCTAGGAGGCCTTGGATAATTTCAAGATCATTTAGGACAAGCTTCGTTCGGCTCAGTCACGACAAAAGGGTTATGCGGATTGCAAAATTCAAGATGTAGCTTTCATGGTTGGTGAGCGAGTATTTCTCCATGTATCACCTATGAAGGGCTTGATGAGATTTGGGAAGAAGGGCAAGCTTAGCCCTAGCCATTTGAGATTCTTGATCGTGTGGGAGAGGTGACCTACAGTCTTACCTTGCCACCTAGCTTGTCAGCCGTGCATATAGTGTTTCATGTGTCTATGCTTCGGAGGTATCACAGTGATCCTACCCATGTGTTAGATTTCAGCACTGTCCAGTTGGACAAGGATCTGTCTTACGAGGAGGAGCCGGTAGCAATTCTAGACCGGTAGGTTCGATAGTTGAGGTCGAAGAGTTTTCCTTTAGTGCATGTCTAGTGGAGAGGTTAGCCTCTTGAGGCATCGACCAGGGAGTTCGCCTCTAATATGTGGAGCGGTTATCCTCATCTATTTCCTGACTCAAGTACTTCTTTCTTTTGTCCGTTCGAGGATGAACAATTATTTTAGAGGTGGAGAATGTGATGACCCAAAGGGCCATCACTGAATTTCTCTCTATTTTTCCGCACTTTCGAGGCCTTGAAAACCTCACTTATAGTTTCCTCAATTTGCATGCGCACTCCGGGCGCAGATAGACGGAAAGCTTTTGTGTTGAAATATGTGAATTCTGTGAAAACTTTGAAGAATTTTGATATTAATATGATTAAATTTGAGTTTCATCAACGTTTTGGGTAAACAGACCCGGGCCCGTGATGTGACGGTTTCGGGGGGTCCGTAGAAAAATATGGGACTCGAGCATGTGCTCAGAGTTGAAATCCGAGGTTTGGAACCCGAGTAAAAGAACTTTTCTATTCAATTGTTTTTCTGAAATTATTAAGGAAAAAGGAAATGAAAATTGATTAAAAGACTATGGTATCGGGCTTGTATTTCGGTTCTGATGCCTAGTATATGTCATAAATATGTATTAAGTGCTTCCTGTGGAGTTTGGTTGAAATTGGACATCGTTTGACCGGTTTCAGACCTAATTATCTAAAGTTAGAAGTTTAAGAAGTTTGAAATAAAAATGATGATTTTGAGGCTTGATTCATTGATTTTCATGTTGTTTTGGAAATTTGATCGCTCAAGTAAGTTCGTGGGAAGTTGTTGAGTTATTGTGTGTGATTGGTTAGGAGCCCCGAGGACTCGTGAGTGTTTTTGGAGGTGTTCAGGGTAGTTTTTCTCTTAGAAGATTGCATAAAATCTGCAACAAGTGCTCAGTGATTTTCTTCTTCGTGTTCGCGCTATGCCTCTCGTATTCATGAAGCTTCAGCTTTATCTTTCATCGCATTCGCATCACCTCCTTGCGTACGTGTAGAGTATTTTTACTTAGAAGACTTAGCCTTCATTTTACTTATTGCGCTCGCACTTGCATTTTCGCGTTCGCGTAGTTCATAATGCTCACTTCATCGCGTTCGCGTAGTTGTCCAAGCGTTCGCATAGACCAAGTATTGGACCCCCCTCCAAATATTTCTCTTCGCGTTCACAACCTCCTCATCGTGTACGCGATGGTCTGTTGAATTAACCCTTCGCGAACACGGCCCCTTTCCCGCAAACGCAAATGGAATTTTTTCCCAATGATTTTTAAAGCTCAAAACCAGACAAGTGATGGGATTTCTTCATTATTTTCACACGAGCTCTTCTCCTTCACCCTCCATAGACAAGTTTGAAGAACCTCTTCCTCCATAACTTCATAGCTAAGTGTTCCTAATGTCACGACCCGGATTTTCCCCCAACATTGGGATCGTGATGGCGCCTACTCGTGGTAGCTAGGCAAGCCACTGTATTCATACTATCCTGTTTTTAACACAATTTTAATTAAATAAATGCAGAATACTTTATCGAAATGGAAATAACTAATTACAAAGTGAAAATCATACTGAAATCCTCTACCCAAGACGTGGAGTCACCAACTCACAAACTACTATGGAATACTACACATAAAAGTCCGAAAGAAATATAACACAATTCTGTTTGTCTCGGAACAAAGAGACTCCAGCTAATAACATAAATAAAGAGAGAGACGCCGGGCCTGCGGACGTCTGCAAGCTACCTCGGTCTCGAATATGATCAACTCCCACGCAATCGTTTACTACTGCTGCTGCTCCTGATCGTGACCTGGACCTGTGCAAAAACGCACAGAAGTGTAGCATCAGCACAACCGACCCCATGTGTTGGTAAGTGCCTGGCCTATCCCGGCGAAGTAGTGACAAGCCTAGGACCAGACACTCACATAAACCTGTGCAATTCAATATATATATATGTACCACAAAATAACAAGAAATAATCAAGTATTAACACAATAAGGAATATCTTAAAGAATTCAACAATTAACCACGGTTAATAATTTCACAAGGAAAAACAAAGTATAATGTAAACACAAGTAATATCAATTCAAGAAATAGCAAGCAGTTGCACGGCGTCACCCTTCGTGCTTTTACTCTCATCCTCACCAAATAATCAAATAAAGTACACGGCATCACCCTTCGTGCTTTACTCTCATCCTCACATCCATAGTACGGCATGATCCTTCGTACATGGTTCAATAACAGGGCACGGCATGATCCTTCGTGCATAATCAATAAATAAACATGGCACGGCATTAACCTTCGTGCATAAATAAATAAACATGGCACGGCATCACCCTTCGTGCGTTATCACTCTTCCTCACCCAAATAACAATCACAGTTAAGGGCAAAGAAAGAAACAGCAATTCATAAACCGTCCCATCAAGGGCAATCAATAATTATCTTCATAACAAGTCCCAACAAGGGAGAACAATAACAATTCATCTGTAATATATCTCAAAATAATCAATTTCCAACGACTCACGGTCATACTAGACGCCAGTGTATGGATGCTCGTCACCACGGCCCATACACCGCACTCGATCACATAACACATAACACATAATCCTATTCCCTCAAGCTAGGATAGAACAAACACTTACCTCGAATGCTTATGAACAATTCAATCCGTGGAAATGTCTTTTTCTTTCAACTTTGGCTCCAATCCAATCGTATCTATACACAATTGATTTAATATCATCAATTCTACTCAACAAACTAATTCTTAATACCAATTACAACTTTTACAACATTCTGCCCGGAATAGTGAATTTCAACCCCGGGCCCACATGGTCGGAACTCGGGGTTAGGACCAAAATCCGGTTACCCATCCCCCCACGAGTTCATGTATATAATTTGTTTCAAAATCGGACCTCAATTCGAGGTTCAATTCCCCAATTTATGAAAAAACTATTTTCTAACAAAAACAAGAATTTTACCATGAAAATCTTTGATTTCTTATGAAAAACATGTTTAATGATATTAGGAATTGAAAGAATTAAGTAAAAAGTGACTTACAATCGTTTTGATGAAGAAGAAATCCTTGAAGAATCGCAAATGGGTGTTTTGGTTTTGTAAAAAGTGAAGAAATGACTGAAATTCGTGTTTTTCAGGTCTCCGTGTTCGCATTTGCGAACATGGGTTCGCAATTGCGAACCCCGACCAATTTATGGAGTTTGAAAAATAAGCTAAGGCTAGGAAGTTCGCATTTGCGAACATTTGTTCGCATTTGCGATCACTGGCAGACAAAGGGCTGTTCGCATTTGCGAACTAATGTTCGCATTTGCGAACACATGCTGTATAAGGCAGTGTTCGCATTTGCGAACAATGGTTCGCATTTGCGAACCAAGGCAGTATGGGGAATGTCGCATTTGCGAACTTTTGTTCGCATTTGCGAACATGGGCAGGCACTGGGGACCTTCGCAAATGCGAACAATTGTTCGCATTTGCGAACAAGGCTGGCTTCGCATTTGCGATCAAGGTTCGCATTTGCGAGCCTTGCCTTACATTGTCCCCTTCGCAATTGCGAGAAATTCTTCGCAATTGCGAAGCCAACAGCTGGGTGAAAAACCAGCAGTTCAAAAATTCAGAATTTCATCCAACGGCCTATCAAATCTTTACCCGAGCCCCCGGGCTCCAAACCAAACATGTACATAACCTCAAAAACACATTATGAACTTGTTCGTGCGATCACATCGCCAATATCACCTCGTTTTCATCAAATCAAGCCTCAAATGCATGATTTTCATACCTTTAGTTTTCAAAACTTTCAAACTTGGGACTCAAGGTCCAAAACATCTCAAACGACATCCAAATGTCACCAAACTTTACAGAAATCACATATATAATATTTAAGACTTGTACCGGGCGTCGGAACCAAAATACGAGCCCGATACCAAGGTCAATTAATTTATTTCCTTTAATAATTACATCAAAAACAATTTCACATAAAAATTCATAACTTGGGCTCTAGGCCTCGAATTCGACTCCGGACGCACGTCCAAGTCCCATATTTTCCTACGGACCTCTCGGGACCATCCAATCTCGGGTCCGGATCCGTTTACCAAAAATGTTGACCGAAGTCAACCATATCAATATTAATATCATTTTTATCCAAATTTCTCATAGAATTCATATTTTCTATCACAAAATCTTTCCGGCTACATGCTCGGATCGTGCACGTAAATCGAGGCAACATAGAATGAGGTTTTCAAGGCCTCGGAAGCTCGAAATGATTAATTAAATAAGTGATGCTTTGGGTCGTCACAATCTCCACCTCTAAAACAACCGTTCGTCCTCGAACGGACAAAAGAAAGAAGTACCTGAGTCAGGAAACAAGTGTGGGTAGCGGCTCCGCATATTAGACTCGGACTCCCAGGTCGATGCCTCAGGAGGCTGACCTCTCCACTGAACACGCACAGAAGGATAACTCTTTGACCTCAACTGTCCAACCTGCCGGTCTAGAATAGCCACCGGCTCCTCCTCGTAAGATAGATCATTGTCCAATTGGACAGTACAGTACTGAAGTCTAACACATGTGTGGGATCGCCGTGGTATCTCCGAAGCATAGATACGTGAAAAACTAGATGCACGGCTGATAAGCTAGGCGGCAAAGCTAATCTGTAAGCCACCCCTCCCACTCTATCTAGAATCTCAAATGGACCAATATACCTAGGGCTGAGCTTGCCCTTCTTCCCGAACCTCATCACGCCCTTCATAGGCGACACCCGGAGCAATACTCGTTCACCAACCATGAAATCTACATCTCGAACCTTGCGATCCGCATAAGTCTTCTGCCTGGACTGAGCTGAACGCAATCTCTCCTGAATAGTCTTGACCTTATCCAAGTCTCCTGAACTAAGTCTGTACCCAACAACCGAGCCTCTCCCGGTTCAAACCATCCAACTGGTGATCGACATCGCCTACCATACAACGCCTCATACGGAGCCATCCGGATGCTAGATTGGTAACTGTTATTGTAGGCGAACTCTGCTAATGGTAGAAACTGGTCCCACGAGCCTCCGAAATCAATAACACAGGCTCGAAGCATGTCCTCAAGAATCTGAATAGTCCTCTCGGACTGGCCATCCGTCTGAGGATGAAATGCTGTACTCAATTGAACCCGGGTGCCTAATTCCTGCTGGACCGCTCTCCAGAACCGCGAGGTAAATTGCGTACCCCGATCAGAGATAATAGATACTGGCACCCCATGGAGACGAACAATCTCCCTAATGTAAACCTCCGCTAACCTCTCCGACGAGTAGGAGACAGATACTGGAATAAAGTGTGCTGATTTGGTCAGCCTATCAACAATGACCCAAATAGCATCAAATTTCCTCCGAGTCAAAGGAAGTCCAGTAACGAAGTCCATAGTGATCCGTTCCCATTTCCACTCGGGGATTTCAATCCTCTGGAATACACCACCAGGTCTCTGGTGCTCATATTTCACCTGCTGACAATTTAGACACCGAGCGACATACGCAACAATATCTTTCTTCATTCTGCGCCACCAATTGTGCTGCCGTAAGTCCTGGTACATCTTCGCGGCGCCTGGGTGAATAGAATACCGCGAACTATGGGCCTCTGCTAAGATCAATTCTCGAATCCCTACGACATTGGGTACACAAACTCGACCCTGCAATTTCAATACCCCATCATCATCTAGATTTACCTGTGTGGCACCTCCCCGCTGTACTGTATCTCTCAACTCACACAAATGAGGATCATCAAATTGCCTCTCACGGATACGCTCTAATAAAGAAGAATGAGCGACCGTGCAGGCTAACACCCTGCTAGGCTCAGAAATGTCTAATCTCACGAACCGGTTGGCTAAGGCCTGGACATCTAGAGCTAATGGTCTCTGACTGACCGGAATGTATGCAAGACTACCCATGCTGGCATACTTTCTACTTAAAGCATCGGCCACCACATTGGCCTTACCTGGGTGATATAAGATAGTAACATCATAGTCTTTTAGCAACTCTAACCATCTCCGTTGTCGTAGATTCAACTCCTTCTGCTTGAACAAGTACTGTAGGCTTTTGTGATCAGTGTACACCTCACATGTCACACCATATAGATAATGCCTCCAGATCTTTAAGGCATGAACCACTCCTGCTAACTCAAGATCATGAACTGGATAATTCTTCTCATGTATTTTTAACTGCCTCGAAGAATAAGCGATAACCTTACCATCCTGCATCAATACCGCTCCAAGCCCCGTACGAGATGCGTCACAATAAACTGTATAAGGCCCTGCACCTGTAGGTAGTATCAACACTGGTGCGGCGGTCAAGGCTGTCTTGAGCTTCTGAAAGCTCACCTCACACTCTTCTGACCACTGGAACTGGACACCCTTCTGGGTCAACCTGGTCATCGGGGCTGCAATAGAAGAAAACCCCTCTACAAAACGACGGTAGTAACCTGCTAATCCCAAGAAACTCCGGATCTCGATCACTGAAGCTGGTCGAGGCCAATTCTGGACTGCCTCAATCTTCTTTGGGTCTACCTCAATACCTTCCACCGATACAATGTGACCCAGAAATGCTACCGAACTCAGCCAGAACTCACATTTAGAAAATTTGGCATATAGATGGTTATCTTTCAGAGTCTGAAGAACCACTCTGAGGTGCTGCTCGTGCTCTTCCTGGCTGCGGGAGTACACCAGGATGTCGTCTATAAAGACTATCACGAACAGATCTAAGTAAGGCCTGAATACTCGATTCATCAACTCCATGAATGTTGCTGGGGCATTGGTCAACCCGAAGGACATGACCAAGAACTCATAATGCCCATATCTAGAGCGAAAGGCTGTCTTAGGAATGTCAGCCGCCCTGATCTTCGGCTGATGGTAGCCTGACCTCAAGTCTATCTTAGAGAATACCCTCGCTCCCTGGAGCTGGTCAAACAAATCATCAATCCTCGGCAGTGGATATTTATTTTTGATAGTCACCTTGTTTAACTGCCGGTAATCAATACACATCCGCATCGAGCCATCTTTCTTCTTTACAAATAATACAGGTGCTCCCCAGGGGGAAACACTGGGCCTGATAAAACCCTTCTCAAGAAGGTCCTGCAACTGATCTTTCAACTCTTTTAGTTCCGGCGGGGCCATACGATAGGGTGGAATAGAGATGGGCTGAGTGCCCGGTGCCAAATCAATACAGAAATCAATATCCCTGTCGGGTGGCATGCCCGACAGGTCTGAAGGAAAAACCTCGGGAAACTCCCGTACAATAAGGACTGACTCAATGGAAGGAACCTCTACGCTGGAATCACGAACATAAGCCGGATAAGCTAGACACCCCTTCTCGACCATGCGTCGAGCCTTAACATAGGAAATAACAGTGCGAACGGAGTGGCTTGAGGTACCTTTCCACTCTAGTCGGGGTGATTCTGGCAAGGCTAAGGTCACCGTCTTAGCATGGCAATCAAGAATAGCATGGTATGGGGACAACCAATCCATCCCCAATATGACATCAAAATCTACCATATCCAAAAGCAACAGATCAACACGGGTCTCAAGACCCCCAAATATAACTACGCACGAACGATGCACCCGATCGACTACAATGGAGTCACCCACTGGTGTAGCCACATAAACTGGAATATCCAGAGCATAGCTGGGCACAGCCAAATACGGTGCAAAGTAGGAAGACACATAGGAATATGTAGATCCAGGGTCAAATAATACTGAAGCACCTCTGCCGCACACCAGAATAGTACCTGTAATCACGTCATCTGATGCCTCTGCCTCTGGCCTGGCTGGTAAAGCATAGAATCGGGGATCTGCACCTCCCCTCTGAGCTGCGTCTCTAGGACGACCATCAACTGGCTGACCTCTACCTCTGGCCGGACGGTCTCCACCTCTACGGTCTCGACCTCCACCTCTATAATCTCTACCCCCGCCTCTGGCTGGCTGGGCAGGCTGAGGGTCAGCTGGGGCCTGAATCATAGGACGAGGACCTCGCTGCTGAGAGTTGCCCGCTGCTATAGGGCAATTCCTGATAAAATGACCCGGGTCACCACAACCGTAGCAACTCTTAGACTGATAGGGCTGCTGGCCCTGACGACCTGAATGGCCTCCACGAACACTCTGAAGAGGCTGAGCATTAATAGGAGACTGGTCCGAATAATGCCCCCGAGAACCACGATCACCTGATCCACCCTGTGAGGCCTGAAGGGCGGAATGAAAAGGCATGGAGGACTGGCCTCTATCAAAGGATTCTCTGCCACCAGAGGAAGAACCACCAAACCTGCCTGAATGACGAGGCCTATTATCTGAAGAATAACTGCCTCCCCTAGCAAGAGCCATCTCAACTCTGCGTCTGCATTTGCTGCCTCCTGAAATGATATGTCACTCCCCACGCCCATAGCCATCTGGAGTCTAATTGGCTGATTAAGCCCATCTATAAATCTGCGGACCCTCTCCCGCTCCGTGGGAAGTATCACCACCGCATGACGAGCCAAGTCGATAAATCTCATCTCATACTATGTAACTGTCATAGTGCCCTGATGGAGGCGCTCGAACTGCCTCCGAAGTACATCCCGCTGAGTAGCAAGGAGAAACTTCTCCATAAATAGTTCCGCAAATTGGTCCCATGATAAAGTTGGGGACCCTGCTGGTCGAGTCAGGCAATAATCTCTCCACCAAGTCTTGGCGGATCCTGCAAGTCTGAAGGTACAGAAGTCAACTCCGTTTGTCTCCACGATTCCCATAGTCTTGAGAATCTCATGGCAACTGAATAAGAAGTCCTGAGGATCCTCTGATGCGGCTCCACTGAATGTAGTGGTAAATAACTTGGAGAACCGATCAAGCCTCCATAACGAATCAGAAGTCATGGCCGCTCCATCGCCGGCATGAGCTATGGTACCTGACTGAGTGGCCACAGCTGGCTGGAATTACTGGTGCCTGAGGCTGAGGAGCTACCGGCTCCGGAGTATGAGCAATAGGAGTCTGGGCCCCTCCTCCAGCCTAAGAAGTGGTTGGGGCAACTGATAATAAACCCGCTCCGGCAATGCTGTCCATGAATCCCGTTATTCCGACCAAAGCATCCCGGAGATCCGGGGTAATAACGCCTCTCCCGGGACCTTGAGCCGGGCCCACTGGAGCCGCTGGAACCGGAACCTCCTCGTCAATCTCAATATGAGGCTCCACCTCCGGGGTAGCTGCCCTGGGGCTGAGCTCTACCCCTACCACGGCCTCCGATACGGCCTTGGCCCCTGCCCCTCACGGGAGCTGCTGGGGCTCGGGCTGCTGGTCAGCGGACGAAGAAGCGCGTGTCCTCACCATCTGCGAA